>OX442416.1:3814251-3991542 GCA_949361645.1 Spongilla lacustris | reverse complement strand
CGTAACAATGATCAGTCTTGCATGGGCTGTTTCCGCATTAGCGGTGATGTATCCATCCGCTGCTGCGAACGGGTCTGGGACCGAGACTAATAATCGGGTATGAACAAAAATTAATGAAACAAGTAAATAAAAAACATTCTCTATGAGAAAGTTGGTGGCATATAGGATTTGAAGGCAATGGTGGTGTAAAAAGGAAGGAAACAA
The DNA here is from genome assembly GCA_949361645.1 of Spongilla lacustris. Classification (NCBI taxonomy): domain Eukaryota; kingdom Metazoa; phylum Porifera; class Demospongiae; order Spongillida; family Spongillidae; genus Spongilla; species Spongilla lacustris. The sequence continues at coordinate 3,991,338 of OX442416.1, read as the reverse complement.
GGGTCTAATAATAAGGGAAAATGGAATAGTCCTATATTTAGCACACAAACAACATACCATATCCTACATGTAGAAATGTGCTAAATATAGGACTATTCCATTTTCCCTTATTATTAGACCCTTGTTTCCTTCCTTTTTACACCACTATTGCCTTCAAATCCTATATGCCACCAACTTTCTCATAGAGAATGTTTTTTATTTACTTGTTTGCATTATATAATAGGAGTATTTTTTTCTTTCAAAATTTCTAGCTTCTCCTTTTCTAGAGCCCGTGTCCAAAATTGATTCTGGTGTTCACTGCAGGTGTGATGGTGCATCTGTCAGTGTCAATGACTTTATATCAAACAACGCTTCCACCTGGGGAGACCAAACACCTCGAATGCCTAGATCGACCCTCAATCCTGGACCATCTGCTTTGGAGTCAGCCTCTTTGACTATTGGTTCATATACAACCTGACTCAATACTTGAGCAGCCATATCCCCAAGACAGTCCCGAACGTCGTTATGTCGTTGGATGACAAGACCACCTGTCGCGGCGTGAAATTTGCACTACCTCCATCACACTTGATAGGTATACCGAAAGGTTGTTGTTGATATCGAAGTGCCAAACCATCCCTACACTGAGGAGGGTGCTAGGTCTAAGCATAAATATTAATATCTATGGTCTAAGTGACAACTCTCTACATAAGGTCGTACGTTTGGGTCTGGGTACGACACTAGAATTTTGTTGTCGAACTGCAATGTTTAACGAAGCTCACGTTAACTTATATGTGCATATTTTTCATGGATTATATGCGAACTGGCGAGTAAAGCCAACGTTCGCTTCGTTACAGTTTTGATCGAAAACCACGCCCACTGAGCTAATCCCACAATATAGAACCAAATTTTAAATTAATAATTTCAATATCTTTGCGGGTACCGGGCGGTGCAGGTGACGAGCTCGTGTCTTGCACGCGTACGGTTGAATATGGTCGACATCCAAGACGTTCGCGCGATGTGGTGGACGCTGAAGCGAGCCGAAAAAGAGGACTTGGAGAAAGTCTTCAGAAAGGTAACTGATAATAGTATTATCGATCGGCACCAGTTGACGCACTTGGTACCCCCTTTTTCAGTACGCTTCAGTCCAGCACGATGGTGAATGGTTCATGACCCACGAAGACTTCGTGTGTCGCTATCTTGGACTTGTCGACGAACGGGGAAACACGGAGACCATCAGACTGCTCGCTGGCCTGGCCGACACCGCGAAGAGAAGGTAATAAGAGAACGATAAGCGTGCGGAGGAGGTTTACGGTGCATGTCTAGCGTGTCACGGCTGTCGTCGCATTTCCTTGATCGCGCACGCCACTTCTGTTCACGCCCGCACTCCCGATCCACACACGCACACACGCAGGCTCATCTCTTTCACGGAATTTCGCATGTTTGAAGGACTTTTGTGTACCCCCGATGCAGTAAACCAACTGGCCTTTAAGCTCTTCGACGTTGAAAACGTGGGCAAAATCTCGTTTGGTACGGTTAAAAGGCTGTGCGTGTGTGCGTGTGCGTGTGTGCGTGTGCGTGTGTGCGTGTGCGTGTGTGTGTGCTTGTGCGTGTTTGTGTGCTTGTGCGCACGTGCATGTACATGCATGTGTGTAAGTACATGTACGCTCACTTACATTTTTTTCTTTTGTTCTGGGCAGCCGACTTTGAAAAGGTTGTTCGCTCCACTGTCATTCACAAAAACATTCCGTTTGATTTTGATTCACCTCTCCTAAAACAATACTTTGGAGAAGACAAAGTCCGTAGCCTTGACTACTATGAGCTGAACCAACTTTTGCAGGTACCCCCACCCTCTTCTTCTCCTCCCTCCTCTCCTCCCCCACCTCCCTCCTCTCCTCCCCCTCCTTCCTCCCTCCTCTCCTCCCTCTCCTCCCTCCTCTCCTCCCTCTCCTTCCTCCCTCCTTTCCTCCCCACCTCCCTCCTCTCGCTCTCCTCTCCTCCCTCCTCTCCTCCCTCTCCTCCCCCTCCTCCCTCCTCTCGCTCTCCTCTCCTCCCCACCTCCCTCCTCTCCTCCCTCCTCCCTCCTCTCCTCCCTCTCCTCCCCCTCCTCCCTCCTCTCGCTCTCCTCTCCTCCCTCCTCTCCTCCCCACCTCCCTCCTCTCCTCCCCCTCCTCCCTCCTCTCCTCCCCCTCCTCCCTCCTCTCCTCCCCCTCCTCCCTCCTCTCCTCCCTCTCCTCCCTCATCCCTCCTCTTGTACCACATCCCCTCACTCTCTCCCCTCCTCCCACCAGAGTGTCCCCACCGAGCATGGCCGGCAGGCCTTCTCCAAACTTGACTCCACACGGACAGGGATGGTCGACGCCCTCCAGTTTGTGCACGTGATGGGGCAGATCAGAGGCTTCCGCATGTCCAGCTACGTCCAGGAGAACCTCCTCTCTGTGAGCTGTGCTGCCCCTCCCCACCATCCCCCTCCCACATATATCTTGAAGTATTGTATTTTGTGTACATAACACCTCCATTAACACAAACCACATAACTATACACCTGTACATTGTACCACTCACATGTGATACACACCTCATAAATACATGTACACACACACACAACACACACATACAACACACACACATACAACACACACACACACACGCCCATACACACACTCATACAACACACACACACATACAACACACACACATACAACACACACACATACAACACACATACAACACACACACATACAACACTCACACATACAACACACACATACAACACACACAACACACACACACATACAACACACACACACATACAACACACACACATACAACACACACACACATACAACACACACACACATACAACACACGCGCGTGTACACACACACACACACATGCACACACACACACACACACACACACACACACACACACATACCAGGTGGCTGGGGGCTCCCCTGCGTGCAAAGTCAGCTACCCTTACTTCAAGGCCTTCAACCAGTTGCTAGGCAACTTGGACCTTATGGAGCACATAGTAGCCTCGGCAGTTGGGTCAGTCCAAGGCAAAGCTGTCACTGAAGGTATGTGGAGGTGTGTTTGGTGGGGTGGTATAATGGTGGTGATGGTGTGGTGGAGGAGTGTGATAAGGTGATGGGCTCAAGATGAGTGTGTATACAGTTACCATGGCACCACTTCATCCATGCCAGCACAAATAATGAGACACGCGCAGAAGTTCTCACAGGTCACTCCACTGCAAGTGTCCCTCATGTTCCGGCTGTGCAACCTGGACAAGGAAACTGGGTAGGGAAGGAGGGGAGAGAAGGGAGAGGAGGGGGAGGGGGGGAGTCTTGAAGGCACATTTGTGTCTTGTCTTGATGGTAATTCAATCCCTCACCGCTCTGCACAGGTCTATTACTCTTCAGGACTTTCACCGTCTTCTGACCAGATCACCTCAGTATAAGGCCCTTATTGCTAAACCAGAAGCACATGGGGATGCCAAGGTACAACCTGTGGTGTTGTGTGGAAAGCAACTCTCTGCTTTTCCCTCCCTCCACCCCTCCCTTCACCCTACAAGTACCAACCATATCTCCCTCTTCCTCTCCCCTCCCTCCCTCCATCCATCACCCTCCCCCTCCCCCCCTCATTTGGTTTTCATTCACCATATCTCCACCTTCCCTCCTTGCAGACTGCCTCCTCCCCATCCCAGTCCACTCAGTCTCCTCTGATGCACATAGCTGAAGGCATATACAGATTTGCACTGGGCTCCATTGCAGGAGGTAAGTTAAAAAGTTGAACACATAAGCATGAGCTCACACACACACACATGCACACACACACACACACACACACATGCACATGCACATAGTTAGCACCAAATGTCTGGTACCTTATGAATGTGATTATGTCATGCATTGGGAAGCCCTATCATTGCAGGATGTCCCCTGTGCACTGCTGTATTCAGCTAGCCCTCATGGGATGAAGAAGGTTCATGACACAATAGGATGATACCATTGGCTATTGGGGGCAGTCCACATGACCTACTATGGTATAGCCAACATGGTCTAGGCACCTTTATAGCCAATATGGTCTGGGCACCTTTATAGCCAACATGGTCTAGGCACCTTTATAGCCAACATGGTCTAGGCACCTTTATAGCCAATATGGTCTGGGCACCTTTATAGCCAACACGGTCTAGGCACCTTTATAGCCAACATGGTCTAGGCACCTTTATAGCCAATATGGTCTGGGCACCTTTATAGCCAACATGGTCTGGGCACCTTTATAGCCAACATGGTCTGGGCACCTTTATAGCCAACATGGTCTGGGCACCTTTATAGCCAATATGGTCTGGGCACCTTTATAGCCAATATGGTCTGGGCACCTTTATAACCAATATAGTCTGGGCACCTTTATGGTCTGGGCACCTTTATAACCAATATGGTCTGGGCACCTTTATAACCAATATGGTCTGGGCACCTTTATAACCAATATGGTTTGGGCACCTTTATAGCCAATATGGTCTGGGCACCTTTATAACCAATATGGTCTGGGCACCTTTATGGTCTGGGCACCTTAATAACCAATTTGGTCTGGGCACCTTTATAACCAATATGGTCTGGGCACCTTTATAGCCAACATGGTCTGGGCACCTTTATAACCAATATGGTCTGGGCACCTTTATAGCCAATATGGTTTGGGCACCTTTATAACCAATATGGTCTGGACACCTTTATAGCCAGTATGGTCTGGGCACCTTTATAACCAACATGGTCTGGGAACCTGTAGCAACAGACTACATGTATGTATAAGCTCTGTCGTGTTTGGGTATGTACATGTATGGTGTCTGTAGTAAGGGGTAGGTGTGGTTTATGTATGTTATACTCCGGGTCCCTCACTCCATAATTCTCACAGCCACTGGTGCAACAGCTGTGTATCCCATCGATCTGGTGAAGACACGCCTCCAAAATCAGCGTGGGTCGCTGGCTGGTGAGATCATGTACAAGAACAGTATTGACTGCTTCAAGAAGGTGGTGAGGAACGAGGGCTTCTTTGGATTGTACAGAGGTGAGTCAGTCCTCCCCCCTTCTTCCCTTCCCCCTCCTTCCTTCCCCCTCCTTCCCTTCCTCCTCCTTCCCTTCCCCCTCCTTCTCTTCCCCCTCCTTCCCTTCCCCCTCCCTCCCTTCCTTCCCCCTCCCTCCCTCCCTTCCCCCTCCTTCCCTTCCCCCTCCTTCCCTTCCCCATTCATACCTTCACCCTTCCAATCCTCCCCTCACTGTTCCATCCACCTTACATGTTATTTTGATTCTTCTGGCTGTGGTCACCCCTACAGTATGTTGTGTTAGCATCAGGAGTATGCGTACATATAGATGCAGGTGTGGTCACGGAATACACTGTAGTTACTCAATGAGCTGATTTTGAAACGCGGGTTAATCACCTGGCCTGGGGAATGACTTAACTGGTATCACATCACATTTTGCAGTGCAGTTTTTTATAAGGTGCAAAAGAACTTCAAAACATTGGTGCAGAAAAACTGCAATGCAATCTATCCACGTTTGCAGGCACGTGCTAAGTACAAGCGCTAAAAGCAAATATGTACATGTACAGTACAAAAGAAGACACCAATCCAATCAGAAAGGCATCTGTACAAAACGTTCCAAATAAGGCCCATCTTATAGGCTATACACTATCATCATTATAGAACATCCCCTTGTACATGTACTTGCCTATTACTAGTGAATGCTTCTAGACCAGCTCACTTGACAGAAGAATAGTTGACCACATCGAGCCTGTAAATTACATGTAGCAGTTCAAGAGATTAGTTGTTGCTGTAAACTCAAATTTTATCATTCAGCAAAATAGTGGAACCATCTTAACAATCTTTGACATGCCTCCCTCCCTCCCAAGATCTGGCCCTCCAACAGGACCTCATGCCCCCAGCTTGAGTATCCCTGCCCTCTGTAGGGTAACACCAGCTGCTCTAGATGCAATGCTTCTCCTTTTCCTGATCATAATTCGGTACAACAATTCATTCTTCCTCATGAAGCCACTAAAGTTGCTTCATCTCCACCAGTCCTCACACCCTCGATAGTTGCATCCTTGTTCTGTAGCTGCACCAGTTCCTGTCCAGTATGGGTAGTCCTCTGTTTTGAGTTGTTGCCATTAATCTCTGCTTCTTTGTCAGCACACCTGCTGCTCTTTGTCCTGTTAGCACCCCCCCTCCCCCATCCCGGTCCAGACTTGTATCATCTGCAGCCTGCTGACCCACCTCTGCTGACCCACCACTGCTGACCCACCTCTGCTGACCACCTCTGCTGACCCACCTCTGCTGACCCACCTCTGCTGACCCACCTCTGCTGACCCACCTCTGCTGACCCACCTCTGCTAACCCACCTCTGCTGACCACCTCTGCTGACCCACCTCTGCTGACCCACCACTGCTGACCCACCTCTGCTGACCACCTCTGCTGACCCACCTCTGCTGACCCACCTCTGCTGACCCACCACTGCTGACCCACCTCTGCTGACCACCTCTGCTGACCCACCTCTGCTGACCCACCTCTGCTGACCACCTCTGCTGACCCACCTCTGCTGACCCACCTCTGCTGACCCACCTCTGCTGACCCACCTTTGCTGACCCTCCCAGCTCGTTGTGATGAAGAGAGGAGGTGATGAAGGCATGGGAGGAGGTGATGAAGGCATGGGGTCCTTGAGGATGCTATTCTTCTCCACAAGCGTAGTTGCTCGTACCCCAGCAATGTTGTAGTGTTCTATTCTGAACTGTGCCATACGCTCTTGGTAGGTCTTGAGCAACTGATCAGTCAGGCCACAGATGGATACATGTACACTAGCCTCATATGACATACTGCCCGACCGAGGATGATCTAAATGCCATGTGTATTACTGTCAACCATTAAATAATAAACTTAGTTGAGGCTTCAAGGCTGATTTTGATTTTAATATGAATTCTGCACTCATCAGTATCAATTCTTCAAGCCTCTCCCTTACCATACAATGAAGTTAAGCACACTCTCCCACTGGTCTTCTCCCATCATTGGCAGTAGCTCATACACTGCTCTGCAGTCTTCTCTCGTTCCTCTATCTTTGGTGTTATGTACCTTACCAGGAAAGCTGTGCTATGTGGGTAGGGGATGTGATGGGTGGAGGTGGTAGTGATGGGTGGAGGTGGTACTGGACTTGGGGTGGATCAATGGAATGGTGGTGAACAATATCAAAATAAGGCAGACAAAGTAATTTTGAATACCTTACTCTCCAATGATGCTGCAATTTCACTCTTTTCTTTAGCTGCTTTTTTTCTTGCAATTTGATTTCAAATGTCTATATGGTCAGTGTGTGAGCAACCTCTTTTGGCAGAGGTTATCATACACCGTATTGATGTAAAAACCTATTTGAATGCCATGCCAAAGTTCTTAACGAGTGGTTTGATGAATGGGTTTATGAATATTTTTTTTGGCTCTTTAGGTACAGGAATGCATCCTATAATTATATACAATGTTATCAGTATTAAATCTCGTAATTTTTCAATTACCAAGTATAGTATTCCAACGCTGCAGTTACTGTATGTTTATAAAGTTTAAACCAATCAACATTTAGCTTTAGACAACGATTATTTGGCATTGAAAGAAACTGTCCTGTAGCAGAGAGTTCCTTCCATCATATATGTCAGACATTTCATTATCAGCCACTTTCCTGTGTAGAGCCTAGGTCGTCTGGGCCTGAGGTGGTGCTGGTGGCAGATAGAACAAGTACTGGTGTGCGCACTGAAATATGGGAGTGTACACAATCATGCCTCGTCAGGAGGAGAAGGAGGGGGAGGAGGGGATGTGTTCTAATCCTCATCGGGTGGTGATATTTCCTTAAGAGGATTAGGACAAAGTGTGTCCTCCATGAGGGAGGAGGGGCCTCATCAGGGAGGAGGGGCCTCGTCAGGGAGGAGGGGCCTCATCAGGGAGGAGGGGCCTCTTGCTTGAAGCACCTGATAATGCTGTCTGCTGCTGAGTTGCTGGTTGGAACACTGCACTCTCCACAGCCCTACATTGTATATCCCCCCTCCCTTGAAGCTGAACATTTGCTGCCTCACATGCATCAAGACGTTGTACAAGTACAAGGGCCTCAAGAGGGATTTAGGTGCTGGTGCTACAGATGCTAGTGCTGCTGGTGCTGCAGGTGCTGGTGCTACAGGTGCTGGTGCTACTGCTTATGCACCACTTTCAATGCATGTACATGTACATGCAGGTGATCACTTTTCAGATTTCCCATTTGACGTATCCTGTGCTTCGTTTTTTTTTTCTGGGCAGTTTTAGTTTTGGAAGGGCTCAAAAACGCTTGGAAGAGATGTTGACCTGGTGTACCTGGGACCTAATACTTGATGGTGTCCATCAATGTACCAGAGAGTGTCACACATGCAAAGCATTCACAAGCTTCACACTTAAAGTCTCACTGCACTCCTCCTTCATATTGCCTTCTTTGACTGGGTCAGGCAACTTGTTTTTTCTGTAGAGACTGGTGAGAGTGCATAAGAACATCGAACACATTTCTTTGCATGGCGACACTAACCGGTACATGTTTTTCAAGCAGAGAATATTTTACGAATCTGCCAAACCATCCACAATACAATGGTCCAAGTTTTAAACCACCACCTCACTCCCCTTGTCAGACTTGTTAAAAATGATGTTGCAATCTGAACGGAGGTACATGTAGCAAATTTTCCACTCCTCTGCCATCAGATAGTTGGTGAATGGTGTTGACCACAGGCTGGTAGTGTGAGCTGTAAAGTTAGCTATGTAATCCTCAAGGACTTGGAAGCAAGTGAGTACTCGTAGTGGGCTTTGAAAGGGTTAAGGTTGGCATCCCTAATAGTGTAACCAAGTCTAAAGAGTCTGCAGAATTCCGCAAGTTCCCTATCAATGGAGGCTTGTAGATGTGCTTGCAATATGCGACCGAACACATTGATCAAAAAAATCATGAAACATGTGTACAGCTTCAATTTGCAATTACTATGTTCCAAGGAAGAATAGTACTCTTGCTCATAAAACACATTCATTTTCACCGTGTCGTTATGTCATAATGAACCAAAGTAGTTGTAATATATTCGTATTCTTCAAGTATTTTTGTTACATCACCTTGTTTGGTATTAATGTTTTTATCATGAAATTTGAAAAGTTCTTGTGTAAGTTGCAGGCTGGCATTATTTAGAATTTTTTTTGATGTTTTGAATGAGTTCTTCGCTTGGGTTATTTACCGCAAGTGTAGTAGTTAATTAGAACTCCAGTAGCTTGTACATTTATTGCCCCACCTTAGCCTCTGATGGTTTCATAGAATGCTTGCTTACTCATAACTTGCGTCAAGCGGATAGGGCGGTAAACTCCTGTCTTGCGGATCTGAGACTTGTGCTGGCCGATTCTTCTCGGCCGTCGTCAGTACAGTGCCTGTACTTAGGTTATAGATTTATGATTAGTATCACGTCCAGCGCAGAGCTTCTGAGGTCCCTATCAATGGAGGCTTGTACATGTGCTTGCAATACGCAACCGAAGACATTGATAAAAAAAATCATGAAACATACGTACAGCTTCAATTTGCAATTACTATGTTCCAAGGAAGAATAGTACTCTTGCTCATAAAACACATTCATTTTCACCGTGTCGTTATGTCATAATGAACCAACATGATCACGTGATCAAATAATGAACAAATGCAAGATGTGGGAGTGGCCTTAGTTGGTTCTCTTCATGTTCTCCCAACTCCATAGTGCAGCAGTAATGTTAGCATGACCTTAGAATCGCTTATAATGATAGGTCTCACGAAGAAAAGGGACTGGACTTGATTCTTGATGGTCGAATAATCTAGTTGCTAGGGGGGCTCAAATTGGTCATGGTTTCTAGAATGCGCAAATATTGAGCCAAAAATACATTGAAGCACAGTTATCTAGAACTCCAGTAGCTTGTACATTTGGTACATGTGCATATTTAGAACAACATAAAAATATGCATCTTTTCCACGCTCATCTGATCCAGGTGTGTGCTCCGATGGTTTTTTCATTCAATCAATTCTTAACTGTGTTCTCCTGAAGAAACATTGCCTTGAGAAATGAAGGGAATCTCTTAAATCTTTGTGCTGCAGAGGACTAGTGTTTTTAAATACAACTGAATTAAATACAACTGTATTGCTTTTTCTAACTATGGAATGCTACTTTTCTAAATGAACTTTTTTCACGTCACCTCACATGTTCCCCCCCCCCCCCCCCCCCCCCCACCCCTACCGCCCATTAGGACTGCTGCCTCAGCTTGTGGGCGTGGCACCAGAGAAGGCCATCAAGCTGACCGTGAACGACACCTTGCGCCAGGCCCTGAAGGGAAAGGATGAGACCAAGCTGGCCCTGTGGAAGGAGATCGTGTCTGGAGGCTGTGTGAGTCACCCATCCACTGATGTGATATTTTTAAAAATAGTTTCATACAGTGTGTATATATATATATACACGCATGTACATGGAGGAACATGCAAGATGTCTATGCTGTCTGTACCTACATACAGTACCATCCAGAGCCAATTTAATTATTGACACACATGTATGCTAATTGTATATTGTGGTGGGTGTTGTTTGTTTCCTGCTAGTCAGATACATCTGTTGCCATGAATACTTAAGCAGGAAACCAATAACGCCCACCACAATATACATGTGTAATACAAATTCTTTTATGTGTAACCTTTATCCCTTGTTAGGTGTAAGTCTATTCATAGTGTGTAATGATTGTATTCATGTTGTAATCAGTGCCTTGAGGAATGTTGTTGTCTGTCATTGAATATCCTCTCACACACATACACACACACACACACACACACACACACACATACACGCTTACAGGCTGGTGGGTCCCAGGTCATGTTCACAAACCCCCTGGAGATAGTCAAGATCAGGCTGCAGGTGGCCGGAGAGATGGTGGACACAGCACGTGTTGGCGCTGTCCAAGTGGTCAAGGAGCTTGGCTTTATGGGCCTGTACAAGGTGGGTGTGGCCTGTACGATGTGGGTGTGGCCTGTATGAGGTGGCGTGGCCTGTATTGTAAGGTGAGGGTGTGACCTGTATCAGGTGAGGGTGGGGGCTCTAGTTTTACATGTTGGTGTCAGAATTAGTCCGGGTTCCTTTTACTTGTACATGTACCTAAAAAGTTCATTTCCTGTGCATGATACTACATACATGTACATGTTCATGTGCAACAATGTGTATTGTAGTAATTGTTTTAACTATTGACATGTAGATTGTTTTCATTACTGAGATGTGTTGTGCATGTACATGCGTGGAGATAATGTCTTACTTAAAGTTCACCTCCCTCCTCCTCCTCCTCCCCATTCCCAGGGATCGTCGGCATGCTTCCTTCGCGACATACCCTTCTCTGCCATCTACTTCCCGGCATACGCCCACATGAAAACACTTACTGCAGACCAAAATGGCTACAACCGTCCATCTACACTCTTTGTGTCTGCGTTCACTGCTGGTGTTCCGGCAGCTGCCCTGGTGACCCCTGCTGATGTCATCAAGACCAGGCTGCAGGTGAGGGAGTGGTTAGTGGAGATGTGGGAGTGGTTAGTGGAGGTGTGGGAGGGGTTAGTGGAGATGTGGGAGTGGTTAATAGAGATGTGGGAGTGTTTAGTGGATGTGGGAGTGGTTAGTGGAGATGTGGGAGTGGTTAGTGGAGATGTGGGAGTGTTTAGTGGATGTGGGAGTGGTTAGTGGAGATGTGGGAGTGTTTAGTGGATGTGGGAGTGGTTAGTGGAGATGTGGGAGTGGTTAGTGGAGATGTGGGAGTGGTTAGTGGAGATGTGGGAGGGGTTAGTGGGGATGTGGGAGTGTTTAGTGGATGTGAGAGGGGTTAGTGGAGATGTGGGAGGGGTTAGTGGAGATGTGGGAGTGGTTAGTGGAGATGTGGGAGTGGTGATGACATGTGGTAATGTTCTTGTGCCAATGTGATGATGTAATAGGTGAAGGCACGCAAAGGCCAGCAGACCTACAGTGGTATTACGGACTGTGCTCGTAAGGTGTGGCAAGCTGAAGGAGGGAGGGCCTTCTGGAAGGGAGCACCAGGTGAGGGGGAGGGGCTACATGTGCATGTGATGGTGATGTGGTGACTACAGTATGGAGATGTACATGTAGTGGGACTAAATGATGTAATGGGGACTGGATGATGTAATGGGACTGGATGATGTAATGGGGACTGGATGATGTAATGGGACTGGATGATGTAATGGGACTGGATAATATAATGGGGACTGGATGATGTAATGGGGTCTGGGACTATGGGTGATGTAGGGATGGACTACAGATATGGACTGGGTGGTGGGTAATGTGGGAGGTGGTAGTGTGACCAGGGAGGAGGGTGAGAGATGGGGAGAAAAGGGACATGGTCTGTGCACATTTGTGTTCCATTTCTATTACTGCCTCTTGTGGTCACCTTGCAGCCAGAGTGCTCAGATCATCTCCCCAGTTTGGTGTGACCCTTCTGACCTATGAGTTGCTGCAACGTCTGTTTAGTGTTGATTTCAAGACGTAAGTGGAATGTTTCACCTGAGGCAATGGACCTTTTGCCTTCTGACGTCACAAATTAATTGGTTGTGTTTGACACAACATAAGTCCTTATAGGAACTTCACAAAGAAACACAGCAAGTACTAAATTAATGGTAAATGAATGCCTGACTATATTCCAAAATGGAGTACCTTCCCCAGTTACGGTGCAAATGTTACAGCGCTCACAAGTTACCGGTAGTTGCCCCCCCCCCCCCCCCCCCAAAAAAAAAAATCAAAAAGCGCGACTTCGCGTGTCTCATTAGCAACTTCCGCAATGTTTCGCTGCATACAAATCCCTTACAGAGCTTCATCGTGAAATTCAACAAAAATGAAACGTGTGGTAATTTACTTCTCAATAATTATTTCAAAGGAAAAGCATGTAGGAGCTATGATGGGGAAGTTATGCCATTTTTACAGTTACCCCCCCAAAATTCATGTGTGACGTCAAAGGCAAAAGGTCCATTGATTGTGTTGTTTATTACACTTATGATGCATGCACCTCATGCCTAATTACCTGTACACATGATGTAATGCTAATATTTTCCCCTTCTGGTTATGCAGTAAGGCAGCGGTGCCCCTCCCACTGGACACTTCACAGGTTGAGCTCTGCTCTCCAGACCTCATCGGAGGATATAGACACGCCCACTCCATATTTGGGCACATAGAAGGTCGCTATGGACTTGTGTTTCCTCGGGACCGGGAGTTGCCTCCTGTCTCCCCTGTGCCCCACAATATGGAGCCCGTCACCTGACTTGTCGTGTGATCACCCCCAGGTCACCTGACCTGTCACCTGATCACCCCAGCATATGTGTTTTGAATGATCTGTCCCATGTATATAGAAAAGATTTTAAACAGTTAGAAGAAATGATGTAATGTTCTTAGATACTTTATTTCCCCTTCATGTGTTGTGCAGCACTGCTAGCTTGTTCAAAGTGCATGTGCTATGACATGTACATATATGCATGTATAATTATATTTTTTTCCCCTTCATGTGTTGTGCAGCACTGCTAGCTTGTTCAAAGTGCATGTGCAGTAAAATGTCGTCAAGATGAATGCAATCTGATATACCGTACATATGTACATGTATAATTATGGTATAATATAATAGTTGCCAGATAAGATTGCATCATTAGTTCATGCATTTTTGTGCTTGGGAATTTTTATATCTGGAAAAACGAATTATAGGAGTGGGAACAAGGTGCATTCGAATGTTCCGCCACACCCACTGTGGAAATGATTTAATGGCGGCGGATGGGAATCTTTACATGTATACTTACTGAAGTTGTTAGCCAGCGACCAACGCACTACTAAGTATGGGACAAGTAAGATTTTTAGCTTACTGAGATACAAACGAAAAGGAATAGTTTTCTAAAGAGTCATTAGCATGTCCAACACAGACGACCTGCCAACTTGCCAAAAACACCCTCGGGCGCGTCACACGCGTATTGTCCGAGTTTATCAGCGGTCGCCCGCGAGCCAGATACGAATCTAAAGTTATGCAAGCGGGTTTAGGCATAATTTGTCTCTTACTCGATCGACTATCTAATATAGTACTCCTGCTGTTCTTTACTTTGCCAGAAATTGGCAGATGGTACAGGAAAGAACCATATATACCTTGGCGGGTGGTAGGAAAGAACTTTACATGTCCGATCGCTTCGAGCACCCGACAACGCAGCAAGTTTTACTCAATAGACGTGCTGTACTATCCTTACGCTAATAATAGTACTTATAAATTCGCTTCGTCACATGACATCACGAGATCCATGCAACCCTCTAATAGGGCGAATTATCCAATTATGTGCCCTGGAGAACGTTAAGACACTATAATACGCGCTGACGCATCCCCCAGATCATTTATATGATTAGGAAGAAACTACATGTATACGGTTCACGAGCTTCTGAATCAGTGTAGGTAAGATATGAAAGATTGAGGGCAATTCACTCGTAAGTAAATTTGTGTAGCTGTCACTTCTCAGTGGAGGGTGATGGTGCAGATGTCGCATACGATACTTGTGTTATCAATGATCTTTGGAACCTGTGTGGTCAGCATCACCGCTACCATACCGCCTGACTATGCTCTACAGGACGTCGACTACCTGTGCAACGGATCGCTGAAGTCCAATACAACTGTGGTATTGGACGGTGGGGAACATCGCATATCTACGATTTGTAACATTTCCTTTATTCACAACGTGACTATAATGGGGTCTTCGATAAATAGCACCACGATTCGCTGCGAAGAAGGAAGTGGACTTCAGTTTGTTTCAGTACAACAGTTGACTATATAGAGAGAATGACGTTCATTAACTGTGGTATAAGTCTAACGTTGACCGATAATACTCACATCACAACCTGCATATTTCAGAACACCGCCGTTACTTATCCCTTTGGTAGTGCAGTACAGTTTACTGGATCAGGAGGCAATGTTAGAATCACAAACAGCATATTTCAGAACAATAGTCCTACTTACATCAATTACATGCCTGGTGATGGTGGTGCTTTGTGGTTGGATTCAACAACAGGCAATGTTAGCATCATAAACTGCACATTTCAGAACAACAGTGCTACTTATGGTGGTGGCGTGTGGTTGCATGAATTAACAGGCATTCTTAGCATCTCTGACTCCACATTTGAAAACAACAGTGCTACTTATGGTGGTGGTGCTGTGTGTTTGAGTGGATATTCAGTGGCCGATGTTAGAATCACAAACTGCACATTTCATAACAACGTTAACGTTAATGGAGAAACTGAACTTTCTAGTGATGGTGGTGGTGGTGCTGTGTGGTTGGATATATCACCAGGCTATGTAAGCATAACAGACTGCACATTTCAGAGCAATAGTGCTACCTATGGTGGTGGTGGTGCTGTGGGGCTGTCTGTATTACCAGGCGCTGTTAGCATCAAGAACTGCAAATTTGATGGCAACAGGGCTAATATAAATGTTCCTTTCAGTCTTACATATCCTTCTATGTATGGTGGTGGTGCTGTGTGGTTTTATGGATTTGAATACTATTTATTAACAGTCAATGTTAGCATCACACATTGCATATTTCAGAGCAACAGTGCTACTAATGGTAGTGGTGGTGCTGTGTGGTTGGATACATTAGCCGCCAATTTTAACATTACAAACTGCACATTTCAGAACAACAGTGCTACTTATTATGGTGGTGGTGCTGTGTGGTTGGATACATCAAAAGGCATTTTTAGCATCGAAAAGTGCACATTTCAAAATAACAGTGCTATTTATGAAGGTGGTGCTATTCATTTCTCTTTAGATGGCTTAGTAAGTATTGACAAATCAACTTTTATTAATAATACTGCAGTCAGAGGTGCAGCAGTCTATGCCTCAAACATCAATGGTGACTATTGCACTAATCAGCTAGGCCATCTCATTCTTAAGGATGTAATAGTTGAAAATAATCTCTGCTACTGTGATGGATACCAGAAGATTAGGGGAGGGGCCATTTACTTCAGTGGAAAGAGGGTGGACATTATTGGAGACACCAGCATAGGAAGTCAGTTCTCGTCTAACTCTCTCCTGGGGGCCATACAAGGGGAAAATGGACTCCTGCAGCTACACGGTCACATATCATTCACAAATAACACAGGAGAGGATGGAGGGGCCATAAGTCTGTCTAACAATGTACCACTCCACTTCGACGACAATTGCAGGGTGGAATTTTACAGAAATGTTGCAACTGGGTTTGGTGGTGCTATTTACAATGATGGAACTCAAACACAAAGTGAAATGTTTAATTTACATTGCATCATATCCTTCTTTACAGATCCTCTCAGTAGCTCCATCACCTTCACTGATAACCATGCACAGCAAGGTGGTCACGCTGTGTATGCCACACCCATTTATGAGTGCATTTGCATTGTGTATGCTTTTCGTCCAGATTCCTGTGTACATTTCACTAGCTATTTAACCATTTCTCCATTACCACAAGACCTCAACGCCATTCAAGTACTCTCATTTCCATCATATGTGCAGCTATGTGGCTGCAGTGACCCAGACCTGTGCAATATCACAGGTCAGTATGAAGGAACGGTTACCACATATCCTGGTAGGACTGTGAGAGTTAATGTTACCTCAGTAGATGATGGAAACAACTTATCCCCCAGTGTGGTTTACACACTAATTGGCACCAATGGTGACACCACTACAACCATAACACTTGGACCTGGGCAAGAAGCTCAGTGGATAGGAACAGTATGTGGTACAATAGAGTACCAAATTTTTGGATCAGAAATGGCTTCACTAAAGCTGGTTCTGTCCTCATATCCTGGTAATTTTCCAACAGTCATTGAGGTGAAGCTGCTATCATGTGAACCAGGGTTTATATTCATGTCAAATTCTTCTACATGTGACTGTTCTCCATTTCTCACATCACACGGTGTTGTCTGTGATGTATCAGATGGTACTGTGACTATAAATACGAATAATTGGATTGGTGTGTACAATAACACTCTTCCAGCACTGGCTTCTACCTGTCCTTTGGACTACTGCAATAGTGTCATCAACAAGCTGTCTCTAGAGAGGCCTGGGGACTTGTGCAATGGAGGGCGTACTGGCATAATTTGTGGTCATTGCTATGGTAACTACAGTGTGATATTTGGTTCTTCCAAGTGCCAGGTGTGCACAGATATGTGGCTGATCACACTTGTGATGTTTGCAGTGCTGGGTGTCTTACTTGTGGCAGCACTGTTCTTCCTCAACCTCACTGTAACACAAGGCACACTCTATGGGCTCATTTTCTATGCCAACATTGTTCAAGTCAATACTTCAATATTCTTCAACCAATCCACTTTGAGACCATTGCAGGTGATTGTGTCCTTTGTGAACCTTGACCTTGGGATTCCTATGTGTTTCTATGATGGTATGGATGATGCTGACAAGGCTGGCCTTCAGTTTGTGTTCCCAGCCTACCTCCTCATCCTCACCATGACAGTCATTGTGCTCTGCCACTACTGTCTTCAGCGATCTCCAGCATCCTCCACTAGGTCCTGTGCTTATAAAGGTTTCATCATCATAGGAAAAAGAGCAGTTGGTGTCCTGTCTACTCTCATCTACTTGTCATATTCTAAGCTGTATAGAACTGTTATAGAGGTTTTCACATATTCTACAGTCCACCTACCCAGTGGTGATATGTATGTCTGGTTCTATGATGGAAATGAGGAATACCTTCATGGAAAGCATAGTGTTTTGTTTGTGGTTGCCATGGTGACATGTGTCTTGTTCCTCCTCCCCTACACATTTGCCCTCACTTTCATTCCAATCATTGAACAGTACAGTGAACACAACAGGCTGTTCAACTATCTCCACAAGAAGACCAATCAGATCAAACCAATGAATGATGCCCACTATGCCCCCTATAAGGGGGAGTGGCGATGGTGGCTGGGAGCAAGGCTTTGGCTTCTAGTTGTGATGTACAGTTTTAATCCAGTATTAAGTTCTAACAAGCCATCTCTACTCATGTCTATCCAGGCTACCATGGTGATTTTGTTCATGCTAGTACAGGCAAAAATTGAGCCATTTGGGAAGTCACTTCAGAAGTCAGAAAAATGTAACAGTCATACCAACATCTACAATAATTTGTATTATAATAGTCTTGACCTGTTTTACCTCCTCAACTATATTGCACTAGCTCTGTCAACGTCTTACATTTTAGACCAGAGATCAGACCAAACACAGCTCATTGTGGCATGTGTTGGTGTTTTGGTGGGTCTGTATGTAGTGGTGGTGATGGTGACTGTCTTGTTCCATCTCATTGTGACCATCCTCAAGGCTTTTGGGATGTATGACAGAGCCAGAGAGAAGATTGATGGACTATTTCATAAGAAACATGAATTAGTGGTTCCTGCTACTAATACTTACTTTGATGAGAGGGAACCACTATTGTGTGAAGACTAAACTATGTGTAATGTTGAGTGTCGTACAATTAGCTTTAAAATTACACGTATTTTGTTATCGTTTTTCCTCAATGTGTACTTAGCTGTGGATATGTACATGTTTGCTTACAAAGCCTATAATTGCTTTCTTATTGCTTTACATGTATAGGTAAAATTGATTTATAGTGTGCAACAGAGAACAATTCAGCAAAAAATGCAATTCTTCAAGGATGGTGAAATGCTGACATGCTTTAAGGATCGAATAACTACTTCATTATGTTGCAATGTGGAAGATTCTCATCTTTACGTATTTGACATATGTATAATTGGAGCTTTTATTTCAGGAAACAATTTCGTTGTGCCATGAAATAGATATCAGTTAGGTGTACACGTATGCTCACACTGGAGCTTACTTGCATGCAGGTACGTACTTCATTTAAGACACCTTCGTCCTATCATTTTTTGTGAATGATCATGATTATCAGAATAATCTGCCAGAGAACTACGCACAGTTAATAAATGAAGCTAACATTACTATAGTTTTCATTGTAACAGCTAGGAAGATCTCAGCAGGTCTGTAGTGGGATTTAGAATTATGCATACTACGTTTTGTCAGAGAACTTCAGATAATTATTGACTGATTATTTGATAATAAAGTTTCATTTACTGGAATTGTTGTGGAGTAAAAAATATTTCATTTCCCATACACTGATACACATACATGTACATCTATCAATAATGTAAATGAAATGTCATAAACTATAAAATGGTGCTTTTTAATTTATGTGCATACATATACCGATACATGCCAGATGTCGAACATCACAAATCACATTTTGTGGTGAAGAACTGATATATTAATATGAGAATTTAGAGCTTTGTGTTCTGTACCGTTTGATATTACACCAACTTGTCCAATTAATTACCACCATTTTATCATAGTTTTTTTTTTAATTATGTACAATAATATCAAAAACACAGCATATCCATATATAATAATAAACACACAATTACCCCCCCCCCCCCCCCCCCCCCCCCCCCATATATCAGAACTGGAAGGAGAAAAAAGTGTTCCTATTATGGCATTGCCCCTTTGTACAGCCACTGAAAGACGTTGGAGCAGGTAGCTGTAACTTTTTGTGTCACCAGTTGTGGCTGAGAGCCTGTGAGCTAGCTCCTTCAGGAAGATCAGGGAAAGAGAGCCAACTACACCTGATGTTTCATAGGCAATAGGGGTGAAACATATGCCTGGGTGTCCCTCCAGATATGAGTATTTGACCATTTTCCGGTCCTCTGCCTGACTGGCGATAGCACCTGCTGCATTAGTGGACAGTGCCAGATGAGATGGAGCATAGGTGTCAGAACAGGTGGCATCCCAAATCAAAAGGTTCCCGTTCTTCCATGGGACCATTGTGATGCCATCAGGACGTTTCCCATCAGAGCAGTCTAGGCCTGCGGGTTCTAGTCTGGATGGGATGTGGGAGGTGGTCAGGGCTCGATGGATGATTTTATCATAGTTGTTCATGAGCATTTATTTACACTATAGTATAAATTTATGGAGTAAGATACATAGCTCTTTTTATACTCTGCAATTACTTCATGCAGTTCTGTGGCTTGAAATTTCATTCAGATGCTCATCAGAATTCTGGAATCAGCACAGACTGTGTTTTTTAGTGGCAGGTGGGAATTTCTCAAGATCCAATTTCCCTACTTATTTACAAAGTTGCAGATGATTGGAGGTGTGCTTGACAGAATCATATACATGATGATGAATTTTAACATCACAACATTATGGACTCTAAAAATCAGCAATTAATGACAAGAACTGTACTTTCCAATTGTGCATGCATGTCCTTTAGCTCCACGTGCACTCTATTAAGGCTTATACTTCTTAGTGTTATTTTTATACCTGTAGGAAGCACTTGCACTGCATGCTGGCAAATTTATTCAACCAATCCATTTTAGGTATTCGTTATAGCTCCAATCTTTGAATATTACTACATAACATATATAGACCTACCATCTTCAGGTACTACAGGATATGTAGTCCTCTCACCTCAAGGAGTATTTGAGAACAATATATATCAGGTTTTTCTACTATTATGGATATGTAGTAGTGTGGATTTGTAGTGGTTTATGGTCCAGTACAAGCTCAAATAGGAATATCATTCGCATCCAGTGGAGCTGGTGCTAATGTCACATCTACCCTCTACTTCCCATGTATGCAATAACGTACACAATATAGTCGCGTCACCAGGCAGGATGACATCTACCTCTGGCTCTCTACACCTATAGGACATTAGCACACCGGCTCCTCAACTGAGGTGCCTCCTTTTGAACTGATGTATGGTAGTCAGCCTGAAAGAGACACACTAACGTTACCACCTCACTTTAACATACTGTACCTTGTTTCCCTGCTTTTTGCACCACCATTCCTACATACCACCAATCACTTTCTCGATAGAGAAGTTTTTGATTTACTTGTTCCCCTAATTTTTTTTCTCTGCCCGGAGTGTTCAGTCAATGTAATATATGGTTTATGTATTCGTTGCAATGCATAGCCGGGACGCTTAGATTCCTCTCATCAGTATCGGGTATTAAATCTGAGTATATAGGCCTCTTTTTAATTTTATTAATAGGCCTACCTTTGTTCTTCGGATATCTTAAACTCAGAGTTCTAACGAGCCGTTTTCTTTGGTTTGGTCCTGCTGAATTAGAACCGCCTGTTGTAAACGTGTCTGAGCTGCAGCTGCGTACGTGCGTAGCCTGGCACGTCATAAAACATACTGCTAGGCAACAGAGAATTTTCACCGATAATGAATTGCACCTGCTTGGGTCATTTCACGGCGTTTCATCACCAGCTAACAACTGTAGGTCTTATTTGTATGAAAGGGCACGTTTTGAAGCTAATCTCGTCTTCTTACGACGTTCCTGTCGTGAGTTATACGTGATGAACGGAAGACGGAGAACAAAAATTAAATGGCGGAATTTTGGTACCGACTTGTCACTCCACGTAAACGGCACTGTTTAGCGAAGCTCACGTTGTATGCGCATATCTGTCATGTTTGTGATGGATTATATGCGAGCTGGCGAGTAAAGGCAACGCTTCGTTACTGTTTTAAAACGCTCGATCGAAAACCACGCCCACGAAGCCAATCCTACATAGGACCCTTATCCGTGGGTCCTGATATCAGCCACACTGAGGACAACATATGAGTGCTGTTTAATTGACTAAAATAGTATTTTTCTTTCAAACCAATTAACTTTTCAAATCAATGCAGTAAAAATCAGCCCATATTGTATTTATGTGTATGGACTTAGTGATTACATATTTACAGAAGGGAATTTTTTTTCCTTTTAAGGGAATTGTAATTCACAGAAAGCGATTCAAGTCCAGCAGTAGATAATCCCAAGCAATTTTCCTATTATTTATCTAAAGTAAACATAGATTTACAGAGGATTTATCATATAAAAGTATGACGGCCGGTTATACTGATATACACTTTTCATCAAACTCTCAACGCATGTAAGAGCTTGCCTTGTGATCTTGTATATGCTAAACGTGCAATTTTTTTGGGGTTTTCCTTTAAAGGAGTTTTGTATTTTCTCGGGATTTATTGAGTCCATACATTCTGGTATTATTTTTTTTTGCACTTTTGGGAGTGTATAACTGTTGCCTCTGTTATCAGTTTCACACTTCAGTCGTGCTACAAAGACTGAAGAGCTGTTCAGTATAATATGCACATTACAAACACAATTTGCTATCTACATTCATATGATGCAATCAATTGATTTGATTGGACAACCATAGCAACCGTCACATATAATCGAACCAGCCAATTTATATCAGTAGATATGATAGAGGGTCAAAAATAAGGTATTGACTCATATTTGGTTGCTATAGTGCTTAGCTTTAGTTTTTGTGATACTTTGAAATAATGTTTTTGGCAAGTTATGCCTTGGTGCGCCTTACAAGCACAAGTCCGGGTGGCAGAAAAGAAAGGAAATTGCTGTAACATATAGAGAATCGTGACCCTACCAAAAGACAAGTTTAGTCACGAACACCTTCACCGACATAGCTATGGGAACGACGAGGATCGCGACCTACATAACACCGGAAGAAAATGATTTTAATCCGGCAATGGAATAAAATGATAGTTTTTCATTTTAATCACTGAATGGAAATTAGTCTTGGGCTGATTGGCTACGTGTACATGCACATGAAATTAAGTAATTTATACATGCAAGGTCAATGAAAATCTTGATTAAATCATTTGTCTCCACATATTTCTGCTGGAACTGGTGATGGTGAGTCAGTGAAAAGTGATTTCTCAGTGGAAATGTATTTCATATTTGGCAGCATTATTGAAGGCTTGCCAAGCAACAGTACAAAGGGAAACACGAAGGACTGCTCTTCAAGATGTGATGAACCTTACCCAGTGATGCCGCGGCCAGCACGGACCGTCCGTGACCGTATTCATTTGAAGGTTTTTGACGGCCGACCGTGACCGTGACCGGGAAGCTTACCGATCACGTGATTAAACCGTGAAAAATAATTGGCCGTCAAATTTATTTGCTGGCCGTCCGTGGCATGGCCGTCAGAACTTTTGACGGCCCATTAAGCCTATTCACGTCACTAGCATCACGTGTAGTGGATTGTTTCCCTGCGTGGCAAATGTCGTCTTTCCAAGAACCTTTGAGGATAAGCCACCTGATAGCGTGGTGAAGTTTGCAGCAAACCCGACTGTCACCAACACGTGGCTATGGAACCATTTTATTATTTACGTTGACCCCCTCGCCATGACATAGTCTCGTCCCCAGCCTGATATGTATTCGTAATATGCGATGTAATCCATCCGCTGCTGCCGAATGTGGGTCTGGGGATGCGACTTCCATGATTATGCGTTATCGCGTGGATTCCACGTGCGAGCGAGTTTTCTCCCAGTTGAGACTCATTGTGAAGATGGAGGATGGATCCAGCCAGGATTGAATCTGTTCTCTTTCTCAGCTGCAATAAAGCCTTTAGTTTATTGAATATGTTGTTCTTTGAACTTCTTTCACACTTGTTCTGCTATGCCCATGCATACCGTTCAATGCGTTCATGAACCATTTCTATTGATACGTGCATGCCAAACTTCTATACATGTAGCATAAATAATGACCGTCCGTGACCGTATTGAAATTTTGACGGCTGACGGCCAGCCGTGTACGTGACCGTATTGAAATCATACGGTCCATCTTTGACCGTGAACGTGACCGTCTATATCCAAACGGCCAGCCGTGAACGTGACCGGATTGTTAAAAGCTGGCCGCGGCATCACTGACCTTACCTCATTTTTAAGAGTTCTGAAATCTGAACCATGGCGCAGTTCACTGTGCTCGGTGCCTCATCAGTAGAGAACAATTGTATTTACACACCATAGGGCTTCTTGTACTGCAAACGCGTGTTATACAGGTCACTTAATTGTGCAATTTCCGTTTACCGGCCTAGCTTCAAATGGTTCTATAAGACCGTCAAAGCCTATTTCTGTCGGCTATAGGACATATTGGCCGTGAGTCGGCCCGTGACAGCTAGACCAAAATGACTTTAGGACCAAATTAGGCATGCAGAGCCTGCATGGGATATATATCGGTCAGACGGGCCATGCACACGAAGCTGCGCTAATAAAACACAAAGGTGGAGGCGGGGGGGGGGGGGGGACATATTCTGCGGAGGAGGGACAAAATCCGCTAGCAGAATGTGTCCCCCCGGACAGAATCAGCTAGCGGATTCTGTCCGGGGGGACAGAATCTGCTAGCGGATTTTATCCGAGGGGACATAATCCGCTAGCGGATTCTGTCCGGGGGGACAATAATTTTGGGGGGGGGGGGGGGGGGGGGGACAAAATCCGCTATGACAACGGCCCTGACGGCACCACACAATATCAAGTTGTAAACCTACTGTAGCATAAGACAATAACAACATTTCCAAGTAACTTGAGCCGGCATACGCTATACAAGTTGATACAACATTTCAACAGTAAACCGAGCGCATGCACACAACATAATGAACATATCCACACCGCTCCCCCATACCCCCCTAGCGGGTCCCAAGCTCAGTGGGGATGCCCATGATAGAGTCTCAGAGTGAAAAGGAAGTGGTTATTGAATGATTGACCCTATCAAAGCAATGTTGTAATGGCCATACCAGACTACATGCATGTTGCCATGTACGCTAAATATATACGTCGAAATTGTATCTACCCTGAATTACTTCCATTTCAACAACCTTCCTGACCAGATCTGATTATAATTTCTTCATTTTGCATGCACACAAAAAGATTATAAAACTATAATTAATCCATATTAAGCATCGTTTAGATTTTGTATAAGATCTTCCTTTCGAAGAATTATTTGTGGTCACGTATCAAAACAGTCGAAGGTGACGTGGTAGTCATCTTTATATGCTATATAAACACATGCAGAGCGCAATTCAAGCATGTGCAGTTCAATTAATATTTTATTTGCTTTAAAGGAATGAAGCCCCAAGCACTTACTGCGTTATTGCTGGCGGGGTATCTCGTGGCTGCCAGTGTGGCCGTGGGCGTGGGATTTCAACGAGTCACAGAAGAACTGGAAGAGGCGATGGTCAATGAAGAGGTGAGGATAAGTTCTATCGATGAAGGGAAGGCCAGAACACTGGTCAACGGCATCAAGGATGCGTATCCTAGAAATGGGGATAAGCAATACGCTGTAATGTGCTTCGTTCCCACATCACTAAAGAATCCTAAGTACAATGACCTCAAAGCAATAAAGTTTTGTACAAATGATGCTCGGCCAAGTGAGAATGGCCAGACGCATTCTGAGGACAAACTCTTGTTACAAATTAATACGTTGAAGAAGAAGTTCAAGAACAACGATACTTACGGGAAGAACACATATGACATATTCCTGTTCTCTTACCTAAGCCCGTGCCCCAGGTGTGCGTGGAACATAGTCGAAGCAGTAAAGGGAATGAATAACGATACCCTCTTTGATGGATGGTATATTTCTTACAACGACGAGTACGAGTATCCGAAGGGTAAGAGTACCTTACAAAAAACCAAGGATATTATCAACGAGTACAACAAGGGGGGAGGAAAGCCCATAACCATATTGCCACAGTACCTTCCCATGAAGCGAATAGTGTGACTGCATTAGTAAGACATTTCTATGCGTGGTGCATGCATGCATTGTGCATTCAGTGAGCTTATCAAGAAATCAATTTCTTTTTAGTTAATGACCTGTATACCATCCATTATGACATGCATATTCCTGTTCTTTTACCTAAGCCCGTGCCCCAGGTGTGCGCGGAACATAGTCGAAGCAGTAAAGGGAATGAATAGCGATACCTCCGAAGGGTTCTAGTACACAGGTAAATAAAAGATTCTCTATATGAGAAAGTTGGATGCACACAAGTAAATAAAAAAGATTCTCTATATGAGAAAGTTGGTGGTACACATATCGAGAAATCGCCCATACATCGGCGGTTTCGGTCTGAATATGATATGTGTACTTCGAAAAAATATTCCATTAATTAACCATCTTTAACTAAAATCAAGACAAGAAATTAATTTCTACCGCGCATAATTTATTAAAAAGTCAGGGTTCCACTGGCTAATATTAGCTAGACAGTAATGATTTTAGCCAGCAATAGATTGTAGCCAAACTTATATATAGCCACTTAGCCAGTAATACGCATGAATACATTTACAGTCCATTATAACCACGTGATCGCTTGCGGTTCATCATGGCTAAGTCCGAGTCGAGCTCAAAGCAAGGCCCTCCCCTCCTACCCCTGCTCCTCCCCTCCTATCCCTCCTAACATATATAGGCCTACCATCATCAGACGGTACAAGCAGTGTTGCCGCGAAATAAATTTCATCTTTAATCGTCTATATCGCGATATATCGCGATATGAGCATTTAATCGCGATATAAATATCGCGATAAATTAAATTATTCATGATCAATGATAGTCTAGTGATGATGTTCAATGCTGATAAAATTCTCCACTAGCATTTGGCAAGCTAGGATTGCAGCATTGTGCTCCTTTGCAACCTTGTGATTTCATTATAGCTTTCATGCGCTCTAATGCAGCGTTTTCTTCTAGAGCTGCTTTTTTTTTTTTTTTTTTTTTTTTTGCTCTTCTTTCTCAGCTATCGCTCCCCTCTTCATATCCTTAAATTCATCAATCGTTGTCTTATGGATGTATACTTTCTCCATCTGAATTATCAGTGGTACTTTCTGAACTTTGAGGAGAGGTCCATTCAGCATGTTGCACCTGCTCAGGACGTAATGTACTGCACATGGGCGTAACTGCAGATCTTCTTCTGTCGTAATTGCAGCAGCCTTGAGATCAACCCGCCTCTTTACCTCTTGTGCCACACCATCCTCAATAAAGCCTACAGTGGAGATCGTGATAGTTGAACGAAAAAAACATTGACATTAATTTTATGTTTACTTGAATTTAAAACAATAACCACACGTGATATGGAAAATCTAACTGCACAGATACATGGGCTATACAATTGTCATCAAGTAGACAAAAATACGATGCATCACGTGACTGTCACGTTCTACCACTTTCGTTTTCAGTGACCCCTGTCTTGTCAACTGAGTTTTCCTATTTATCTTCACTCAGGGATAGCGGATCAGGATGATTATTGGGATGTAGCTTACCACCAACCTCTAAATGATTTGGCCGAGTCAGATTCTGAACCCGCGAAACCCTTCGGGTATTTTTGAGCGATACGTAACTTATAAAGACTATACGTGTTTGGCATTTTGTGTTTCGAAGCGCTCGATTCATGCTAATCGAAGCATGTAGTTGTTCCGAGCGATGATTATTGCATCGTTTGGGCCCCTTTTAAAAGTGTACCAGCTTGTTTTTACACTAGAATTCTGGTTGCCAAACTCCTGGCTTTAAAAACAGCACCATTTTCAGATGAATTTCATTAGAACGTGCTGTTATAATCAGTTATTGCCGATAAAGTGGGCGGTCCGGTAGTACGACTCAAGCTGAAAACGGTATTTTCCAGCTGTGACCGATGGCGGTGAGTAAGTATAGGGGTAGAGCATACCTCGGCGGCGGTTGGGCATCGATGGTATTACTCTCGGAACTTTTCTCTCCTGCAGCGATGCGCAAGTACGCGCTACCCCTTAGCTGAAAAGAACCGTTCTTGGTTTGAGTCGTACCACCATCCACTTAGCCATAATTGAGAATAACTGTTCATAAAGGCATCGTTTTAATGAAATTCATCCGAAAATGGTGCCGTTTTTAAAGCCAGAAGGTAGGCATTGCCGCAACCTGAATTCTAAAGAAAAAACAAGCTGGTACATTGTAAAAGGGGCCCAAACGATGCATGATCATCCTTCGGAATAACTGAATGCTTTACCTACCATGAATCGAGCGCTTCGAAAAACAAAATGCTTAACAATTTTAGTCCTATTAAGCTACGTATCGCTCGACAATAACAGAACGGTTTCCCAGGTTCAGAATCTGGCTCGGCCTAAGCATTTAGAGGTTGGTGCTTAAGCTACACCCCAATAATCATCCTGATCCGCTATCCCTGAGTGAAGATAAATAGGAAAACTCAGTTGACAAGACAGGGGTCACTGAAAACGAAAGTGGTAGAACGTGACAGTTTCGTGACAAACCATATTTTTTTACTACTTGATGACAATTGTATAGCCCATGTATCTGTGCAGTTAGATTTTCCATATCACGTGTGGTTATTGTTTTAAATTCAAAGAAACATAAAAACAATGTCAACTTTTTCCCGTTCAACTGTCACGATCTCCACTGTACAATGGTGATTTTATCAGAAAGTGCTGCCCCTGACACACCCCATAATGCCATGATTACATCATGGGGTCCAACCATGTCTTCAGGAAGAGCATCTACCCCCACGTAGTGGAGACAGGCCTGTCGTTTATCGGCCATAATTAAGCTACCAGAGGATAGACATTTCATTTTTTAGCAAGTAGCATCCGCCCCCCTCCCCAAAGCAAACCCCATGCGGTTGAGTGTTTATATAACAACCCTTTGATGTGGTTGTTCCTTATTTGGTACCTTTCCCATACATTGAGGTATGTTTGCCGAAAAGTGAGTTATCAGTACCAGGATTCATGAAACATTTCCTATGGTTAGCATAGTTGTAATCTGCGTTAAATTTTCTATCCAACAGTGTTTGAATTAATTATCTCTCTAGCCTGCATAGTTTGTCTGCATCAGTCAAGGGAAGTTGGTTGTTCCTTAATAGGTTCCCTTGCTCTACTTGCTACCACACAGGATTTCATGAGCGTTGATCGCAAAGCCTTCAAAACTGCCGTATCGGAGGCTTTGGATGGCACAAAAAACTCAATTGTTTTTTTAGCTACAAGATATATAGCTTGCGCAATGTTCCCAAGCAGCCTGTCAGCAGAAATCAATTTCAGAAAATATGATCCATTGTTGTGGTGGAAGAATCATTAGCCATACGTCCCTACCATAGCTAAACCAGCAAGCCAGTACTTGTGTGCATTTTTGCTTAGGTATTTTCCTTAAGAAGAAAAGGTTGCGCCCGTGGGGGCGTGGCATCTTGCATGAAAGGCTGCATTGGCAAATGTATATTTCTAAGGCAAAATTCAAACTGAACTGGTTTAACTGTAATAGTAAATTATATACCTAAATGTATGCTTATTCTCTGCTCGTTTCTAAATTTTATTTCTGTATATCTTTGTTTACGTCCGTACACGTTTATTTCGCGATATGACTAAAGATTAATCGCGATATATCGCCTTTCGCGATATAAACATTTAATGGCGATATATCGTGGCAACACTGGGTACAAGTACAAAACGATTGCGATTTTCTTCACTTAATGACAGTATGGTCTCTAGGTTACTTAAAAAAACCCCTCAAATATTATATCTGCGCAAACTTCCATGTGGTGATAGAGATTATGGAACTTCATACTGTAAGACCAGGAGACCTGCAAACCACTTATCTGGCATAAAAGCAATATTAATTATTTATTAGCCAGTTTAGCCAATACGTTTGAAATAGCCAGGGATTAGCCAGCCAGCTTCATTAGCTACTTAGCCAGTGGAGTATGTCATTGCGTAATACATTGCGTCATCTGCCAGAATTATTCTTTAAATATTGATAATCGTTGAGCACACGAATACACGGCTGTTTCAAGCTGGACATTAGGTTGTTAATTAGAACACATTCGAACATTACGGTATTTTGGTGTTTGGGATCACAAAGGAGCTAATTATTTTGTAGTTTACGTTACTAGGCTCTTTTTGCCACTACAAATTCAATACACACAACCATTATAATTTTCAGCTGTTCCACAACCAATTTCGTACTTAAAAAGAATATAGTACGCACAGTCAAAGTCAGTTCTTTTTTGCCCTATAATTGCCGCGCATGTGGCTACTGAAGGCACACCTCTTATTGTTTCTATTAAGTGCTCAAGCAGCAACCGATTTTTCTCGAAACGCCCCAAGCAGATGGTTTTAAAACCTACTCCTACTCAAAGAGCAATCATTGTACATCAGCTTTGCGTTTAGTGCATGCTGGGGCTTATTTTCTGGTGAAAGAACAACACGGTTTAGACGGGACCATGTAACTAATGAATAATGCACGTGCGCCACACCCGTATATGTATAAATTTCATACACGACGACAAAGGGAAACGCGTAATTTCATGTCTAGAAGTTCTGTCAGCAGGGCCGGTGAGAGCTGTAGTGAGGCCCGGGGTAACATATCGTTTGGGGGCCCCGTAGGCCCTGAAAATACCAGCGAGGGGGGGTTCCCTTGACATTGGCCAAATACGAGTTTTTTATACATCCGTACATAGTACATGTACGTTTAAACTGCATACCACTGTTTAGCCATAAAACAATACAATTTTGGACCCTATTATACCTTGGGGCCCGGGGTAGGTAACCACGCTTACCCATATGTAATCATGAATGCAGGCTTTGGGCTGATGTGGGAACGGCTACAGAGCACACAACCATTTCTATCAGTTGCTATGAGTTGTACAGGACATATGGCAGTAGTATGGCTAACAAAGTACAGAGACATTGTGCAAGAGCACTACAGTTGGGCGTAGCCCGACTCGACGGTCGGGCTACACCCGACTAGAACACTACTTGAGTGTGTTCTGTTAATGTACCAGACTGAAGTCTAAGGGGCCAGAAAAGCTAAGCCGAAAACAAAAAGGCAAATAATAGTGTGTGATTTTTGTTTTCCACGTATGCTAGTATGTGTGTTTCGCACATGTGCATTATGAGAGGACCACTCGCTACGTAAAAAATCTGCCATATTCAAAGCGTTAGCACGACGCGCAGAAAATAAGCCCCAGTGGCGGATACAGGGGGGGGGGGGTTCCAGGGGTTGGAACCCCCCCCTCGAAACTAAATATGAATATAATTAATGTATAATCGGCGCACGTGAGCTATACATTTCTACGGAGAGTTCAGCGTGCACTCCGTGAAGATGCTAAGCAGCTTATTCTTATTGCTTATTCCTTGGTTAGTACTATATTCTGTAAACTGCGAGATATGTAGTAGGCTGGTATTTATACGTAAATCTAAATGTATTCCAAAATGCTAACCCGCGGACGTAATAGAGCGATTCTTTCCGCAGTTATTTTGATTGGTGCGCTAGTATTAGTACCCATCAAAGTTGAATGCACCTTGCTGCATGCTTTTAGAGATGATGGTAAATTTTAACATAGCAAAGAAACTAAGCCGGCGCATGTAATTTTGTAAACGTACAATGGCGAATGCAAATCTGCGATATGATGAAGCACATGCAGCCCTTTAAAACCACAATAGCCTGGAAGCCAGAACGTAACGGAGTGGCACGCATTTATTGGTTATGACATATTGCCTCCGTTTTCCGTTTCTAATCCCCCTATACATGTACAATCTGTGGAATGTGTACAAAAAATGTTTTCACGCGCCAATGTCACACTGTTCACTGCTTGAAGTAGGTCATCTGCCGGAATCAGTGTGATGGTAAATTTTAAGTGGCTCAACTGAATAGCAAAGAAAAGCGCGCATACATGTTCCAACACAGCCATTTAAATCCGTAAAACCAGAACGTAACCGAGTGGCACACATTTGTTGGTGTTGATTGCCTTAGTGTCCAATAAAATCTGTGGAAAGATTAGAATGCGCACCACAAAAATTTTCGCGCGCTTCGCGCGCGCCTCTCCCCTTCATCAATAATTCATGTGAACCCCCCCCTCGCCAAAATCCTGCATCCGCCCCTGAGCCCCGTTACACCCTAAACAGAACCAAATACAGCCGTCTATTGAGTACACCTGTACACGTTTCTAAAAGAGTTTTTCCAGTTGGCTTGGCGGGTTTCTCAAAAAAGCCTATTGACACGAACAACTCAAAATAAAGCGCATGTAGTCTCGGCCCTCTCTTCTCGCGTATGTAAATACAACAAAGACAAAACTTATACTGTTTTAGTCCTCGAAGGACGCCTGACCGAAATATCAACTCACAGCGAGCGTACGTTTTACGGATAAAGAAGGATAAGCCACTGTCCTGTGCCATGCGGTAATGAGGGTTTCGTTGCCTGTCTCCATGTAGGGAATGGGGACGAGACCTAATGTCCAACTTTTCAATGGAATGAAACAGCCGTGAATAAACGTGCTCAATAAG
Organism: Spongilla lacustris; assembly: GCA_949361645.1. NCBI lineage: Eukaryota > Metazoa > Porifera > Demospongiae > Spongillida > Spongillidae > Spongilla > Spongilla lacustris. Next base: position 3,959,201 of record OX442416.1, on the reverse strand, counting down.
TTAAACAATAATACGCTATAAGGCTGCTCGACGCTCCTCGCGATTTTGATGAGCCAATTGGTAGCTATAGGCGGAAACCTTTATATAGGTCTCTACTGCCAGGGGGACACACTGAGAAAAGCTGCAAGAGGTGATGGTCAATAAAGAGGTGAGGATAAGTTCTGTCCGGCGATGAAGCGAAGGCCAGAACATTGGTCATGATCAGCGGCATCATGGTGCAGGAGTATGTGACGGATAATGGTGCTACAGGTATTGGAGTATAAAAGCCACAAATCTCAGTAGGATAGTGTTGGTTGAGGCTGCTTAACAGCATCTCACAAGATATGGGATGTCCATGCAGTTCATTAACCCTTGGCTGTTCTCCATTGCCACCCATGGTCACTGGTAGAGGTACTTCTCAGACCCGGCAATCCAACCAGATCGGCTGGGTTGGGTCCCCATTCCAAACTGGAGCATAAAAATCCCAGCTCTAGTTAGTAGTAAATGTGACAAGATGGAGCTGTTCTGTGGAGTGTCACTGTGCCTGTTGAACTGAAGTACAACATCTGTACAAGTAAATAAAATACATTAGTTGGTGATATATAGGATTTATTTACTTATTCCACCGCGACCTCTTCCATCGCGTACTTCAAATGAACATACGAATTTGTATGCATGCGTGTATGTGGCACACCACACCAGTTATGAATGACATTAACCAGTGGCTAAACAATATCATATACATGTACATGTAAGAGAGCCTTAGAGAGGATTGATCAGTGTACAACTGAATACGAGTTACATGTACGTTAGTAATAACTCTCATACAGGATTTGACCCTGATTTTATGAAGTCATTACAAACGGGACCCGCTTCTAACGGGACTCCTATCAATCGGATGGCTTAGCTAGTTGTCGGTATCGAACAAGAAATCAAAAAAGAGCCGTTTCGTGTTTGTTTGATGTCGCAAAACCGTGTGGTTCTGGTTCAAAAGAACAAAGGGATTCTGTTTTTCCTCGTCCCCAGACGGAACAGTGGCCATTTTCTCCTTCCTTTATGAACTCGAGATAAGAACCGTTTCAAAGGACGCGAACGGTGCCAATACGATCAGAATTTCAAGCGGTAGTGCCCTTTTAAGTCAGATACACGCGGATCGTATTGGACCTTGAGCTGATAACACAAATACATATATTGATCACTTTACTGGGGAAAAAAAACTCGACACGGGAGCCGTTTCAAAGAACGTCATGGTATCAATAGGTTCAGTATTTCAAGTTATATACGTACAAGTGAGTATATTCATGGGGATCGTTTGTTAAAGTAGCTCTGGCTAGAAATGGTGTGTCTCAAGCCATACGGGCCATAGTTGTCCCCCATTTATTATTTATTAGTTGAGCGTTATTAATTATACAAATAGGCCTAGGACGTATAAAGAAAATATTTACAGAAGAGAGCAAAGCTAAAGTCCGAGAACGATATCATCGGAACCCAGAGCCCAAACTAAACTCTGAGGAAGAAATAGGCCTATATCACCAGAAACCTGAGCCAAAACTATCTTTAAAAAGGCAACGGTGCAACGAAAATTCAGTGGCCATGTAGAGTCCAGAACGTAGGGACGATTCCATCGCTTCCGCTTCTGCGAAAAGAATGCGATTCCAAGAACGATCGACAGCCGAACATGCTGCAGGGGGAAAAAATGCTACTGCACCGCCACGGGTAATAGAACCATATCTCTAAACCGCAAAGGTACGTTCGAACTCTACTGAATAAGTGTTGTATGTGTATGTGTGTATACATATAGGTTTATATTAAGTTTATATACTTTACATGTGGAATATGCGTGCTCAATTCACCCTTGTCAGGCTTGTGTATCCACGTGACTGAGAAGTCACATACCTTGTGTATAAATGTGTCTTAGTTGTTCTGTGTAGCTGTACATCTACATACATGAAATTGTTATTGTGCCTGACTGTCACTGGGTATATGGTAAAACGAACAAGCTTTCACATTGATGATAGTCTTACAAGATTATAAAATAAAAATCTATGCAGCATTTTGCATGTGTAAACAATAGCACAAAAGGAGGTCAGTTCGTTCTCATTGTGAAAACTGTTAGTGGTCAAAGCCTGACCTAGCCCTTTCACAATAAATATTCATAAGGTGAAGGTGTAACGGTTTTCTCATGGCTTCTGTTTGTAACTCTTTTTAGAAAAAACCTGTAACTGTTTTATATAGCATACTAGTGGAATATATGAAACAGATGAGCTAAATAATACCCACCCATGGTTAGCACAAGAGATCTGTACTAGATCTGCACATGCAGCTGTTAGTGAAGCTAGTGCAGGTGCGTTGCACAAAAAAGGCAGGTGTATATATTGATGCAATTAAAATGCAGATTGTGACATTCTAGCTGGGGTAAGGTACCATACTGCTAGTTCAGAGTATGATGCCTCTTACAACCACACAATGCAACTTGGTGCTATACCAGTAGACCTGAATGATAGGTGTATAATGGCGGACGAGATAGGAGACAGGCATCATAACAGCATGCGTCCACTAAAATAGAAATGCACAAATGTGTGTCAGCTGCTCACTAATAGAAGTCGTATTGAGGACAAAGGTACTATTTCAAAAATGCATATAAGATGTTTGAGCTGGGCTGGACAGGTGCATTATTCAGATAGCATTTTGCAATCAGACTCGCACTTTAGTGAGTGATGTGGAGGCACCCTATTTACTTTGAGCTCTCAACATGCTCCTGCTGCACTTACTACTACCTGCACTCCTCCCCTATCCTACTCCTCCCCTCCCTTTACCTACCACTACCCCTACTCCTCCCTTCCCCTTACCTACCACTACCCTATTCCTCCCCTTACCTACCACTACCCACACACCTTCCCTTTCCTGTCACTATGTCTACTACTACCCCTACGCCTCCCCTCCTACCCCTACTCCTCCCCTCCTACATGTACCCCTACTCCTCTCCTCCTATCCCTACTCCTCCGTCCTCCCTCCTACTCCTCCCCTCTTACCCCTACTCCTCCCCTCCTACCCCTACTCCTCCCCTCCTACCCCTACTCCTCCCCTCCTACCCCTACTCCTCCTTCCTACCCCTACTCATCCCTCCTACCCCTACTCCTCCCCTCCTACCCCTACTCCTCCCCTCCTACCCTACTCCCTCCCCTCCTACCCTACTCCTCCCCTCTTACCCCTACTCCTCCCCTTATACATACTACAACTTCTATTTTACCAATAGTGAGCAGCCAACACTCGTTTGCACATTTCCATTTTAGTAGATGCATGCTGTCATGCCTATATTCTCTGCCACTACACACTGACCATTAAACAAAACATGGGAGACATTATCTGAAGTCTAAGTCAGTGAAAACATTGCCTGACCCGGAGCTGTTCATAATTTTGAACAACGTTCCATCTAAAATTCAGGTTGTGGGGCAAACATTGGTTGACGTAATGCTTTAAAGTTAGCCATACAGGAAATAAATTAGTTGTATTAAAATCTGGATAATTGATCTCTAAATGATCAGATGTTATCATACATGTACAGTAGGTATGGCTTCAATAAAAACAGTTTTGGTCGGCACATGCATTGTACATGTGGCTGCTTGTGAAGGACCCTGTATGTTAAGTACATTTAAGCATGCTGAGTGTATCATCTGGTGCATGGAGTGAGGTGAAGCTGAGTTGACACAGATCACTTTAATTTGCAGAGTACTGTAATGAAGGAAGAGATGATGGACACACCTCTTGCTGTCATATGAAGAAGAAAACAGACTTATATGAGAAGATAAAATTTCACTGGTATCGACTCGGCTGGTATCACTACTTTTATATTAATTAACACTGAGTAACATTGTTGATACATGTAGACTGAACGATATTTATCATCCATGGCTGAGTTAGTACTATACTGAATTACCAAGTTTAGATAGTGATCAGTGTAAATATGTCTGTTGCAATATGAGTTATGAAATTCAGTTAATATATTTAAAATTGTATCATGACTTTTTGAAAGCATATGCATCCAGTTATGAATAAAAAGCAATTAAACAAGTATATAAAAACATTCTCTATGAGAAAGTTGGTGGTGTATAGGATTTGAAGGCAATGGTGGTGTAAAAAAGCTGGGAAAGAAGGGTTGAACGATAAGGAAAAACGAAATAGTCCTATATTTAAAATGCCCAGCACACATTGTAGGACAATACATTGTTCATCACAAATTCTTTTACATGTAACTTTATCCTTGTTAGGTACATGTAAGTCTATTCATAGTGTGTAAGGATTATATTCATGCTGTAATCAGTGCCTTGAGGAATGTTGTTGTCTGTCATTGAATATCCTCACACACACACACACACACACACATACACACACACACACACACACACACACAGGCTGATGGGTCTCAGGTCATGTTCACAAACCCCCCTGGAGATAGTCAAGATCAGGCTGCAGGTGGCTGGAGAGATGGCGGACACAGCATGTGTTGGCGCTGTGCAAGTGGTCAAGGAGCTTGGCTTTATGGGCCTGTACAAGGTGGGTGTGGAATGTACGAGGTGGGTGTGGCCTGTATGAGTTGGGTGTGGCCTGTACGAGTTGGGTGTGGCCTGTACAAGGTGGTTGTGGCCTGTACGAGGTGGGTGTGACCTGTATTGTAAGGTGAGCGTGTGACCTGTATCAGGTGAGGGTGTGACCTGTATCAGGTGAGGGTGTGACCTGTATCAGATGAGGGTGTGACCTGTATCAGGTGAGGGTGTGACCTGTATCAGGTGAGGGTGGGGGCTCTAGTTTTACATGTTGGTGTCAGAATTAGTCCAGGTTCCTTTTATTTGTACATGTACCTAAAAAGTTCATTTACCTGTGCATGATACTACATACATGTACATGTTCATGTGCAACAATGTGTATTGTAGTATTTACTATGACATGTAGATTACTGAGATGTGTTGTGCATGTACATGCGTGAGATAATGTCTTACTTAAAGTTCACCTCCCTCCTCCTCCTCCTCCCCATCCCCAGGGATCGTCTGCATGCTTCCTTCGCGACATACCTTTCTCTGCCATCTACTTCCCGGCATACGCCCACATGAAAACACTTACTGCAGACCAAAATGGCTACAACCGTCCATCCACACTCTTTGTGTCTGCGTTCACTGCTGGTGTTCCTGCAGCTGCCCTGGTGACCCCTGCTGATGTCAACAAGACCAGGCTGCAGGTGAGGGAGGGGTTAGTGGAAATGTGGGAGGGGTTAGTGGAGATGTGTGGGAGGGGTTAGTGGAGATGTGGGAGTGGTTAGTGGAGATGTGGGAGGGGTTAGTGGAGATGTGGGAGGGGTTAGTGGAGATGTGGGAGGGGTAAGTGGAGATGTGGGAGGGGTAAGTGGAGATGTGGGAGTGGTTAGTGGAGATGTGGGAGTGGTTAGTGGAGATGTGGGAGTGGTTAGTGGAGATGTGGGAGTGGCTAGTGGAGATGTGGGAGGGGTTAGTGGAGATGTGGGAGTGGCTAGTGGAGATGTGGGAGTGGTTAGTGGAGATGTGGGAGTGGCTAGTGGAGATGTGGGAGTGGTTAGTGGAGATGTGGGAGTGGTGATGACATGTGGTAATGGTCTTCTGCCAATGTGATGATGTAATAGGTGAAGGCTCGCAAAGGCCAGCAGACCTACAGTGGTATTACGGACTGTGCTCGTAAGGTGTGGCAAGCTGAAGGAGGGAGGGCCTTCTGGAAGGGAGCACCAGGTGAGGGGGTGGGGCTACATGTGCATGTGATGGTGATGTGGTGACTACAGTATGGGGATGTATATGTAGCGGGACCACAGGTCTACAGGTACATGTAAGGTAATGGGGACTGGATGATGTAATGGGGACTGGATGATGTAATGGGGACTGGATGATGTAATGGGGACTGGATGATGTAATGGGGACTGGATGATGTAATGGGGACTGGATGATGTAATGGGGACTGGATGATGTAATGGGGACTGTATGATGTAATGGGGACTGGATGATGTAATGGGGACTGGGACTATGGGTGATGTACATGTAATAGGGATGGACTACATATATGGACTTGGTGGTGGGTAATGTGGGAGAGTGGTAGTGTTGAGAGATGGGGAGAAAAGGGACATGGTCTGTGCACATTTGCGTTCCATTTCTATTACTGCCTCTTGTGGTGACCTTGCAGCCAGAGTGCTCAGGTCATCTCCCCAGTTTGGTGTGACCCTTCTGACCTACGAGTTGCTGCAACGTCTGTTTAGTGTTGATTTCAAGACGTAAGTGGAATGTTTCACCTCCTCCTCCCCCCACACCCCCTCCCCAATACCTTGAGGCAATAGATTGTGTTGTTTACATGTACACTTATGATGCATGCACCTCATGCCTAATTACCTGTACACATGATGTAATGCTAATATTTTCCCCTTTTGGTTATGCAGTAAGGCAGCGGTGCCCCTCCCACTGGACACTTCACAGGTTGAGCTCTGCTCTCCAGACCTCATCGGAGGGTATAGACATGCCCACTCCATATTTGGGCACATAGAAGGTCGCTATGGACTTGTGTTTCCTCGGGACCGGGAGTTGCCTCCTGTCTCCCCTGTGCCCCACAATATGGAGCCCGTCACCTGACTTGTCGTGTGATCACCCCCAGGTCACCTGACCTGTCACCTGATCACCCCAGCATATGTGTTTTGAATGATCTGTCCCATGTATATAGAAAAGATTTTAAACAGTTAGAAGAAATGATGTAATGTTCTTAGATACTTGTTATTATCTTTTTTCCCCTTCATGTGTTGTGCAGCACTGCTAGCTTGTTCAAAGTGCATGTGCAGTAAAATGTCGTCAAGATGAATGCAATCTGATGTACCCATGACATGCACATGTACATATATTATGGTAAAATATAATTTCGAGTTGCCACATAAAGATTGCATCATTAGTTCATGCATCTGGGTTTTGTGATTGGGAATTTTTAAATCTGAATTATAGGGGTGGGAACGAGGTGCATTCGAATGTTCCGCCACACCCACTGTGGAAATGGTTTAATGGCGGCGGATGGGAATTACATACTGACGTGAACTACTAAGTATGGGACAAGTAAGATTTTTAGCTTACTGAGAAATGACTCGTTTTCTAAAGAGTCATTAGCATGTCCAACACGCAGCTAAATTAAATGCTAAAGCAGTAAAATTTCGGAGGTACAAATGGTAATCGCCATTGAACATGAGTTGTGCCAGTCTCGGCCCAGGCCCAATGCGTTGCAACTGCGGAAGGACCGCTACGTGCGCGATGCATTGGGTCTGGGCATGAGACCCTGTATATACATGTACGTATCCTGCAGTGTAACGTACGGCGAGAATGAACAACGGTGACATCACGCGATGTAGCAAAGTTGGAGGTCATGTCGACATCGTTTGATGTTGCCGTTATTCATATGATAAATATTCACGCCCAAACTCATGTTTGCAACAGTTCGCCCACATTAGCATGCAGTTTAATCGAATGTCATCTGCGTAAAAATAATATAAATTCCTATACATGTAGGAGTAGTATGGCAAATACAATTACTTGCTAGCTGCCGATATGGAGCTACTAGCTATTTATATATAGTTAAAGTTGCATGACCTACATTTTTTATTTGTAAACAAATTGTATATCTGATCTGGTCCCCAGATTTTTAAATTTGAATGGAAATGAATGTAATTGTAGCCTCCATTCTGTGGATCCGCCCCTTCATATAGTGCTCTTCGCCAGCACTGTTATCTGCTGGCTGTTCTAAAATATTGCAGACATGGCACAAGTAAGAGTCTATATACACGCTTAATATTACATATCAATTATGTACTTATCTGTGCGTATGCACTGGCATCGACGAATAACAGGTTGCGGCTGCACAACTAGTGTTTGCTGCACGTGATGGAGAAATAGCCACTGTGCGAAGCCTACTGTCTCAGGGTGTGGACGTGAACGTAACGGATGAGGTGGGTGTGTCGTCTCAGCCAGTCGCAGTGACCTCAATCATAAAGTTACATTCACGCAATTACACGCATTATGGAATAAGTGTGTGCATGTGAAATGCTATATACAGCATGTTGCATTGCATGTGCTCATACGCATATGCATGTATGTATACATGTCAGTACATATGGAGCACAACTTTAATCTAGGAGTTATGGCTGATGCACCAATGGCTATAGGACTGCTCTTCCTTTGCTCGTCCTAATGATATACATATACGAAGGGCAACGATATTGTTATGTCATAAGCCATATGGCTTACTAATGGGCAACGCGTGCAAGAATTATATCGTACAGGCCATTGCATACAATATACTGACTTGAAGAAAATTTCTAAACGTTAAAGTGGGGTGCATTGCAAAATGTTGTTCCTTAACGGCTTGATTACAGGATGGTTTGAGTCCATTGTATGAAGCAAGTTCTAATGGACATCTCGAAGTCGTGAGGGCATTCATTGAAGCAGGAGCTAACATCCATCAGACAGATAAGGTCAGCCAAGAGCATTATTGGATCTCTTCTTGGTATCAATTAAGCATCAGTTAAGAGGTCCAGCATTAATTGTGGAAATCAATTCCTGTCTGAGTTCAAGTGGTGTGCATGTACATGTTTAGATGTATGTATACATGTCATGTGCATGTACTTTATATTCAAAATTAATGCATTAATTTGCATGCATAAAGCCAGATGCAGGATGTTTTGTACATGGTATAGTACATGTGTAGGTCTTAAGATATGCTTAGCACAGCAGAAATTTATCATTTAAAGTGTTCAAAATTGTGGTGTATTTAAATTTCTCCCTACCTTCCTCCCAAACTATCATTTCATCCAGTACGGTTGGAGTCCATTATGGACGTCAAGTTATAATGGACATGGTGATATAGTGAAGGCACTTATTGAAGCAGGAGCTGATGTCAATCAGACAAATAAGGTTGATATGTGTACATGTCTATGCATATATTTGCATGTATGTATTTGCATTTATGCACATGTATGTACACTTATTATTGATACATGTACATTGTTCATGTACATGCATGCATGCATGAGCATAATAAATTGAATTTTCATATGGTGTGCTGGATATTTCTTCATGCTTTAACAGAATAATGCAACTCCATTGTATGTGGCAAGTCGAAAGGGTCATGATGATGTATTACAAACCTTGGTGGAAGCAGGTGCTGATGTGAATATGGCTACACTTGATGTAGGTGATGTGATGCTTTATTTGCTGCACTTGTGAAGTTTGCAATTGTAAATGTGTGCAAGCAAACGTTTTTTTTTGCCTACTTGTGCATTAGATTGTGAAAGGCAATGGTGCATTAGCATCCATTTTAAATGGCTGTACCTATATGACTGGTGGATGCTGTTGGCGATGCACACATCTAACCACTCTGTATTAAATGTTTAAAAGTAATGTTTGGCATTTAAAAAAATGGGGAATGGTATGATGGTGTAGATGGCTGATCAATAATATTTGTCTTCCAGGATGGAATGACTCCATTGTTGACAGCATGTGACACTGGGCGTTGTGATGCAGTGAAAATCCTGATTAAAGCTGGAGCCAATACCAATCAGGCTAATGAGGTCAGGAAGTAATATATACATGTACATGTACTCTCAATCTTCATTGTCCTTATTTGACTAAGTAGCTTTAGTTCCATTCTCAATTCTTGTCTGTATAGTGACACACTTAGCAACAGCTTAGGTGGCAGGCAATCTCATTTGACTTGCCATTTTGACTCCTCTCATTATCACATGTTAAGCAGATAGATAGAGCTCCAATATCAGGTAATCAATTTACTCACTGCAGAGCTAATGGTTAGGAATCAGCATAACTATCTTTCTTCTCAGTCTTCATTTTATTCTACTTATTCATCTTTTTCAAAAGTTACCTTTCATCTGGGTTTAGAAATGGATTAACCATGTAACCTTTGTAACCTTTCATTTTGCATTAAAGGAAGGTAAGAGTCCACTGATGTTGGCATGTAAAGGAGGATATATTGATGTGGTGGAGACCCTTATTGAAGCAGGAGCTAATGTCAATCAGGCTATGAAGGTAGGTACTGGGGACAAGACCAGTGTCCTATTCAGCTGGCATGTTTGTTACAATCATTAACAATAACCACAAATATGGCAGTAGTAGGGTAAATACACACAAAAATCACACTCAAACACAAATTCAACTACGGAAACATTTATGCTGAAGTATAACTATACAACCCGCCTCAGCGGAGTGCAGTTTTGTGTAGACTGAAATGTGTTACAGGTCTAGGAATGCAAACAACCTATAGCTACTGTTGTCTGCATGTACATTGCAACAACAAGTGTACATGTACACCCCAAGAACATGAACTAGAGACCAACTAAATTGCCACACAAAATAGTGTTTTGGTTAACCAAACCCATGGGCTGATGCATAATGATTCCACCTGTTGGCCCCTCCTCCTTGCCCCCCTCCACCCTATGTGGCTCTCCTACTCATGTGAAGCTTACTGTTAGTGATGGCTTATGTACTGTTTGTATTACATATACAGGATAACTGGAGTCCATTGATGGAGGCAAGTTATGATGGGCTTGCTGACATAGTCATGACACTTGTTGAAGAGGGAGCTGATGTCAATTACACTGATAAGGTATTGCACTGCAATTTTGAAAATGACATGTACAATTGTGAAAACAGTTGGACTGAACTGTTGCCTGAAACTGAAAATAATGTGTGGGGCAAGGGGAATGACCACTTTTGATTCTGAATGGATTCAGTGCATGTGTATCTGTGATTCAAAGGCATTGTGGGTAAATTTTGAAGCAATAATAGTGTACATGGTTGTAAAGATGCACATGGTAAACAAGTGTTATCAAGAGCCTTAATTTAGAAACTTAAAAATGATGATACAAGTTAAAGTTCAAACCATAATATCACATGTAACAGTAAAAGGACATTGGTTCTTGAGCCTTTGCACACATACCATGTAGGCCATCAGGAACTAATCAGTTCCTGTTACAGGGATGATTCTGTTTGAGGAATTAATTAACTTTCTTGATTAGGATTGCTAACTTAAAATCAGTCATAAGTGTCTTATGCAAAGCCAGCCGTGTGTGATAGTTTCAAATAAACCCAAGCTCTTGAAGATATATCAAAACAAAAGTATAGTTGGTGTGCATGGTCGTGCTATTGTTTGTGGTAGCCAGAGATCAGTTTGCATCAGTCCCCCCCCCCCCCCTCATAATCATACACAGCTTCTTATGTCTACGCAAAAGGCTCATGCAAATCGTAGCTAAAGTATATTGCACTCTTGCAGTTAGTAAGCAACTTAAAGGAGATTGAAATAAGACTGTGTAAGCTACATGTGTGCATGTTGCAGTAACTTCCAAACGTGAAAGTGATTAATTCAATCATCCAATCAGTTTTCCTGCTGGCAATTGATGCAATCATAGACAGTATAGTCACTATGTTATGTATGATACAATTATCAGATTTGTGTTATTCCTTAACTCATTACCAGGAAAATCAAACTCCACTGTATGTTGCAAGTGGTAAAGGCCATCATGATGTAGTGCAGACCTTGCTGGAAGGAGGTGCTGATGTGAATATAGCAACATACGTAAGTGATAGCTCCCTCTACAAAACTTGACATCAAAATGATCCTCTATAAGTGCACTATGCTGCATGAATGAAATTGATTGTTAAAAGCATATGAAAGATGATCAACCATTAGCCAGCCACACATGGTCTGTGTGCTGTTTTGTGCATCCATGTGGGTATCTTCATGCAAACAGATATGTATAAATATGAGTTACTTTAATGAGTGGAAGGGTATTGTGAGGTTAGGAGAGGCACGTTAGCTGTTGAGTGGCATAACTAGTTGGGTGGGGGTTGCAAATGAAATTCTAGTCTAATCCCCAGGCTACACACCAATAGCAATGACACAAAATCATGGCTATTGAATTGGCAATAATGACTATACTTTTATGCCCAATGAAGAATATTTGTATCACACTATGATGCCCTTAATTTGAAAAATCATATTCATGGCTAAAGGGCATATCTTGTGTGGCTGAGGGATTGATTTGACTTCGATTTTTTTGTTCACTCATTATCAGAACAATGCAACTCCATTGTTAGAAGCAAGCCAGAATGGTCATCACGAAATAGTGCACACCTTGTTGGGAGCAGGTGCTGATGTGAATATTACAACATCTGATGTAAGTGATGTAATGTTTTGTTCCTATGTCAGAAAGAATTCACACTGACGAACAAGTATTTAAAAATCACATGCACATATGTATATTTGTCTCAATTTGGTGGCCCAACAAGTATCTGCATGTAAGCATGTGTTCACAAGTAAAGGTGAAAATATGAAATAGTTGGTACTCGTGGGTACTCTTGGGTACTCTTGGGTACTCTTCATTCATATTGTAGAGCCACATTAAGCTGCATGGTACCAGGGAATCATAGCAATGTATGAAGAAGCACCCCAACACTTTTCATTTTTGATATGAATAAGTGAACCTGCTTCCTCCTCCTCCTCCTCCTCCTCCTCCTCCTCCTCCTCCTCCTCCTCCTCCTCCTCCTCCTCCTCCTCCTCCTCCTCCTCCTCCTCCTCCTCCTCCTCCTCCTCCTCCTCCTCCTCCTCCTCCTCCTCCTCCTCCTCCTCCTCCTCCTCCTCCTCCTCCTCCTCCTCCTCCTCCTCCTCCTCCTCCTCCTCCTCCTCCTCCTCCTCCTCCTCCTCCTCCTCCTCCTCCTCCTCCTCCTCCTCCTCCTCCTCCTCCTCCTCCTCCTCCTCCTCCTCCTCCTCCTCCTCCTCCTCCTCCTCCTCCTCCTCCTCCTCCTCCTCCTCCTCCTCCTCCTCCTCCTCCTCCTCCTCCCCCTCTTCCTCCTCCTCCTCCTCCTCCTCATCCTCCTCCTCCCCCTCCTCCTCCCCCTCCTCCTCCTCCCCCTCCTCCTCCCCCTCCTCCTCCTCCCCCTCCTCCTCCTCCTCCCCTACTCCTCCTCCCCTACTCCTCCTCCCCTACTCCTCCCCATCCTCCTCCCCCTCCTCCTCCCCCTCCTCCTCCCCTCCTCCTCCCCTCCTTCTCCCCCTCCTCCTCCCCCTCCTCCTCCCCCTCCTCCTCCCCCTCCTCCTCCCCCTCCTCCTCCCCCTCCTCCTCCCCCTCCTCCTCCCCCTCCTCCTCCCCCTCCTCCTCCCCCTCCTCCTCCTCCTCAACACATATTTTTGGTTAACTTTAAAATAGCTGTGGGAGATGCAGTGAATTGGGAGTACCTTAAACAGCAGTCTCTATATGTTTCACAAAAACATCAAAGGGCAGAAGGCTTGATAGTACCACCTTGTAAAAAGTCAGGAGCATTGTAATTTTGTCATCCTCCCTGTCCTCCTCACTCACTTCCTCATGCCAAGTGTCCGGTTCTGATACCATTTTTTTTACAGGATGGCTGGAGCCCATTGTGGTTAGCAAGTTATGATGGACACCTTGATGTAGTGAAGACACTTATACAAGCAGGAGCCAATGTCAATCAGACTGATAAGGTTAATATATGCACACTATTCTGCATGCCTCATATCTAAACATCTACATGTACATTCTTTTGGGATGGGAGGTGGTGGTTTATATCCAAATAGCTAGATAGAAGGTGCAAAGATGTTGTGCCAAATTGTTCAAGTGTGGTGTCAGTTTTTTGCTCTATGGAATGAAAGGACCTCACCAGCTCATGATGCATGTTCTGCTTTGGAGAGAGCATTACATAATGGATGCCATGTGATGTGGCTTCCTTTGTAGTATTTGAAAATAATAAATACACAAATTATATAGCCAGCTGGATCCTGCAAGGATAGCCCTATCATATACATTTTCCCTCATTATAAGGTCGGGCTTAGACTGCTATACATGTCCTGCTTCACTCTGGCATCACTGGAGGCTGAGCCTTCTGCTAACATTCTGCTGGTGCAATTGTAATTTTATAGATGCAGGATCCAAGTGCATATAGCCATATGGTTGTGTACATACATATAATACTGTGACATTATTTAATGATGTAATGTGCTTGATGATTGAATAACATGTGAACAACTCTAAACATTCTTTTTTATCAATACACTTCTATATCTTATTGGCTACTGTTCTTGACTACTGTTCTCAATACACACAGTGATGGCAGTGCATGTTTCTTGCTTCCTTCTCTCCTGTACAGAACAATGCAACTCCACTGTATGTGGCAAGTGAAAGTGGCCATCATGATGTAGTGAAGACCTTATTGGGAGCAGGTGCTGATGTGAATATATCAGCATTTGATGTAAGTCTTGTAAGGTCAAATCCAGAAGCAGTAGGTGGTTTTCACTGATCTCACTACAACTTGCACTTAACTCCTCAAATTTCCTAAAAGGACTTATGAGGAGACAAATCTGAACGTACTAGTTACTTTTCTATGTAACTAACCACACATTCAAATGCACATGTATGATGTACATGAAGGTACATACACATTGCATGCAATGAATGTGCTTATATTATTAAATAATTATAGTTGTACACATGCATATTTGTGTGCATGTAACTGAAAGGTACCCTTAACTGTGCAATTCTGAATGTGTATGTGAGTAGAATTGTTTTAATGTCCTTCAAGTGAAGTGATTGTACTTAGTCATTAGGGTATACTGAGATATTAGTGGAGGTATGTGTGCGCAACATGTGCATAGCTGAGCCAAAAATAATACTTGGGAATTAACCTAGAAATATGTCCTTGTACTGATATCTGTATGTATGAATTTAAGGCAAATCACTGGCATCCGATTGTTACCTATGTCTTGTACTCAAATAAATCAGCTACAAATCCTTGCCTCCATCCATTCAACATTATCCCCTGCATATTGCCATGTATAGAAACTTGTGTAGGAAAGTGTACTGTGATCACATGGCGCCAAATACATTAATCATCCTTTTACATTCCTTCCTGTATATCCTTTCACTCCTTTTATATAAAATGCTACCATAATTGTAATTGGCAAGTGAGATATTAGAAAATTTATTAGTGCATGGAGGGCATCAGGGTATTTTTTTCCTTCACTTATCAGAACAACACAACCCCATTATATGTGGCAAGTCAAAATGGTCATCATGGTGTTGTACAGACCTTGTTAGAGGCAGGTGCTGATATGAATACTACAATATCTGAAGTAAGTGTGCCGTATATTATTTATTGTGTGATTTGTAAAGGCCATTGAAGCCAACATCATATATTTTTTGCAACATGAGAGTACGTATTTTGGAGTAAAATAACTATATTGATACTTCAGTTCCTTGTTTTGATACAATGTAGTTTCATCCAAAGTACAAAATCAGTGTTTTTTTAAGGGGAAAAAAAAACCCATTGTGTAGCTATTAAACCACTCACAGGTGCAAATCCTATTGCATAAGAATACTAGTGACACAGGCACACTGCTCTTGCACCGAGCAACAACCACATATACAATTTAGCAGTTGACATACCCATGACTAGATAATATGCCCTAAAAAAAAAAGCTAAAAGGTCTAGTGCATCACCATTTTTTCTGCTCCCTTTCCTTTAATCTCAGTTTGAAGTAATTCCTCCATTTTTATGATTCTTGTCTACAGCTTGGCAGAAGTCCATTGATTGTAGCAAGTTGGAATGGACATATTGATGTAGTAAAGAGACTTATTGAAGCTGGAGCTGATTTCAGTCAGGCTGATAAGGTTGGTCTACATTTTATTCATATTTAATTTGTTTTGAACAATCAATTACCCACTAATTTTTAAAGTTTGTACTACCCTAATGTAGTAATGCTGTACCTGAGAGTAAATAAATCAATTTCAATCCATAATACTTGCAAACACTAACTTATTTTTGCATAGCATGCAATTTCTGCCATTATGAACAGGTTAGAGTTTAGCATTAGACCTCATGAAGGCATCACATATTCATATGTGTAGTGTGGTATTGATCGTAAGCAAAGGACCCAGAGCTTTTATACCTCCAATTACAAGTGTGATGGTGGGTATTGCTGCCAGTGACATGCAGTTACAAACCTTGACAGCCATTAAATGTTTGAATTTTCCATCAATGCTCACTTTTGGGGCCCATGCATACCGTAAGTACAAAATCTCATATAGTCACCTACTAACCAACTAATGATGTTGTATGTCACTAAAATTTAAATTACTCAGAGCACTTTGTAGCCTCAGTAGCTGCCGTAGGAGATGTTTGGACCTTTTGTTCAATACATAATTGAATTCTAATATGATGTTTGTGTTTGCGTGTCTTAGAATGATAAGTAACTTAGTCACATGCAATAGTAATTCATCTATATAAGGTATTATGATATTTCAAATACGATGCAATACATATGTATTATTGTAATGATTGAATATGGTACTGAGTGATTAATCTTCAGGATGGATTCACAGCTCTGGATAGTGCAGAGTTGCAAGGTCACAAAGAAATAATCGAAGTGCTCACAAAGCAAGGTGAGTGAGGAGCATCCATGTAGACCCTCAGGTGATATATAGGTGGTGGCCAGAATGGAATGGTAAAGATACACATACTTCTGATCATGATTTATATATTTGTACCTACATGTACATGTAGCTGGTGTTTTGTTTGGTGTACCTCATATAAATGTAAAATGTTTATTTCAGGTGCTTGCGTGTCAACAGAATAGCAGCTCATCATAGTGAAAGTGAAAATCCAGCCAATTATGTGGATATTTAGAGTATCATATACTGCTTCAGTCCATTTAGGTTAGGATAAGCAGTGCGAGGGTATATATGAACTTCGTATTGACAGTATTTAATATTGTGTGTGTGTGGAAGTATCAACTAAATTAATTAAAGTGGTCTGAGGCTCACCAGCACATCTAGCCTCTAGTCATGTCACATGCCTCTGCTGCTCTTTAGGGGAGAGTCAGTCTATGTACTGCGCTAGCTAGCTCACTCTATTAAGGGCAAATGTTGGAGCTGAGCTGGGCCTTGATAGTCTGTTAATTATTGTCTATCTGGTCAGTTTTAAAAATTCATTACTAGTGCATCTATGGTTTTCATCCCTGTTCTGCTACTGGTATCTGTCCCTATGTTTTGTTCCATAAACTTCCATCTAGATATTCGGCTGTGGCAGCAAAGAGATGCCAAATGTCTATGGTGTATAAATGTTCTACTTATAGTAAAAATAAAGTTATCGTATCGCTGATAGTACCTAGCATTACAGATCTTGCATGCTGTACCTGCCATGGTGGTCGGGGTCAATTGTCGTACACCGGTCATTTATTCAGAAGTAAATCATCCCCTGATGGAGTATGTGGGAAGTCACTATATGAAAATTACAAATTTACATATATAGTGTACAGACACACTAAAAGTGATTGATTGATGCACATGTTGGCCTTAGTTCAGCTATGAACAGACCCCAATTGCAGGCCTATACTACAGGCGCAAACAGTGCATGCATTTGTGTCAATTGAGGGACAAATGAGCTGTAGGTATATGTATGGGGTGGACTGGTACTATGTGGAAATCCACTTTTAGCACTATATGTATCATAGCCGTGAGTGCTCTATATATGAGAAGTAAGAACTAGCAATGACCAATGGTCAATTGATTGTCCACTTATCAATCAGAAGTCATAAGAGACGCAGTACTGGTACTTGTTTCCCTTTTGAGTTTGTTTTAGTGACCAACAATTGCAATCCCAATTTTGTACCACACTTCTGCTTTCACTGTAATTGGATGAAGCTAAAAGCAAGATCTTCATTGATCATGAGATTGGCTATAGCCAATCTCAGGCTGACGTAGCACATTATGTGTTTAAAAGGTGAAAACCATATTGTTGTATTTTATACCCATATATCATTATAGAAAGCAGCCACCAAACCCAGGCAATGATGATATTATTGGTAAGCTCCAGTTCAAATTCATACTGGTGTGACTATGTTCTACCACTCAACCTGGGTGGTTGAGAAATCCAACTACAAACTAACTAAAAACATAACTGATGTCCCCTTGACATTTATAAAAAGCTCTTTGTATAAACATTGCAGTTGAGTGCTACGGTGTGTAACAGTACTGATACATGTATAGGCAAAGGTGCATTCTGCTTTATTGATGGTGGCACTACAAGGACTGCAATGGAGCACATCCACCACAACCCTAGCATACTGGCCCCTCGTTGGGGATGTGACATGCAATTATCCTAAAGCCGTTTGAAGGTCTGGGGACATGTTTTCTATATATGGTCACGGTACGCATGCATGAATAGTTGTATGGCAGTGTTCATGTGGCCTAGTCAGATCTCATATTTCCACAGCAAATAGTCAGTGCCGGATCCAGGGGGGGGGGGGGGGGGGGGGGGCCACCGGGGGCACGTGCCCCCCCCTTCCGGACGACTAATTAAATATTCATGAGTGTATTTTACGTATACCGCGTGCGATTATAACCGCACGAAACAGTGCCGCAGCGCTGATACATGTACAATGTACTGACAGGGGCGGATCTAGGGGGGGGTGGGGGGTGGGGGGTGGGGGGTGGGGGGGGGGGGGGGGGGCACGTTCAATAATCCCACTATATTCACATGACGTAGTACGTTACTTGTTCTTCAATAATCTGAGTGTTTTTTTTCAAGTGCAGACTGATAGCGTAGCGATCTGATAGCGCATATCGTTATTCAATGTAGGTCCTGCGTTAACATCGAACACTGTAGCATAAATTATATTTTATCTCTGCCTGTAGTACCCAGAGAACGGAATATATTTTATCGCCTTATTGTGGGAGAGGAACACAGCAAAAAAGAAAAAAAGAAAAGAAGACCGCAAATCGAGACTTGATTTTACAAGTGATCTGACACATATATACATACTGATACAGACTGATTACATGCAGCCTGCATGCACATACAATCGTTGATTTTCATATGATGACATTTTTTGCTACGGAAACCAACCTCGGCCGGCGCCTTATATCGGAAAGTGATATCCCTATTTTGCTATATTTATGACTCTCAAATGAAGCATTATGGCTATGATACACAATGTGGGATAGGTCCGACGCACATGGCAGCATTTTTCGCAACAATTTTAGGCCCGAAACTATTTGCTCATCTAACCGCACGGTGCAAATACTTTTCTTGTAGTGCAATTTTTAATTGTACATATAAATAAAGCACTAAAACTAGCATAGTTTTAATGCTTTAATACTTAGATCAGTAGTATCAAAAGCTTCCGCGCTTCGCGCGGGAGGGGGCATATCCCCCTCCCGCACCAACCCCCTTCTGGGGATCCACGCTCACTTTTTGATAACTTTTATTAACCGTGCTCCCCCCTTAAAAAACTCCTGTATCCGCCCCTGAATAGATCTTTCTTCAAGTGCATTTTTTATATGAAACATAAATTCATCGTTGCTATGCATGATTGTGAGGATAATGCAATTGTGACAAGTGAGCAGCGGCGGATCCAGGATTTAGGGGGGGGGGGGGCAGGGGTGTGGGTGTGGCAAGGGGTGGGACGAAGTAGTAGGCGGGGCCGCCCCGGGGAGGGTGCGAGAGGGGGGCACCCCTCCCGCCCAGCTAGGGGGTATGGGAGAGCACTGTAATCTCCCCCATTGGGGTCTGGGGTGGAGCCCCAGAAGCCAACGCTTTTTGCGTAGAAACCCCCCAAAAAGTACGCTAAAACTGCACCAAAAACCAGATCGGATCTAGAGCTATATGCATGTTCAAAGCGCCGATAAACCACTGCGATAATGTTCCAAAAACTTGGTCAATATCTATGGTAGTACTAAACTCACCGTTCGTTCGTTTAGAAAATGCACTGGAAGCTCCCCCATCGGGGTCTGGGGCGGAGCCCCAGAAGCCAACGCTTTTTGCGTAGAACCCCCCCCCCCCCCCCCCCCCCCCCCCAAAAGTACGCAAAAACTGCACTCAAAAACAAATCGAGGCTGGGGAGCCACAGATCAATAGCTCAGCCTGTATGCATGTTCAATGTGCCTATAAATCGCCGCGTTAGAAAATGCACTGGAAGCTCCCTCATCGGAGTCTGCATGGGGCGGAACTCCTGCAACTTCGTTATATTTTTTAAAAACTCATTTAATCCCTTCTACTAAAAAGGTTTGATTTGCTCTTTTAAAAAAATAGATTACAATGAATATACATATGTAGGAAACTGAATGCATCTTGCTGCAAGCTTTTAGAGACCGGCAGCAAAAAGGCAGACTGACCATTGCAACGTACTATCAAATAGCATCACTGCACATTAGCCATGCAAATTTTCTACTTGGATCTTTAGAGATGCTGGCGCCGTTGTTCATCTTTTCTACGTTTAAGAGATAGAGGGCCTGCATGATTCTTTGTCGTTTTGACACTTCGTCACGTTCAATCCCTTTAAATTGTGCATATAACTATCGGCAATGAATAATTGATGATCTATATCGGCGCGAATCGCGCACACGCTGTATATGTATGAATGCTAGCTGAGCAGCTAATAATGTTAATGGAATACCAAAAAAAAAAAAATTGGGGGGGGGGGGCACGTGCCCCGAGTGCCCCCCTTCCCCCCCCCCCCCCCCCCCCCCCCCCCCCTGGATCCGCCGCTGAGTGAGAATGGCCATCATAACGTTTTTGGGAGCGGGTGCTAAGATTCGATCAGTTTTAAAGCAAATCAGTATTTATCGACCAAACCGAATCGATGCAGTTACACGTGTATGGCGTGCATGCCGATGACTGATAATAAATGGCCGCTTTCTCGAGCCCATGCACACGAAACCCGTGCATTGCTTGGATGGCATACGTTTGCTTAGCTGGTGCCCAAGATCGCGTCCAGTTCGTTGTAAAAGGGACATGTGGTTCGCTCTTGTCCGTAGTAGGAAAATCGTGTAGGGTGCGTAACCAATTTTCAGGTTTTGTAGGTTAATCGATTAGTCTGATCGATATTCGTTTCCTTCATTTGCAGAAATGGGTAGAAAATCGATTACCCCCTTTCGCTTTTCCCGCCTGTACAAAGGCTTACTATAACGGGTGAATTAATCGGTAAAAAGAAAAATGGTTGATGTAATCACCACTTAGTCTGGGACCTGTCACGCGAAAATTAGCCCGTCACAAAACGTGGTCCGGGCGGACAACTTTTCGCTGCCAAAATTGGTCCGACCCCGGACCACTTTTGGTTGCCAAATTTGGTCCGGGTTGCCAAAAGTGCATGGTCCGGGTTTTTTGAACTTGCACGAAACCAGTCCTTGCCCTGTTAAGTTCGTATACATGTATACAGATGGTATGTTACTAAATATGATCCGAGGTCATAAATATTTGCAGTAAAGATAAGCGTACGATACTCGTACATGTATGACCTGATTTACATTGCACACTTTATGCTTCATTCTTATTTACATGACCCTCTTTGTCCTACAAATGTCGTGCTTCTGATTTTAGCTTGAGAGATTCATGTTTGACTGAATAGATGCATGTGCGGCTTTTCTATGCATGACTAATTAATCATGTCCTGCTGGCACAAATTTAATCAGCCTTTTAAAAACGTGCCCGTAGTTTGTTCAACTGTATCTCCGTAACAGATGATATAGAAATTAACGAACAGAACAAATCAATAGCTACAGGACTCCTCTATGTGCAACCCGAATTTGACGCGTTTTCAACACTCGTACTTAAAGAAATGAGGATTTCTAACCCGCGAGGTTAACGATTGTTGTATCCACGGCACGGAAAATGTGTAGATCGCAGTTTTCACACAGAGAAATGGTACAAGTGTACGAAATTTGAAAGGAAAACGTAGTACCGTCGCGAAGATGTGTTGTTTAGTACATGCAACGTGCAATTTTTGTATAGTGATAAAATTATAACCCCCACAAGCCCGATTTTGCTGGACACTGTCCCATATACATATAGAGTTAGTTATTTGTTTTCGACTTTGTGGGAATTCAAACCTGACGATTAGTTATGAATTTGTACATCCAAAGATTGGGGTTGGAGGAAGCACAGCTGTATCTGAAGTGGACACGTGCATGCGCAGCAAAGATGAGTCTGAAGCAACGATCAAAGCCACTCGTACAACCGTGAACCGTTACGATCAAATGTAACCAACCATTGATATATTAATAATACATATACTTTTAGACCTGACAGGCCGGGGCTGTCAGACAATGACTTTCGGCAACCCTGGTCACCATGCATTTTGGATAATTTCTCTTAATTAGATTTACATGTACTACCGCCGCCTAACCAATCTCTGCCTGCATGCATGCATGCATGAGTACGATATTTCTTGCGATTATAAGACGTGCAGCTATTCAAGAAAATTCAACTAAAGAACTTAATGCGTTAGGTCAATGTATGTCTGACCTCACTAACTCAGAGGCAAAGGTTCTGGCTTGAGTTCAGCTAGTGAATGACCTGATACATCATTGAGTATTTCTACTAATGTTTATATTTCCTGCTATACTCAATGATGCTTTGAGTATTTATTTTATGATGATGCTTTGAGTATTTCCTACTTTGAGTATTTCATGCTTTATATATTTCACACATCTTGTGAAATGAATGGTGCAAACTAGTATGCACTCCCCTAGCAGATGTAGATCATGTGCCTATCTGCAAAACAAGGTGCCATATTGGTACATTGCTCAAGTTAAAATAGTATACCATATTCTCCAAAAGTTCAGAATTTAGATAACTTCAACAGGTTTGCATAACTATGGCTCCTAGTTATTCAAACCTGTTAGGGGTGATATTCTAGAGAGCAGAGCTAGAATACCAGTACAACGAACACTATCAGTGATATGTAAAGTGTGATGCATGAAACTTAATTGTTGTATTGAGGGATGTATTATTTTTGAGCAGTACACAAGCCATAGTATAGAGGTCAGTTTTATATTTGTCAGCATGTCCATGCAGTGTACATGTAGGTTTCATCATTGCTCTAACTATTGATTTTATAAATAACCTGTGTTTATTTTCAAGACAATTCATAAGCAGTGGAGTGAATGCTATGGAAGTATAAACATGCACTGTTTTGCTATAGTCCATATCCTGTGATTGCATTTCAGCTCATGCATGTGAAAACAATGAAAACTATTCATGTAACTTGCATGTCGAAAAACTTGCAAGATCAATTGTGGCTGGCCCTAAATGATCACATCTTCATCCAGATCATTATCAATCTATGTATATAATATATATACAGGGTCTTTGCGAAAGAACGCAACGCTTTTACATCACTATAACTTAGGATGGAAATTAATTAACTGCTTGATTTCTTTAACCTATGTTGCAGAACTTAGGCAAATACTAATAATCCAATTTGATTTAAATTATTGTAAGCGGTTAAGTAATTGTATCAAAGCCCTCATAAATCAAAATATTCAAAGCCCTCTATTATCAACATCATTCAAGATTATGGTTAGAGATACTTGATTTTAATAACTACTAATAAGTAACGCAGGATCTTGGTATGCAGTGGAATAGCACTGATTTCAAGTTACTGAGTTCAATAGTAAGTTATTAACATTTAAAACCGTAAAGTTATTAAGATTGAAGTTGTTATGAGGTAACTAATTTTAATAACTATCACTAATTACTCCATGATTAAATGAAGTAAAAAACACAATTTGACTGTGCATTAGATCATGTAATGGTGTGTTACTATAACTCAAAGTTAATTACAATTGTAGTGGCCCTTTGGCATTTTCAAGTTTGATTAGTTGTTTTGAATATTAAACTAGTAAAACGCCAATTAAATTTCATATTTTTTCAAATGTTTTTCACAGTTATTGTTTAGATTATAAATCTTGTATTTATTTAAAAGTTGTCGTACGTTTCTGTGTCAAATTGATTAACTGCCATGTATTTGATTTTATCTTTTGAACTGTAAATTTTAACAATGCATTTAGTATTTGCGTTATTGTGTAGTCATAAATTGATTTAGATTGATAATCCTATTAAAGAATTATGTTCGTTCAAAAGCGTTGCATTCTTTCCTGTATATGCAGGGTGTCTACGAAAGAACGCAACGCTTTTCAACTGGAATAACTTTTGATAGAATGAAGAAAAAATCGAAACTAAGTTAGTCGGTTTCCTCAAATTTTTTTCCATCCTTTTAATTGATACATTATTAATCATGCTAATTAATTTTAATAAGCACAATAGATTAGCCTCAACCTATTTCTTATCGCGTACGCATGCGCACACGACCTCATCCTAAGAGTTAATTCTGCGATAAATTACCAATCTCAATCACGTGATACAATTCGGAGGCGGATCTTTTTTTTTTTTTAAATGCAATGCCCCACCTCCTTCGTGGGTGTTGCTTACAAGCAACACCCACGAAGGAGGTGGGGCATTGCATAACACATTAGCAGTGACAAGTCAGTGCTAATTAACATGTTTACATCCGTGTAGTGCGCACCAATTGGCACTATCGTACAGACAGGCACTGAACCAAGCGGCAGGTACTACGGGTTGATATGAATTTGACATGTAATGCCATTCTGTGAGTTAGGAAACGGAGACGCACACGTTAAACTTAAAGCGCAAGTTATTACACAGTACACGCAAAAATGAGCTGGTTGGTAGAGTATCGATCAAACTCTTAGGTTTCTGACTAATGTTTCAAGCCTGCAGCAAGGTTTTAGATAAGTTATAGAGTTATTGTTTTTTTTTTTTTTTTTAAAGAGAAGGCATCCCACATCAATTTTTTTTTAACGACTTAGACAAGCCATGCATGATGGTTTCATTTTCATTGTATTAATTTGCAAGCCTGTTAGCTGGCCTGGGTAGGGTTGATTTATGTGATTTCATTTCATGGCATTCAGTAATGAAATTTTTGGATGGTTAGGATGACTTCGTGTTTTTTTGTTGTTGCACACATGAGCCTACTAGCTGGTTTTCATATCATGTCTGTGTGTGCATGCTTTGCTTTAGAATAGACTCTTGTTATGTACCTTTAAAAAGGTAGTTTGATGCTTAGAAACCTTATGAGGGTGTAGTTTAATAATGTTGCAAGCTTTTGTGTATAAAAATAGAAAATGGTTATGGTACTTGGAATTTGCAAAAGCATCCTTTGGCAATAAGTTGCCAGCGCAATATGGACTATGATGTTATTTAAGAGGATCATAGTGTATGTTAAAGAATGTGCTTGGAAAACCTGTGAGCTTTTAGCTGTGCCTATTGTTTCTTTGAAAGTAAGGTTAAGGTACATGTAATCTTAGTTTAAAAATACACCTGCGGGTTTTAGATGTTGGGGAATGTTGCGGTTCTTGCTGTTGCTTATGTGCTGGTTGGTAGACTATCGATCAAATTCTTTGGTTTCTGACTCATGTTTCAAGCCTCCAACAAGGTTTTAGATAAGTTGTAAGAGAAGGCATCTCATATCAAAATTTTTTAACGACTTAGACAGTCCACTAATGGTTGCATTGTCAATGTATTACTTTGCAAGCCTGTTGGCAAGTTCCCATATCATGGTGTGCTTAAGTAAGGGTAGGGTTGATTTATGTGATTTCATGGCATTCAGTAATGGAATTTGCTTGCAACAAGTTGTGATTTTATATAGCTATTTCCGTACCATAATGTGTGCTAACTGCTGCTTATGGATACAGACCCTCTGCTTTAAGAGTTCCTTCATGCAGAGTGTGCTTAAATGTCTAATTTTGCAACCCATTAGATGATTTAGTAGAGATGAATCCAACAATCCTTTTTTTTTTCAAAGCACCTAAGAAGAGTGCTGTTTTTAAAATAGGTTGTGATTAATAAAGTTATGAAGAATTCCATCTGAAGGAAGGGCCTTAGTTTCATACCATCCAGTAATATATCTACACACAGATTTTTTGTGTATGCTGTTAAAGAATGTACTCAGAAAACCTAAAGGTTGTGCTAAATGACGGTGTACTTTGTTTGAGTCTCTGTTTAAAAAGTATCCTTTTTGTTATGGGAGGATGTGATTTCAATGTTGGTACATACAAGATTCCAGCTAGGTTTCAGATGGTTGTTGACAATGACAATGACAACTGAGCCTTGTAGCTAGTTCAATATGATAATGTTGCTTATGAGTACTACCTGTTGAGGGCCCAGTATAGCTAACCCTCTTTTCATTGCTTAACCCAGCCTACAAACTTTCCTATACCCATTCCTGTCCGCTCTTGATCTTAAAATAATGCTCTGTGTTAGCATGGTGTGTGAGTGTTGCTTAAGAGTACTACCTGTTGAGGACCCAGTATAGCTAACCATCTTTTCATTGCTTAAACTAGGCTACAATCTTTCCTACCCCTTCCTGTCCCCTTTTGGTCTTAAAATAATTATCTGTGTGAGTGTTTCTTATGAGTACTACCTGTTGAAGGCCCAGTATAGCTAACCCTCTTTTTATTGCTAAACCCAGGCTAAAGTCTTTTCTATACCCATTCCTGTCCCCTCTTGATCTTAAAATAATGCTCTGTGTTTGCATGGTGTGTGAGTGTTGCTTAAGAGTACTACCTGCTGAGGACCCAGTATAGCTAACCATGTTTTCATTGCTTAACCAAGGCTTCCTTCTCTCCTACCCCCTCTTGATCTTAAACAATTCTTTCTGTTTGGTGTGTACATGTAAGTGTTGCTTATGAAAGGCCCAGTATAGCTAATCCTCTTTTATAGCTAAACCCAAGCTACAATCTTTCCTACCCGATCCTGCATGTCCCCTCTTGATCTTAAAATAATTCTCTGTGTGAGTGTTGCGTATGAGTACTACCTGTTGAGGACCCAGTATAGCTAACCATATTTTCATTGCTTAACCCAGGCTACAATCTCTCCTACCCATTCATGTCCCCTCTTGATCTTAACATAATTCTCTGTGTGAGTGTTGCGTATGAGTACTACCTGTTGAGGGCCCAGTATAGCTAACCCTGTTTTTATTGCTTAACCCAGGCTACAATCTTTCCTACCCCTTCCTGTCCCCTCTTGATCTTAAAACAATTTTCCGTATTTGATGTGTGAGTGTTGCTTATGAGCACTACTTGTTGAGGACCCAGTATAGCTAACCATCTTTTCATTGCTTAACCAAGGCTTCCTTCTCTCCTACCCCCTCTTGATCTTAAAACAATTCTTTCTGTTTGGTGTGTACATGTAAGTGTTGCTTATGAAGGGCCCAGTATAGCTAAGCCTCTCTTTATAGCTAAACCCAGGCTACAATCTTTCCTACCCGATCCTGTCCCCTCTTGATCTTAAAACCCTACCATGCAATTCTCTGTGTTTGGTGTGTGAGTGTTGCTTATGAGTACTACCTGTTGAGGGCCCAGTATAGATAACTCTCTTTCCATTTCGTAAACCAGGCTACAATCTTTCCTATCCCTTCTTGTCCCCTCTTGATCTTAAAATAATTCCCTGTGTGAGTGTTGCGTATGAGTACTACCTGTTGAGGACCCAGTATAGCTAACCATATTTTCATTGCTTAACCCAGGATACAATCTTTCCTACCCCTTCCTGTCCCCTCTTGATCTTAACATAATTCTCTGTGTGAGTGTTACGTATGAGTACTACCTGTTGAGGGCCCAGTATAGTTAACCCTCTTTTTATTGCTTAACCCAGGCTACAATCTTTCCTACCCCTTCCTGTCCCCTCTTGATCTTAAAACAATTTTCCGTATTTGATGTGTGAGTGTTGCTTATGAGTACTACTTGTTGAGGACCCAGTATAGCTAACCATCTTTTCATTGCTTAACCTAGGCTACAATCTTTTCTACCCTTTCCTGTCCCTTCTTGATCTTAAAATAATTCTGTGTGTGTGTGTTGCGAATGAGTACTACCTGTTGAGGGCCCAGTATAGCTAACCCTCTTTTCATTGCTTTCTCCTCTCCTATACCTTTCTGTCTCCTCTTGATCTTAAAACAAATTTCTGTATTTGATGTGTGAGTGTTGCTTATAAGTACTACCTGTTGAAGGCCCAGTATAGTTAACCATCTTTTCATTTATCCGAAAAGAAGCAAAATTGTTGTGCATGCTTTTGAGGTATGTAAATCTGTAAGTTGCAATTTTAAAGACGGCATCCAGTAATGTAATTCACAATACATGTATTGCATTCAAAACATTGTGAGCTTAGTGTTGTGTCACTTTGTGTCTTTAATAGTAAGGTTAGAGTTAGTAATTACAACTGTAGATTGTTTTTAAAAGAGGTGTTATTTTCAATATGATATGAGTATCATACATGCAGCTAGTTAAATTTTTGTTTGCTCTCGTCTTATACAGACACCTGTTGTGTAAAGTATGAACTAATATTGCAAGCCTCCAGCTAATGCAGATTTCTAATGCTTCATGTTGTGAGACTTGGCCTTGAATCAGTTGAATTTCAGGTCATAATGAGTGTGCTAAAGTATAGCTACATGTGGATGGGCTCACTACTGCAATATAATCCTGTTGTTATGTATTATTGTGCCTGCTTTCAAAATGTATGAACTAAATGTACATGTTTAAAAGCACACAACTTACATTTCTATGAAAGTACACCCTCACATCAATGCAGTTTTTGTAAGTACCTTCAACAGAATGAACAATTACATGTATATCCGTTACATTATGCTATGAGTTGAAAATTAAAGCACACCCTCACACTCTTTAAGCAGAGAGTCTCCATCCACACAAGCACTATGACCTGGGACATCATCATGCAAGCACACAACTCTTAAAAACATCAATCATCCCCGTACATTGTGTATATGTATTGGTATCTTCATATGCAGAGACTAGCTGTAAGTTACACATAACCAAGACACTAAATTCAGTGAGTTCAAATGGATGAATGAATACCCAACCTTGGCAAAGCAGGACTGATAAACATGGCAGATGGTGTAAACTCATATCAGTAACATCTCTCACAGAAGGAACAATGCAAATCAAATTCATATAAAACTAGTCATTTTTTATGAATCCAATTAGGCACCTGCATGTTTGTAAAAAGCCTCTAACAGGCCAAGTACTACTCTGCACATACAGAAAACGTGCATGTACTCCGATAAGCAAGAGGACCCTTGATTCTGCAAAATCCATAATTGTCGCTCACTAAAAGACATAACAGAATTGTAATGACTTTTAAATACTACATGTACATGTATGTTCATATCTCAATTGCAACATAATGCAAATTCATTAAAGCACACCCTGACTTATAAATCAGAGCACCCACATGAACTTCAATCATCAACCTCAGTTCCAAATCATCTGGGGGGTAGCTGGAGATACATGTATTTAACATAAACTAACTGAGTCTGTATACTGTATTTGTTGGTACATAGATGCTTTGAAATGAAAACACACCCCCATACATTAGGAAGCTGTTTTGGTGGTGTAGTGATATAAGATTTGCCTTTTTAATTTTGCCCCCCCCCCCCCCCCCCCCATCCGTGTAGTTTTGTTGAATTCCTAGACCAGAGGATACTTCTTTTGTAAATTATATCTGTTTGTAAAGACTTTGAAAACTTAGAGTTTTGTTAGTTTTAGAAAAAGATTAAAGGATCACTTTGCAAGCTCCATTATGATTGGAGAAAAGTATTAATCACAGACGCAACCAATAGAAATGCAGGGATAGTTATGCAGGGATAGTTGACCAATAGGAATGCAGGGATAGTTAACCAATAGGAATGCAGGGATAGTTGACCAATAGGAATGCAGGGATAGTTGACCAATAGAATGCAGAATTTGGAGACCAATTAGATTATCCAAAAAAGTATAAAAATGGTGCAGTTACTTTGTGTGCACATGAACTGTGAAGAATGCCTCGAGCAGCAAAAGCCCATCGACTGGGTCTTGTCCCCAGTACCTACCTTCATAGCCTGATTGACATTAGCTCCTGCTTCAATAAGGGTCTCCACCACATCAATATATCCTCCTTTACATGCCAACATCAGTGGACTCTTACCTTCCTGTAATACAAAATGAAAGGTTACATGGTTAATCCATTTCTAAATCACTGATGAAAGGTAACTTTTGAAAACAATGAATAAGTATAATAAAATGAAGACTGAGAGGAAAGATAGTTATGCTAATTCCTAACCATTAGCTCTGCAGTGCTGATTTGAGTACCTGATATTGGAGCTCTATCTATCTGCTTTACATGTGATAATGAGAGGAGTCAAAATGGCAAGTCAGATGAGATTGCAGTGTAACATATTATAAGCCTGCTGCCTAAGCAGTTGCTAAATGTCACTATACAGACAAGAATTGAGAATGGTGCTAAAGCTACTCAGTCAAATAAGGACGGTGAAGAGTGAGAGTACATGTACATGCTGCTTCCTGACCTCATTAGCCTGATTGATATTGGCTCCAGCTTTAATCAGGATTTTCACTGCATCACAATGCCCAGTGTCACATGCTGTCAACAATGGAGTCATACCATCCTGGAAGACAATTAAATATTATTGATCAGCCATCTATACACCATCATACCATTCTGCATTTTTGTAAATGTCAAACAGTACATTTAACCATTAATACAGAGTGGTTAAATGTGTGCATTGCCAACAGTATCCACCACAGACATATAGGTACAGCCATTTAAATTGGATGCTAATGCACCATTGCCTTTCACAATCTAATGCACAAGTAGGCAAAAAAAAAAACCGTTTGCTTGCACACATTTACAAATAATGGCAAACTTCTTAAGTGCAGCAAATAAAGCATCACATCACCTACATCAAGTGTAGCCATATTCACATCAGCACCTGCTTCCACCAAGGTGTGTAATACATCATCATGACCCTTTCAACTTGCCACATACAATGGAGTTGCATTATTCTGTTAAAGCATGAAGAAATATCCAGCACACCATACGAAAATTCAATTTATTATGCTCATGCATGCATGCATGTACATGAACAATGTACATGTATCAATAATAAGTGTACATATATGTGCATAGATGCAAATACATATACATATATACATGTAAATATATGCGTAGACATGTACACATATTAACCTTATTTGTCTGATTGACATTAGCTCCTGCTTCAATAAGTGCCTTCACTATATCACCATGTCCATTATAACTTGACGTCCATAATGGACTCCAACCGTACTGGATGAAATGATAGTTTGGGAGGAAGGTAGGGAGAAATTTAAATGCACCTCAATTTTGAACACTTTAAATGATAATTATAAATTTCTGCTGTGCTAAGCATTTCTTAAGACCTACACATGTACTATACCATGCACAAAACATCCTGCATCTGACTTTATGCATGCAAATTAATGCATTTGAATATAAAGTACACTAGTTGTGCCGCCGCAACCTGTTATTTGTCGACCATGCCAGTGTATACGCACAGATACATGTAAGTACATAATTGATATGTAACATTAAGCGTGTATATAGACTCTTTAGAACAGCCAGCAGATAACACTGCTGGCGAGTAGCACGCGCACTACACATGTATATATGTATGAAGGGATGGAGGCTACAATTACATTCATTTCCATTCAAATTTTAAAATCTGTAAATAAAAAATGTAGATCATGCAACTTTAACTATATATATATAGCTAGTAGCTCCATATCGGCAGCTAGTACGTAATTGTATTTGCTATACTAGCCCTACATGTACCAATTTATATAAATTGTCCTTCCGCAGTTGCAATGCATTAGGCCTGGGCACGAAACTGGCACAAGGTGCAACTCACCCACTGGTGGAATGGCGATTACCATTTTGTACCTGCGAAATTTTAGTGCTTTCGAGCGCAAGCATTTAGCTGCGTGTTGGACATGCTAATGACTCTTTAAAAAACTAGTCATTTCTCAGTAAGCTAAAAATCTTGTCCCATACTTAGTAGTTCACGTCCGTGAGTATACATGTAATTCCCATCCGCCGCCATTAAACCATTTCTACAGTGGATGTGGCGGAACATTCGATGCACCTCGTTCCAACCCCTATAATTCGTTTTTCCAGACATAAAAATTCCCAAGCACAAAACCCAGATGCATGAACAATCTTTATGTGGCAACTCGAAATTATATTTTACCATAATATATGTACATGTACATGTCATGGGGTACATCAGATTGCATTCATCTTGCATGATGACCGTTTTACTTCACATGCACTTTGAACAAGCTAGCAGTGCTGCACAACACATGAAGGGGAAAAAAATATAATAACAAGTATCTAAGAACATTACATCATTTCTTCTAACTGTTTAAAATCTTTTCTATATACATGGGACAGATCATTCAAAACACATATGCTGGGGTGATCAGGTGACAGGTCAGGTGACCTGAGGATGATCACATGACAGTCAGGTGACGGGCTCCATATCGTGGGGCACAGGGGAGACAGGAGGCACCTCCTGGTCCCGAGGAAACACAAGTCCATAGCGACCTTCTATGTGCCCAAATATGGAGTGGGCGTGTCTATACCCTCCGATGAGGTCTGGAGAGCAGAGCTCAACCTGTGAAGTGTCCAGTGGGAGGGGCACTGCTGCCTTACTGCATAACCAGAAGGGGAAAATATTTGCATTACATCATGTGTACAGGTAATTAGGCATAAGGTGCATGCATCATGAGTGCAAACAACACAACCAATTGCCTCAAGGTATTGGGGTAGGGGTGTGGGGGAGGAGGAGGTGAAACAACACTAAACAGACGTTGCAGCAACTCGTAAGTCAGAAGGGTCACACCAAACTGGGTAGATGACCTGAGCACTCTGGCTGTAAGACCACCACAAGAGGCAGTAATAGAAATGGAACACAAATGTGCACAGACCACATGTCCCTTTTCTCCCCATCTCTCAACACTCCTCCCTGGTCACACTACCACTCTCCCACATTGCCCACCACCCAGTCCATACCTGTAGTCCATCCCTATTGCATGTGTATGTATATCAACCATAGTCCCAGACTCCCAGTCCCCATTACATCATCCAGTTCTCATTACCTTACATGTACCTGCAGACCTGTGGTCCCGCTACATGTACATCCCATACTGTAGTCACCACATCACCATCACATGCACATGTAGCCCCTCCCCCTCACCTGGTGCTCCCTTCCAGAAGGCCCTCCCTCCTTCAGCCTGCCACACCTTACGAGCCCAGTCCGTAATACCACTGTAGGTCTGCTGGCCTTTGCGTGCCTTCACCTATTACATCATCACATTGGCACAAGAACATTACCACATGTCATCACCACTCCCACATCTGCACTAGCCACGCCCACATCTCCATTAACCACTCCCACATCTCCACTAACCACTCCCACATCTCTACTAACCCCTCCCTCACCTGCAGCCTGGTCTTGATGACATCAGTCACCAGGGCAGCTGCAGGAACACTAGCTGTGAACGCAGACACAAAGAGTGTTGATGGACGGTTGTAGCCATTTTGGTCTGCAGATTACAACATGAATACAGTCATTACACACTATGAATAGACTTACACCTAATAAGTGATAAAGATTACATGTAAAAGAAAGATTACATATGCATATTGTAGTGGGCAGCATTATTGGTTTCCTGCTTAAGTATTCATGGCAACAGATGGTACATGTGTATCTGACTAGCAGGAAAAAAAGACCACCCACCACAATATACGTGTAGCATACATGTGTGTCAATAATTAAATTGGCTCTGGTATGTAGGTACAAACAGCATAGACATCTTGCATGTTCCTCCATGTACATATACATGCGTAAATATACACACTGTATGAAACTATTTTTAAAACATCACATCAGTGGATGGGTGACTCACACAGCGTCCAGACACCATCTCCTTCCACAGGGCTAGCTTGGTCTCATCCTTTCCCTTCAGGGCCTGGCGCAGGGTGTCGTTCACGGTCAGCTTGATGGCCTTCTCTGGTGCCATGCCCACAAGCTGAGGCAACAGTCCTAATGGCAGGTAGTGGGGGGAAACATATGAGGTGACTGGGGAGGAGGGAGGACATGTGAGGGGACTGGGGAGGAGGGAAAACATGTGAGGGGACTGGGGAGGAGGGAAGGCATGTGAGGGTCTGGGGAGGAGGGAGGACATGTGAGGTGACTGGGGAGGAGGGAGGACATGTGAGGGGACTGGGGAGGAGGGAAAACATGTGAGGGACTGGGGAGGAGGGAGGACATGTGAGGGGACTGGAGAGGAGGGAGGACATGTGAGGGGACTGGGGAGGAGGGAGGACATGTGAGGGGACTGGGGAGGAGGGAGGACATGTGAGGGGACTGGGAAGGAGGGAGGACATGTGAGGTGACTGGGGAGGAGGGAGGACATGTGAGGTGACTGGGGAGGAGGGAGGACATGTGAGGAGACTGGGGAGGAGGGAGGACATGTAAGGTGACATGAAAATTCATTTAGAAAAGAAGCATTCCATATATAGTTAGAAAAAGCAATTCAATTGTATTTTTTTTTTCAAACACTTGTCATCAGCAGCACAAAGACTTAAGAGATTCCCTTCATTTCTCTAGGCAATGTTTCTTCACGAGCACACAGATAAGAATTGATTGAATGAAGAAACCATCGAAGCACACACCTGGATCAGATGAGCATGGAAAAAATGCACATTTTATGCTGTTCTAATGATGCACATGTACAATGTACAAGCCACTGGAGTTCAAGATAATTGCGCTTCGATGTATTTTTGGCTCAGTATTTTCGCATTCTAGAAACCATGACCAATTTGAGGCCCCCTAGCAACTAGATTATTTGACCATCAAGAATCAAATCCAGTCTCTTTTCTTCGTGATACCTATTACAAGCCATTCTAAGGTCATGCTAACATTACTGCTGCACTATGGAGTTGACAGAACATGAAAAGAACCAATTAAGGCCACTCCTAACATTTTGCATTTGATCATTATTTGATCACATGATTGTGTTGGTTCATTATGACATAACAACATAGTGAAAATGAATATGCTATATGAGCAAGAGTACTATGCTTCCTTGAAACATAGTAATTGCAATTGAAGCTGTACACATGTTTCATGATTTTTTTGATCAATGTGTTCGGTCGCATATTGCAAGCACATCTACAAGCCCCTATTGATAGGGACCTCACGGAATTCAGCAGACTCCTTAGACTTGGTTACACCTTTAGGGATGAACCTCCATCCAACCTTAACCCTTTTAAAGCCCGTTACGAGTACTCACTTGCTTCCAAGCTCTCAAGGATTACATAGCTAACTTTACAGCTCACACTACCAGCCTGTGGTCAACGCCATTCACCAACTCATCTGATGGCAGAGGAGTGGAAAATTTGCTACCTCCGTTCAGATCGCAACATCATTATTAACAAGCCTGCAAGGGGAGTGAGGCGGTGAGGGAGGGGAGTGAGGTGGTGGTTTAAAACTTGGACAATATGGTTTGGCAGATTCGTAAAATATTCTCTGCTTGAAACACATGTACCAGTAGTGTTGCCATGCAAAGAAATGTGTTTGATGTTCTTATGCACTCTCAACGGTCTCTACAGAAAAACAAATTGCCTGACCCAGTCAAAGAATGCAATATGGAGGAGTGCAGTGAGGTGCAGAGTTTTGGTGTGAAGCTTGTGAAAGCCTTGCATGTGTGACACACTCTGGTACATTGATGGACACCATGAGCCCCAGGTATACATCTCTTCCAAGTGCTTTGAGCCAGGACTACAACTGCCCAGAAAGAAACGAAGCACAGGATAGGAAATCTGAAAAGTGCATAAGCAGTAGCATCAGCACCTGCAGCACTAGCATCTGTAGCACCAACACCTGTAGCACCTAAATCACTCTTGAGGCCCTTGTACATGTACAACGTCTTGATGCATGTGAGGCAGCAAATGTTCAGCTTCAAGGGAGGGAGGATATAACAATGTACATGTAGGGCTGTGGAGAGTGAAGTGTTCCAACCAGCAACTCAGCAGCAGACAGCATTATCGGGTGCTTCAAGCAAGAGGCCCCTCCTCCCTGATGCCCCTCTCCCTGATGAGGCCCCTCCTCCCTGATGAGGCCCATCCTCCCTGATGAGGCCCCTCCTCCCTGATGAGGCCCCTCCTCCCTGATGAGGCTCCTCCTCCCTGATGAGGCCCCTCCTCCCTGATGAGGCCCATCCTCCCTGATGAGGCCCATCCTCCCTGATGAGGCCCCTCCTCCCTGATGAGGCTCCTCCTCCATGATGAGGCCCCTCCTCCCTGATGGAGGACATACTTTGTCCCAATCCTCTTAAAGGAAATATCACCACCCGATGAGGATTGGAACACCACCCCTCCCTCCTGATGAGATAACATGGTTGTGTACACTCCCATAGTTCAGTGCGCACATCAGTGCTTGTCCTATCTGCCACCAGCACCACCTCAGGCCCAGACCTAGGCTCTCCACAGGAAAGTGGCTGATAATGAAGTGTCTGACATATATGATGAAAGCAGCTCTCTGCTCCAGGACAGTTCCTTTCAAAGCCAAATAACCTTTCTCTAAAGCTAAATGTTGATTGGTTTAAACTTTATAAACATACAGTAACTACAGCGTTGGAATACTATATTTGGCAATTGAAAATTTACGAGATTTAATACTGATAACATTATATATAACTGTAGGATGTATTCCTGGACCTAACGAGCCAAAACAAATTCATAAACCCGTTCATCAAACCACTTGTTAAGAACTTTGGCACGGCATTCAAATTAGTTTTATATCAATACGGTGTATGATGACCTCTGCCAAAAGTGGTTGTTCCCACACTGACCATATAGACATTTGAAATCAAGTTGCAAGAAAAAGCAGTTAAAGAAAGAGTGAATTGCAGCATCATTGGAGAGTAAGGTATTCAGAATTACTTCTTTTGATATTGTTCACCACCATTCCATTGATCAACCCCCAGTCCAGTACCACCTCCACCCATCACTACCACCTCCACCCATCACGACCCCTACCATTGTAGCACAGCCAGCCTTCCTGGTAAGGAACATGTACACAACATCAAAGATAGAGGAACAAGAGAAGACTGCAGAGCAGTGTATGAGCTACTGCCAATGATGGGGGAAGACCAGCAGGAGAGTGTGCTTAGCTACACCGTATGGTAAAGGAGAGGCTTGAAGAATTGATACTGATGAGTGCAGAATTCATATTAAAATCAAAATCAGCCTTTAAGCCTCAAGTAAGTTTATTATTTAATGGTTTACTGTAGTACACATGGCATTTCATTATAATTTAGATCATCCTCGGTCGGGCAGTATGTCATATGAGGCTAGTGTACATACATGTATATCCATCTGTGACCTGATCAGTTGCTCAAGACGTTCATTTGTACCAAAAGCATATGGCACAGTTCAGAATAGAACACTACACATCTCTTATCTATGCTTGTGGAGAAGAACAGCATCCTCAAGGACCCCATGCCTTCATCACCTCCTCCCCATGCCTTCATCACAACGAGCTGAGAGGGTCAGCAGAGGTGGATCAGCAGAAGTGGATCAGCAGAGGTGGATCAGCAGAGGTGGGTCAGCAGAGGTGGATCAGCAGAGGTGGGTCAGCAGAGGTGGATCAGCAGAGGTTGGTCAGCAGAGGTGGATCAGCAGAGGTGGGTCAGCAGAGGTGGATCAGCAGAGGTGGGTCAGCAGAGGTGGATCAGCAGAGGTGGGTCAGCAGAGCCCAGTGGGTCAGCAGAGCCCAGTGGGTCAGCAGAGGTGGGTCAGCAGAGGTGGGTCAGCAGAGGTGGGTCAGCAGAGGTGGGTCAGCAGGCTGCAGATGATACAAGTCTGGACCGGAATGGGGGGGAGGGGGTGCTCAAAGAGCAGCAGGTGTGCTGACAAAGAAGCAGAGATTAATGGCAACAACTCAAAACAGAGGACTACCCATACTGGACAGGAACTGGTACAGCTACAGAATATGGATGTAACTATCAAGGGTGAGAGGACTGGTGGAGATGAAGCAACTTTAGTGGCTTCATGAATTATAAGGGATCCCAATTTTCACGGAAGGGTTCCCAGATTTCCGGTAAATTACGGACGGGGGTGGGGTATCCCCTATTTTACGGGATCACGCGGCATGGCGGCGGGGGAGGGGGGGGAGTGTACCTGGGAACCCATTAGCCATGCACCCCCACTTTCTTTCCGGCCTCAGTGCATGGGGCTATATGTCAGGTTCGTGTATGCCATGCAATCGTTGCAATTCCACAGATCATTCAGTGCGGGAGTGTCAGATTATGCATTTTAATATATCGGTATAAAATAAAAGGGATCGACACATTGTAAGAGCCTGTCGGCATCTGCAGCCGGTAGAGACGAAAGGAACCAGCTCCACTTAAATGGAATGATGGTGATCCTACTGTTCTATGGCTACTTGTACTGTTCAATGGGGTCAGGGTTGCCAAGGTGTTGCTAGGGCAATACATAATGTTTTCAACATTTATGGGTGGAAGCCTGATGTCAGGATTTTCAATGGACGCAAACCGGGGGTTTCTCCACAAAATTTATAAACAAATAAAAGAACACATTTTAATGCACAGGAGTCAAGCTTGAAGAAAATAAATCAGTTGTTGAGGAAAATAGATGCAAAACATAATTAATACATGGAGTACAAATCATTATGTAGGTGTTAGTATACTAATTGTATTACTTTAACTGCTCAAAGAAGCTTCAATCTCATCTGCTAAAGCATTCATTTCAATGTCTTTAAGCAGACCAACCAATGTCTGCCTAGTAGCTGGTTTCTTTCCACTACCAGAGATCCACATCTTGTAGACAGCTGTAACAATCTCCACAGGGTCATCGTGGTACTTCCCCCTAAAACCATCTACTATATCACAGTTGTCATCATCTAGAAGGTGCATCCCCAGTTGCTTACAGTTGGCACTGGTCATCTGAATGATTTTAAGTTTCTTTTTCAAGCCATCAACAAGGCTTGGTAAGCTAGTCAGCAGTTTGATAGTAGGCTTCTCTGTGTGTGGTGTGTGTTTAAATGTGTTGATGTGTAGTACAATGTAAGCGCATGCATTTAGACATTGCATATCATTGTTACTTCAATTATGTGGGCATATCAGTGCCTCAACTGACCCCTAATCTGATTCCTATCACACCTACATGAAACTGATTTACATTCATTAAACAGGTGTACAACAAATATACAAAACTAAGAATCCAGCTGCATGCACAGCGACTCCGAAATATACACAATGTGACTGTTCAACCACTAAAATTTCACCATTTGGTATGCAATCAACAGGGGACTAATAGGTGAAAGTTCCCCAGTGACAGTTGCACATGTCATGGCACACATTATACCTTCTTCGAGTCTAGGTTTTTTAGCAGCAGGAGAATTTGGGTGAGAAAATGACGTTTTAAAAATCATATGACCCTCAGATGAAAACTTAATGCAATTGGAGTGGCTGGGGTGTGAATCTCTAGTGAAAATCACACATTTTACCTTCTTCAGTTCTAGATTTCTTAGCAGCAGGAGGATCTGGGTGGTGAAATGACATTAAAATATCACATTGCATCCTTGACACTTAATGCAATGCAACTGGAGTGGCTGGGTGTCAATCTCAAGTGAACATCAAGTTGGCTATTCTATCTCTGTAGACTATATATTTATTAAAGATTCCGTGCTTGACCTGTATAAAGTAACTATCGCTTTTACTAATTAGTTCAAACCAAAGGCCAATATTTGTTCAAAATAGAATATTTATATTAAGTGTACAAATGGTAATTAGCAACATGCATCTTGTCACTGAAGACCAGGCCATGTAGGGTGTGTGCTACCTGCAGGCATAAATGACTCCCCCGTTTATTTACGCCTAAGGTGTAAATGACCCTCCATTGCATATATGACTCCCCACCAACCATAAGCTACGTGTACTTCAGTGTTGCAGCGAAATAACCTTCATCCTTAATCGTCTATATCGCGATATATAGCGATATGAGCATTTAATCGTGATATGCGAAATAATTAAATTATTCATGATCAATTGTTGCTAAGTTTGCATTGTTGGGGTGGATAGTTATGGTTACCACATAGGGTAAGGTCTTTAAATTCCAAAAACCTACATGTACGCTACTTGTATGCCAAAGACGATTTCAAGAGCATTGATCGCAAGCGTTCAAAGGTGCCGTATGGCCGTATGGGAGTACTTTGGATGGCACAAAAAAAGCACATGGTTCTTGCTGGGTAGTTTGCAGCATGCGCTATGCATATAGATGGAACACCTCGAACATGAGGTATAAAGGAAAGACAGCAAACGTGAGTGAACATGGACCTATTTAGACAAGATATAAAAGACATTCTCTCATAGGATTTGAAGGCAATGGTGGTGTAAAAAGGAAGGGAACAAGGGATTCAGTGGAGATCTGATACAATAATTATTCTTATATTTAGCAACATAATTGTAATAACGTTCTATGCAGTGCTAAAATATAGGAATAATTATTGTATCTCCACTGAATCCCTTGTTCCCTTCCTTTTTACACCACCATTGCCTTCAAATCCTATATACCACTAACTTTCTCAGAGAGAATATTTTTTACATCTTGTTTCATTCTTTTTTTTTTTAATAAGTGACTATTAGTATTAGTATATATGTGTGCATGTAGTAAAATCACAGCAAAAAAACGCGTCAAATCAATTATTGATTCACAATTGATTTCACAGTAAAATCAATCGCAAATCAAGTGCACTTAATTTTACTATCAAATCATGCGTTGATTTAACAATTGATTAAAAAATCCGTTGTGAAATCAATAATTGATTTGATGCGTTTTTTTGCTGTGATGTAGAAGTAAATACGATTGTATGATAAATCCAGCCGTTGTAATTCCCATGTTTATTGCCTAACAACACAATGTTTACAGTTATGTTACATTTGGAGTTGTTTTATTAGTTCGAAACTCGCGTGCCAAGTTTTCCCTCTTAGAAGCTCGTTTCTCGTCTGAGTTCAGTTCATAACGTCGCCTCTTAGAAGCTCGCACCGCAACAGAATTCTTTTCCTGTTGCCACGTACCTCTTAGAAGCTCGGTTCGACTCCAGATTTGCTCTGTACACGTCACGAACAGACGCCCGCCTTTGTTCAGCATCAGCATCGTACCGAACTCGGGAGGACTCTAACTCATAGTCTCGACTTATGAGGTATTCCCCTCGTCGCTTAGCGTTCCTCTTTTGTAGCCATGAAGGCATTTTGACAAAAACAACTTCGCTAGCTAAAACTGGTGAGTAAAACTAAAAACACAAATGAAACTCCCACCTGTTCCAATCATATATAACGATACACAATTCTGATTATACGTGAAGCATTGTCATGGAAACAGTTTTAATATAGCTAACTCTCCATATTACGTAACGATTACGTATATCTCGGCGCGTGAGAACAGCGTAAATCGGTTACATGCTTTACGCGCAGCTGCAAGAAAGAAGAAGTGGGCAGCAGCTGCAGCATTAACACTGCCAGCACCAGCAGTCCACCACAACCATGCACTGATATAGCCAAAGGTGCCGGATGTATTAATCATTTAGATGCCCAAGTGCACAGTAATAAAAAGGGAAAAGCCTGGGTTAGCCAAACTGGTTAAGGCTGTACTGGATGTAGCTGCTGACTACACACATGCAGCAAATACAAAAGTGCAAAGGCCACCTATATCTATTTAGTACACCAATAGTCACACCAAATCAGGTATGACTTTCACACCGTGTGAGTGATTTCATACTAAAAACAAAAGGTAAGAATAAATTCCATTCGTCAGGATTTGAACTCATGATTGATTACCTGGATAACATCCCTATATTAAACCCTACCAGCTAGGTGTATGCGATGTTGTTTACAGGATATGTTTCCTTTTCCTCTTTTCAGAGTTTCTATACATACATAACATATATTTACAATTGACCCCTCTACATTAGCTTCAATGTTTACAACCCAATGAAGTGCTTTAACTAAGGGACGTGTCTGGTGTACTGCATGGGGACTGCATGGTCCACCTGTGTTGAACATGTCTAATACTTGAACAGATACTTGGGGAAGCACTGTCCAAGTGATTGTTGCATGGGGTGCTGTGTCCTGAAAATTGTACCAGGACACCTATTCAACATCCATATCCCATCCATGCATGACAGCTTTGTTTTAGTATTGGTATTCAAAGGTACCAGCCAAAGCATTTT
Organism: Spongilla lacustris; assembly: GCA_949361645.1. Lineage (NCBI taxonomy): Eukaryota > Metazoa > Porifera > Demospongiae > Spongillida > Spongillidae > Spongilla > Spongilla lacustris. The sequence continues at coordinate 3,917,162 of OX442416.1, read as the reverse complement.
CCGTGTATCTTTGTATGCACTGTGCATGCTTTGTGCAGGGCCTTGCATATGCATGATCCATATGGCACTGTACAATGCCTTTTTACAAGCTGAGTTATTTACATGTAATACAAGCTGAATTATTTAATTGAAACTATTTTAACTGCACCCATATAGATATGGTAATTAATGAACACATAGTCTCACATGCAGGTCAATATATAGTATTGTGTCCTCCAGCTCTTTTAGTGCATACAAAGATAATAATATATATAATTATATATATAATTATAATTATAATATATATATATGGGAGAGTTTCCGCGAAAATGTCCGACTTTTATAACACTATAATATTATAAAAATGCTTCTTGTTTGAATCGCTATATCTTTCGAACGCTAAACGCTATTGACTTCCTATTTTCAACAGTTCATACCACACCATTTCTCTATGGTAAATTACATTTTGGTGTCGTGCACTTGCTCCACACCTGTATTGCAACGTTCGATACCCGACCGGGTTCAAACCCGCTATAACTTTAGGTAGGAGTAATCAAATCGCTTCAATTTCGGTTTGTAGGTACAGAGGTCCTATACCTATCGATTTGTTCTGTTCGTTACGGAGATACAGCTTTGCAAAGTAAGCGCACGTTTCCCGCTCGAATCGCGCCTTTATACTAAGATGAAACTATTCCCATTCTCCGGAGCACATAAATATTCAACTATATCCCGTGGGCAGGGCGTACCCCACCCACACAGTTGGGGCAATTAAAAGCGATGCGGTAATTGTGAGTCCCCAGACTTACTGTTGTACTGTCAGTGTGCTCCTCGGTTCTTCAATTCTCGAACGGCCCAGTGCGACGAAGATCGACGATATCAAGACCAATGCCGCGAGAATGGAGTTGGCTTTCGTAAGAAAACCTTCCCGCGAGGATGGGGCGGCGCCCGGCCTATTTTCGACATGCCCAGATAGCTATGGAATGGACCCTATCCCTATTAAAGATAGCTGTGAAGCGAACATCACAGCATACACCACCGACGGCACACAGCTACAAAGCTATGGGCTTAACCCTTTCTTTCTCGTGTGCCCAATAGCAAACACCTACATGTATGAAGTAGAACCAATGCCAGATAGCCATAGCTATCAGAGCAATGTTTGGAGTGAAACCTACGGCACACAGCTGCGAAGCACCCCACAGCAAAAAGCTATGGGGCTAACCCTATGTCCAGTACCTCATAGCAAACACCTATGAATTGGAACCTATGGCAGACACCCATAGCTATCAGAACAGTGTATGGAGTTGGAGTGAACTGCCTGGCACACAGCTACGAAGCACTCCACAGCAAAAAGCTATGGGATTAACCCTATGTCCAGTACCCCATAGCAGACACCTATGAATTGGAACCTATGGCAGATAGCCATAGCTATCAGAGCAGTATATGGAATAGGTGTGAAACTTCCGGCACACAGCTATGAAGCACCCCACAGCAAAAAGCTATGGGGTTATCCATATGTCGAGTACCACATAGCAAACACCTATGAATTGGACCCTATGGCAGATAGCCACAGCTATCAGAGCAGTGTATGGAGTTGCAGTGAACCTTACGGCACACAGCTACAAAGCACCCCACAGCAAAAAGCTATGGAGTTATCCTTATGTCAAGTGCCACATAGCAGACACCTATGAATTGACCCTATGGCAGATAGCCACAGCTATCAGAGCAGTGTATGGAGTTGCAGTGAACCTTACGGCACACAGCTACAAAGCAATCCACAGCGAAAAGCTATGGGGTTATCCTTATGTCAAGTACCCCTTAGCAAACATCTATCAAGCAGACCCTATGGCAGATAGCCATACCTATCAGAGCAGTGTATGGAGTGAACCTTACGGCACACAGTTACAAAGCACCCCACAGCAAAAAGCTATGGGGTTATCCGTATGTCAAGTGCCACGTAGCAAACACCTATGAATTGGACCCTATGGCAGATAGCCATATCTAACAGCTACTGTGTATGGAGTTGCAGTGAACCTTACGGCACACAGCTACAAAGCACTCCACAGCAAAAAGCTATGGGGTTACCCTTATGTCAAGTACCCCTTAGCAAACATCTATCAAGCAGACCCTATGGCAGATAGCCATACCTATCAGAGCAGTGTATAGAGTGAACCTTACGGCACACAGCTACAAAGCACCCCACAGCAAAAGGCTATGGGGTTATCCTTATGCCAAGTGCCACATAGCAAACACCTATGAATTGGACCCTATGGCAGATAGCCATAGCTATCAGAGCAGTGTATGAACCTACGGCACACAGCTACGAAGCACCACACCGTGAAAAGCTATGGGGTTATCCGTATGTTGAGTACCCCATAGCAAATACCTATGAATAGGACCCTATGGCAGATAGCCATACCTATCAGAGCAGTGTATGGAGTGAACTTTACGGCACACAGCTACAAAGCACCCCACAGCAAAAAGCTATGGGGTTATCCGTATGTCGAGTACCCCATAGCAAACATCTGTTAAGTGGACCCTATGGCAGATAGCCACAGCTATCAGAGCAGTGTATGGAGTTGCAGTGAACCTTACGGCACACAGCTACAAAGCACCCCACAGTGAAAAGCTATGGGGTTATCCTTATGTCAAGTACCCCTTAGCAAACATCTATCAAGCAGACCCTATGGCAGATAGCCATACCTATCAGAGCAGTGTATGGAGTAAACCTTACGGCACACAGCAACGAAGCACCCCACAGCAAAAAGCTATGGGGTTATATTTATGCCAAGTGCCACATAGCAAACACCTATGAATTGGACCCTATGGCAGATAGCCACAGCTATCAGAGCAGTGTATGGAGTGAGCCTTACAGCACACAGCTACAAAGCATCCCACAGCAAAAAGCTATGGGGTTATCCGTATGTCAAGTGCCATGTAGCAAACACCTATGAATTGGACCCTATGGCAGATAGCCATATCTAACAGCTACTGTGTATGGAGTTGCAGTGAACCTTACGGCACACAGCTACAAAGCACTCCACAGCAAAAAGCTATGGGGTTACCCTTATGTCAAGTACCCCTTAGCAAACATCTATCAAGCAGACCCTATGGCAGATAGCCATACCTATCAGAGCAGTGTATAGAGTGAACTTTACGGCACACAGCTACAAAGCACCCCACAGCAAAAGGCTATGGGGTTATCCTTATGCCAAGTGCCACATAGCAAACACCTATGAATTGGACCCTATGGCAGATAGCCACAGCTATCAGAGCAGTGTATGGAGTTGCAGTGAACCTTATGGCACACAGCTACGAGGCACTCCACAGCGAAAAGCTATGGGGTTATCCTTATGTCAAGTATCCCTTAGCAAACATCTATCAAGCAGACCCTATATGGCGGACAGCCATACCTATCAGAGCAGTGTATGGAGTGAACCTTACGGCACACAGCTACAAAGCACCCCACAGCAAAAAGCAATGGGGTTATCCGTATGTCAAGTGCCACATAGCAAACACCTATGAATTGGACCCTATGGCAGATAGCCATAGCTATCAGAGCAGTGTATGAACCTACGGCACACAGCTACGAAGCACCACACCGTGAAAAGCTATGGGGTTATCCGTATGTTGAGTACCCCATAGCAAATACCTATGAATTGGACCCTATGGCAGATAGCCATACCTATCAGAGCAGTGTATGGAGTGAACTTTACGGCACACAGCTACAAAGCACCCCACAGCTAAAAGCTATGGGGTTATCCGTATGTCGAGTACCCCATAGCAAACATCTGTTAAGTGGACCCTATGGCAGATAGCCACAGCTATCAGAGCAGTGTATGGAGTTGCAGTGAACCTTACGGCACACAGCTACAAAGCACCCCACAGTGAAAGCTATGGGGTTATCCTTATGTCAAGTACCCCTTAGCAAACATCTATCAAGCAGACCCTATGGCAGATAGCCATACCTATCAGAGCAGTGTATGGAGTGAACCTTACGGCACACAGCAACGAAGCACCCCACAGCAAAAAGCTATGGGGTTATCTTTATGCCAAGTGCCACATAGCAAACACCTATGAATTGGACCCTATGGCAGATAGCCACAGCTATCAGAGCAGTGTATGGAGTGAGCCTTACAGCACACAGCTACAAAGCATCCCACAGCAAAAAGCTATGGGGTTATCCTTATGTCAAGTACCCCTTAGCAAATTCTATCTAGCGGACCCTATTGCAGATAGCTATAGCTATCAGAGCAGTGTATGGAGTTGGAGTGAACTTTACAACACACGTCAGCTATGAAGCCCCCCAAATGAAAAAGCTATGGGCTTATCCATATGTCGAGTACCCCATAGCAAACACCTATGAATTGGACCCTATGGCAGATAGCCACAGCTATCAGAGCAGTGTATGGAGTTGCAGTGAACTTTACAGCACAGAGCTACAAAGCACCCCACAGCAAAAAGCTATGGGGTTATCCATATGTCGAGTACCCCATAGCAAACATCTATCAAGCGGACCCTATGGCAGATAGCCATACCTATCAGAGCAGTGTATGGAGTGAACCTTACGGCACACAGCTACAAAGCACCCCACAGCAACAGCTATGGGGTTATCCGTATGTCGAGTACCCCATAGCAAACATCTATGAATTGGACACCATGGCAGATAGCCATAGCAATCAGAGCAGTGTATGGAGTTGGGGTGAACCTTACGGCAATGGCACAGTGCTGCGAAGCACCCCACAGCAAAAAGCTATGGGGTTATCCGTATGTCGAGTACTCCTTAGCAAACACTTATGAAGTGGACCCTATGGCAGATAGCCATAGCTAACAGGTACTATGTATGGAGTTAGGCTGGACTGTATGGCTTTGGCACAACAGCCATGAAATACCCTACAGCTATATGTGGATCTAACAGCTATAGTTTTTGTGTGACTGAACCTTGTGTACATTGTAGTAGGATGGCTTCACTTCCGTGGTGAAGCCCTATCCACTGATTTAGGTTGGTCAGGGCCAGTGATGTGGTATGTATTCATAATACAGCTGTAGTGCAAAGATTTTTACAGAGATGTGCTGGTACATGTACTAAAAACAATAAGGAGGCTAGGTAACGCATTATGTAGCCGCAGGGTATAAGTGAACCGAGATGCATGGGTATGTGGGTGGGTGTGCTTTCAGTAAATGAATCTTAAAATGATTGTGCATGCTGTTGAGTTATGAAAACCACTGTGATGCATTCAAAATAAGGTTGTGTGCTCATTAAACCTGTGAGCTTTTAGCTGTGCCTATTGTTTCTTTGAAAGTAAGGTTTAGGTACATGTAATCTCTGTTTAAAAATACACTGCGGGTTTTAGATGTTGGGGAATGTTGCGGTTTTTTTTTTTAAAAGAAAGGTCTGCTTTGCATCATTGTTTAAAATTCTTGCTGTTGCTTATGTGCTGGTTGGTAGACTTATCGATCAAATTTTTTGGTTTCTGACTCATGTTTCAAGCCTGCAGCAAGGTTTTTTTAAGAGAAGACTATCCAGATTAATTTATGTAACGACTTAGACAAGCCACTAATGTTTGCAATTGTCAATGTATTACTTTGCAAGCCTGTTAGCTAGTTCCCATATCGTGGTGTGCTTAAGTAAGGGTAGAGTTGATTTATGTGATTTCATTTAATGGCATTCAGTAATGAAATTTTTGGATGATTAGGATGAAAGTATTTTTTTGTTGTTGCACGCGAGCCTATTAGCTGGTTTACAGATCATGTTTGTGTGTGCATAAATATTGATGGATGCTTTGGTTTAGAATAGACTCTTGTTATGTACCTTTAAAAAGGTAGTTTGATGTAATTTTTGCTTAGATACCTTATGAGGGTGTAGTTTAATAATGTTGCAAGCTTTTGTGTATAGAAAATGATTATGGTACTTGGAATTTGCAATAGCATCCTTTGACATTAAGTTGCCAGCGCAATATGGACTATAATCATAGGTGACACTGTTGTAATGCGAACATGCACATGAAAATTGTTGTCTTACATGTATCAGAGGTTGTGAATTTATTTACATGTGTTGTTTTGTGAGCATCTAGCTATGCATGGTTTGCTCAAAAGATTATTGCATAACATTATATCAACTTGCAATATGCATGTACAGCAAGCACACACCATACATTGCCACTTTAATTATAAATGCCCAACTGAAGTCCTTGAATTTCTACAAGTTTTCTAGCATTTTCGACTACTTTTAATCTGGCATTGTGCACCATCCTAGCTGGGATGGCTTGGATTGCATTCTCAATCGCCCTTCTCAATTCCATCGATGTGTCCAACTGTTGTCCATAGACTTGATCCCTAAGGTAGCCCCACAGCCAAAAGTACAAAGGTGATAGGTCTGGACTTCTTGCTGGCCATGGTATGGGCCCAGCTCTTCCTATCCATCTTTCTTTGAAAGTATCGTCCAACCATCTCCGAGCAACTTTAGAGTAGTGAGCTGATGCCTTATCTTGTTGAAAGTATACAAGATCGATCTCGTCCCCCATCAATGCTCTGAGAGCTGGCCACACACTTCTCTTCAGCAGATTTAGATAGACACCCCCAGTCACTGAACTATCAAAGAAAAATGGACTGATGATATTGTCCTTGATGAGACCAACCCACAACATCACCCCAGCCTTTTTCTGGATGTCTCTCTCAATATAGACATGGGGGTTCTGGGTGGCCCAGGTGATGGCATTGTGCCGGTTGACAGTGCCATTGAGATGAAAAATGGCCTTATCGGTCCAGAGGATATAGTCTGGGTATGTGAAGTCCAGCATGACTGCATCAAGGAAATCCTCAGCCCACTTTACCCTCTTGGCAGCATCAGGTGCTTTTAAAGCCTGCACTGCAGGAGGATGGTATGCTTTCATGTGGAGGTCCTTCCTCAGCATCTTCTGTGTGCTTGACCTGTCTAGCCCTGTGTGAGCTTGAATGTGCCGTGTACTGACATGGGGATTCCTCTGTATGCACTGAGCAAGGATGTTAATGTTGGCTTGCACTCTGACAGACTTCATCCTTCCACAATGCTGTTTAAGTCTATTTTCCATGGTCCCATGCTCTTCAAATTTAGATACCAACCTAAGCACAGTGCTCCGGCACAAAGTTGTGTAGGCTGGGTAGTCCCTCCTGAACCTGCTTACTGTGAGGTAGGCATTTTTTCCACTCTCATAATAGAGCCTTACTATTGCAGCTCTTTGCTCTACTGTCAGTCGATGGGCTCTTGCTGCTCGAGGCATTCTTCACAGTTCATGTGCACACAAAGAAACTGCACCATTTTTATTTTTTGGATAATCTAATTGGTCTCCAAATTCTGCATTCTATTGGTCAACTACATGATGTATCCCTGCATTCCTATTGGTCAACTATCCCTGCATTTCCAATCCAACACTCACACACCAAACAAAGAGAATTGCATGGTAGGGTTTTAAGATCAAGAAGGGACAGGATCGGGTAGGAAAGATTGTAGCCTGGGTTTAGCTATAAAAAGAGGGTTAGCTATACTGGGCCCTTCATAAGCAACACTTACATGTACACACCAAACAGAAAGAATTGTTTTAAGATCAAGAGGGGGTAGGAGAGAAGGAAGCCTTGGTTAAGCAATGAAAAGATGGTTAGCTATACTGGGTCCTCAACAGGTAGTACTCATAGGCAACACTCACACAGGGAATTATTTTAAGATCAAGAGGGAACAGGAAGGGGTAGAAAGCAGCCTGGGTTAAGGAATGGAAAGAGAGTTAGCTATACTGGGCCCTCAACAGGTAGTACTCATAAGCAACACTCACACACCAAACATAGAGAATTGCATGATAGGGTTTTAAGATCAAGAGGGGACAAGATCGGGTAGGAAAGATTGTAGCCTGGGTTTAGCTATAAAAGGAGGGTTAGCTATACTGGGCCCTTCATAAGCAACACTTACATGTACACACCAAACAGAAAGAATTGTTTTAAGATCAAGAGGGGGTAGGAGAGAAGGAAGCCTTGGTTAAGCAATGAAAAGATGGTTAGCTATACTGGGTCCTCAACAGGTAGTACTCATAAGCAACACTCACATATCAAATACAGAAAATTGTTTTAAGATCAAGATGGGACAGGAAGGCGTAGGAAAGATTGTAGCCTAGGTTAAGCAATGAAAAGATGGTTAGCTATACTGGGTCCTCAACAGGTAGTACTCATAAGCAACACTCACACATCAAATACAGAAAATTGTTTAAGATCAAGATGGGACAGGAAGGGGTAGGAAAGATTGTAGCCTGGGTTAAGGAATGGAAAGAGAGTTAGCTACATGTATACTGGGCCCTCAACAGGTAGTACTCATAAGCAACACTCACACACCAAACATAGAGAATTGCATGGTAGGGTTTTAAGATCAAGAGGGGACAGGATCGGGTAGGAAAGATTGTAGCCTGGGTTTAGCTATAAAAAGAGGGTTAGCTATACTGGGCCCTTCATAAGCAACACTTACATGTACACACCAAACAGAAAGAATTGTTTTAAGATCAAGAGGGGGTAGGAGAGAAGGAAGCCTTGGTTAAGCAATGAAAAGATGGTTAGCTATACTGGGTCCTCAACAGGTAGTACTCATAGGCAACACTCACACAGGGAATTATTTTAAGATCAAGAGGGGACAGGAAGGCGTAGGAAAGATTGTAGCCTGGGTTAAGGAATAAAAAGAGGGTTAGCTATACTGGGCCCTCAACAGGTAGTACTCATACGTAACACTCACACAGAGAGTTATGTTAAGATCAAGAGGGGACAGGAAGGGGTAGGAAAGATTGTATCCTGGGTTAAGCAATGAAAATATGGTTAGCTATACTGGGTCTCAACAGGTAGTACTCATACGCAACACTCACACAGGGAATTATTTTAAGATCAAGAGGGGACAAGAAGGGATAGGAAAGATAATGTAGCCTGGTTTACGAAATGGAAAGAGAGTTAGCTATACTGGGCCCTCAACAGGTAGTACTCATAAGCAACACTCACACACCAAACACAGAGAATTGCATGGTAGGGTTTTAAGATCAAGACGGGACAGGATCGGGTAGGAAAGATTGTAGCCTGGGTTTAGCTATAAAGAGAGGGTTACCTATACTGGGCCCTTCCTAAGCAACACTTACATGTACACACCAAACAGAAAGAATTGCTTTAAGATCAAGAGGGGGTAGGAGAGAAGGAAGCCTTGGTTAAGCAATGAAAAGATGGTTAGCTATACTGGGTCCTCAACAGGTAGTACTCTTAAGCAACACTCACACACCATGCAAACACAGAGCATTGTTTTAAGATCAAGAGGGGACAGGAAGGGGTAGGAAAGATTGTAGCCTAGGTTAAGCAATGAAAAGATGGTTAGCTATACTGGGCCCTCAACAGGTAGTACTCATACGCAACACTCACGCAGAGAATTATGTTAAGATCAAGAGGGGACAATGGGTAGGAGAGATTGTAGCCTGGGTTAAGCAATGAAAATATGGTTAGCTATACTGGGTCCTCAACAGGTAGTACTCATACGCAACACTCACACAGAGAATTATTTTAAGATCAAGAGGGGACAGGATCGGGTAGGAAAGATTGTAGCCTGGATTTAGCTATAAAAAGAGGGTTAGCTATACTGGGCCCTTCATAAGCAACACTTACATGTACACACCAAACAGAAAAAATTGTTGTAAGATCAAGAGGGGGTAGGAGAGAAGGTAGCCTTGGTTAAGCAATGAAAAGATGGTTAGCTATACTGGGCCCTCAACAGGTAGTACTCATACGCAACACTCACGCAGAGAATTATGTTAAGATCAAGAGGGGACAGGAAGGGGTAGGAAAGATTGTAACCTGGGTTAAGCAATGAAAATATGGTTAGCTATACTGGGTCCTCAACAGGTAGTACTCATACGCAACACTCACACGGAGAATTACTTTAAGATCAAGAGGGGACAGGAAGGGGTAGGAAAAATTGTAGCCTGGGTTGAGAAATGGAAAGAGAGTTATCTATACTGGGCCCTCAACAGGTAGTACTCATAAGCAACTCTCACACACCAGACACAGAGAATTGCATGGTAGGGTTTTAAGATCAAGAGGGGACAGGATTGGGTAGGAAAGATTGTAGCTTGGGTTTAGCTATAAAAGAGGGTTAGCTATACTGGGCCTTTCATAAGCAACACTTACATGTACACACCAAACAGAAAGAATTGTTTTAAGATCAAGAGGAGGTAGGAGAGAAGGAAGCCTTGGTTAAGCAATGAAAAGATGGTTAGCTATACTGGGTCCTCAGCAGGTAGTACTCTTAAGCAACACTCACACACCATGCAAACACAGAGCATTATTTTAAGATCAAGAGGGGACAGGAATGGGTATAGGAAAGATTTTTAGCCTGAGTTTAGCAATAAAAAGAGGGTTAGCTATACTGGGCCTTCAACAGGTCAGTAGTACTCATAAGAAACACTCACATAGATAATTATTTTAAGACCAAGAGGGGACAGGAAGGGGTAGGAAAGATTGTAGCCTAGATTAAGCAATGAAAAGATGGTTAGCTATACTGGGTCCTCAACAGGTAGTATTCTTAAGCAACACTCACACACCATGCTAACACAGAGCATTATTTTAAGATCAAGAGCGGACAGGAATGGGTATAGGAAAGATTGTAGGCTGGGTTAAGCAATGAAAAGAGGGTTAGCTATACTGGGCCCTCAACAGATAGTACTCATAAGCAACATTATAATATTGAACTAGCTACAAGGCTCAGTTGTCATTGTCATTGTCAACAACCATCTGAAACCTAGCTGGAAGCTTGTATGAACCAACATTGAAATCACATCCTCCCATAACAAAAAGGATACTTTTTAAACAGACTCAAACAAGGTACACCGTCATTTAGCACAACCTTTAGGTTTTCCGAGTACATTCTTTAACAGCATACACAAAAAATCTGTGTGTAGATATATTACTGGATGGTATGAAACTAAGGCCCTTCCTTCAGATGGAATTCTTCATAACTTTATTAAACACAACATATTTTAAAAACAGCACTTTTCTTCATAACTTTATTAAGCACAACCTATCTTAAAAACAGCACTCTTCTTAGGTGCTTTTTAAAAAAAAGGATTGTTGGATTCATCTCTACTCAATTATCTAATGGGTTGCAAAATTAGACATTTAAGCACACTCTGCATGAAGGAACTCTTAAAGCAGAGGGTCTATATCCATAAGCAGCAGTTAGCACACATTATGGTACGGAGATAGCTATATAAAATCACAACTTGTTGCAAGCAAATTCCATTACTGAATGCCATGAAATCACATAAATCAACCCTACCCTTACTTAAGCACACCATGATATGGGAACTTGCCAACAGGCTTGCAGAGTAATACATTGACAATGCAACCATTAGTGGATTGTCTAAGTCGTTAAAAAAATTTGATATGAGATGCCTTCTCTAACAACTTATCTAAAACCTAAAACCTTGTTGGAGGCTTGAAACATGAGTCAGAAACCAAAGAATTTGATCGATAGTCTACCAACCAGCACATAAGCAACAGCAAGAACCGCAACATTCCCCAACATCTAAAACCCACAGGTGTATTTTTAAACAGAGATTACATGTACCTTAACCTTACTTTCAAAGAAACAATAGGCACAGCTAAAAGCTCACAGGTTTTCCAAGCACATTCTTTAACATACACTATGATCCTTTTAAATAACATCATAGTCCATATTGTGCTGGCAACTTAATGTCAAAGGATGCTTTTGCAAATTCCAAGTACCATAACCATTTTCTATTTTTATACACAAAAGCTTGCAACATTATTAAACTACACCCTCATAAGGTTTCTAAGCATCAAACTACCTTTTTAAAGGTACATAACAAGAGTCTATTCTAAAGCAAAGCATGCACACACAGACATGATTTGATAACCAGCTAATAGGCTCATGTGTGTAACAACAAAAAAAAACACGAAGTCATCCTAATCATCCTAAAATTTCATTACTGAATGCCATGAAATGAAATCACATAAATCAACCCTACCCAGCTAACAGGCTTGCAAAGTAATACAATGAAAATGAAACCATCATGCATGGCTTGTCTAAGTCGTTAAATGCCTTCTCTTTAAAACAATAACTCTATAACTTATCTAAAACCTTGCTGCAGGCTTGAAACATTAGTCAGAAACCTAAGAATTTGATCGATACTCTACCAACCAGCTCATTTTGCGTGTACTGTGTAATAACTTGCGCTTTAAGTTTAACGTGTGCGTCTCCGTTTCCTAACTCACAGAATGGCATTACATGTCAAATTCATATCAACCCGTAGTACCTGCCGCTCGGTTCAGTGCCTGTCTCGATCTGTACTATGTTGCCAATTGGTGCGCACTACACGGATGTAAACATGTTAATTAGCACTGACTTGTCAGTGCTAATTAGCATGTGTTATGCAATGCCCCACCTCCTTCGTGGGTGTTGCTTGTAATCAACACCCACGAAGGAGGTGGGGCATTGCATTAAAAAAAAAAAAAAAAAAAAAAAGTTTCGCCTCCGAATTGTATCACGTGATTGAGATTGGTAATTTATCGCAGAATTAAGTCTTAGGATGAGGTCGTGTGCGCATGCGTACGCGATAAGAAATAGGTTGAGGCTAATCTATTGTGCTTATTAAAATTAATTAGCATGATTAATAATGTATCAATTAAAAGGATGGAAAAAAATTTGAGGAAACCGACTATCTTAGTTTCGATTTTTTCTTCATTCTATCAAAAGTTATTCCTGTTCAAAAGCGTTGCGTTCTTTCGTAGACACCCTGTATATACAGGAAAGAATGCAACGCTTTTGAACGAACATAATTCTTAAATAGGATTATCAATCTAAATCAATTATGACTGCACAATAACCATGATTAGGCAAATACTAAATGCATTGTTAAAATTTACAGTTCAAAAGATAAAATAAAATACGTGGCAATTAATCAATTTGACACAGAAATGTACGACAACTTTTAAATAAATACAAGATTTATAATCTAAACAATAACTGTGAAAAACATTTGAAAAAATATGAAATTTAATTGGCGTTTTACTAGTTTAATATTCAAAACAACTAATCAAACTTGAAAATGCCAAAGGGCCACTACAATTGTAATTAACTTTGAGTTATAGTAACTCACCATTACATGATCTAATACACAATCAAATTGTGTTTTTTACTTCATTTAATCATGGAGTAATTAGTGATAGTTATTAAAATTAGTTACCCCATAACAACTTCAATCTTAATAACTTTACGGTTTTAAATGTTAATAACTTACTATTGAACTCAGTAACTTGAAATCAGTGCTGTTCCACTGCATACCAAGATCCTGCGTTACTTATTAGTAGTTATTAAAATCAAGTATCTCTACCCATAATCTTGAATAATGTTGATAATAGAGGGCTTTGAATATTTTGATTTATGAGGGCTTTGATACAATTACTTAACCGCTTACAATAATTTAAATCAAATTGGATTATTAGTATTTGCCTAAGTTCTGCAACATAGGTTAAAGAAATCAAGCAGTTAATTAATTTCCATCCTAAGTTATAGTGATGTAAAAGCGTTGCGTTCTTTCGCAAAGACCCTGTATATATATTATATACATAGATTGATAATGATCTGGATGAAGATGTGATCATTTAGGGCCAGCCACAATTGATCTTGCAAGTTTTTCGACATGCAAGTTACATGAATAGTTTTCATTGTTTTCACATGCATGAGCTGAAATGCAATCACAGGATATAGACTATAGCAAAACAGTGCATGTTTATACTTCCATAGCATTCACTCCACTGCTTATGAATTGTCTTGAAAATAAACACAGGTTATTTATAAAATCAATAGTTAGAGCAATGATGAAACCTACATGTACACTGCATGGACATGCTGACAAATATAAAACTGACCTCTATACTATGGCTTGTGTACTGCTCAAAAATAATACATCCCTCAGTACAACAATTAAGTTTCATGCATCACACTTTACATATCACTGATAGTGTTCGTTGTACTGGTATTCTAGCTCTGCTCTCTAGAATATCACCCCTAACAGGTTTGAATAACTAGGAGCCATAGTTATGCAAACCTGTTGAAGTTATCTAAATTCTGAACTTTTGGAGAATATGGTATACTATTTTAACTTGAGCAATGTACCAATATGGCACCTTGTTTTGCAGATAGGCACATGATCTACATCTGCTAGTGGAGTGCATACTAGTTTGCACCATTCATTTCACAAGATGTGTGAAATATATAAAGCATGAAATACTCAAAGTAGGAAATACTCAAAGCATCATCATAAAATAAATACTCAAAGCATCATTGAGTATAGCAGGAAATATAAATATTTGTAGAAATACTCAATGATGTATCAGGTCATTCACTAGCTGAACTCAAGCCAGAACCTTTGCCTCTGAGTTAGTGAGATCAGGCATACATTGACCTAACGCTTTAGTTGAATTTTCTTGAATAGCTGCACGTCTTATAATCGCAAGAAATATCGTACTCATGCATGCAGGCAGAGATAAGTTAAGAGGAATTATCCAAAATGCATGGTGACCAGGGTTGCCGAAAGTCATGGTATATGACAGCCTGGGCCTGTCAAGTCTGAAAGTATACGTATTATTAATATATCAATGGTTGATTAATCTTAATTTACATTTGATCGTAACGGTTCACGGTCGTACGAGTGGCTTTGATCGTTGCTTCAGATTCATCATTGCTGCGCATGCACGTATCCACTTCTGATACAGCTGTGCTTTCTCCAACCCCAATCTTTGGATGTACGAATTTATAACTAATCGTCAGGTTTGAATTCCCACAAAGTCGAAAACAAATAACTAACTATATGGGACAGTTCACGCGAAAGTGATAACTTGCTTTTATATTTATAATGTTATGAAAATGCTTCTCGTTTGAATCGCTATATCTTCTGAACGGTTAACGCTATCAACGTCCTATTTTCTACACGTCATACTACACTATTTCTCTATGGTAAAATACATTTTGGGGTCTTGCACTTGCTCCGTGCCAGTATTACAACGTTCGATACCCCACCTGATTCAAACCAAACATAACTTTCTGTAGGAGTAATGAAATCGTTTCAAATTCGGTTTGTAGATAGAGAGGTCCTATACCTATCGATTTGTTCTGTTCGTTATATTTTATGCCATCCGTTACGGAGATACAGTTGAACAAACTACGTGCATATTTTCGCGCTCGATTCGCGCCAATGATTTGGGCAAATTGCGTTCCACTCAATGTATGGGGAGGCGGGGATTATAACATTGGCGCGAATCAAGCGGGAAAACGTGCACGTTATTTGTTCAACTAAATCTCCGTAACGGATGGCATAAAAATTAACGAACAGAACAAATCGATAGATATAGAACGTCTCTACCTACAACCGAATTTGAAGCGATTTCATTACTCCTACCGAAAGTTATAGTGGTTTTGAACCAAGCGGGGTATCGAACGTTGTAATACTGGCACGGAGCAAGTGCAAGACCCCAAAATGTATTTTACCATGGAGAAATAGTGTACTATGACGTGTTGAAAATAGGACGTTGATAGCGTTAACCGTTCAGAAGATATAGCAATTCAAACGAGAAGTATTTTTATAACATTATAAATATAAAAGCGAGTTAACATTTTTGCGTGAACTGTCCCATATGTATACATGCATATACTTCCGTGGTTTGGTCGCATTTTAAGCTGTACAAACTCTGTATGACTTTAAGAAAAGAAATGCGCTGCTTTTGCGTGCGCTAGCTGACAAAGCTTATGCACAACATATCATCTGTCCAAGCCATATAGGTTCAAAGGTGTGCTTTGGCCCGAAACGAGCAATAAAGCACCTCAAAGCTTAAAAGGCTCCACTCGTACATGCAGTATCTTACATTGAATTTTCCCCCGTTAACTCTTTGTGAAGATTGCCATACACGTAATTTATCTGTACCACCACTCGGATCCTTAACGTCATATGCATATACATGTACATGCATGCATGTATATGTTGATCAGAACTAGATCCATGCAACTATGCACCTTGCAATCTTATATGTATATTTCTGGTTACTACAAACATGAGCTTCTCGAGAAATTCCCGTACACAACAGATCATGCTAAAGAAACGGCGCTATATTATACATGTATTACACCCCTAAATGTATAACATAAGCAGGTGAAAACACATCACATCCTTAAGCCTGCATGGCCCATGCATGTCGATAGTGCGCAGTAGTGCGCACTCGATTTTGAAGAACGCTATCGGTATTATGGAGTTGTGGAAAGAAAACGATGGCTGATACATGTATGTTCATATACCTAGCTCTTTTTCAGTCCGGGACCTCCACACTGCAAAATTGATAAATTTTTCGGTAAAGGTAAAGGTTTTGAAAACTTCGCAAGTGTGGGCCAATGCTTAGCGCAGATAATATTTAGACATTGCATAGTTATTATTTGTGTTATCTTGCACCAAAAAAGCGCATTTTGAATGTTTTATTAATGCGTAGTAACGTCAGCATAATCATGCATACACTCAGAGGGGGGGTTTGACGCCGATACGTCTAAATTAGAATGGGGGTGTTTTTAACTTTGAGAAAGACGTTGTACGTGAAAGAACTGTTACACCAACCCAATAAAGTTCAAGCTAAAGAAGCAATCCAAACCTATTTTTATAGTGTCCTCTACCGTTAATCCGTGATCACCTTTCAACGCGAGTGACCTATAAGGCCCAGATGCCGTACACGTGAGTTCAAAGTACTTGAACTGTTGGACTTTGTTCACAAACCATTGCCAAATCGTTTCTGTCGGTCATTTTGGTCATAAACAGAGTTGCGGAAGAATAAAACGAAGTCAAACAGTGAGTATCGTAGCCGCCATTGAAGCGGACGAATCTACAGATAAGAAGCGCAACGCTGAGCAGGTCGAAAAACGTACAGTGCCCAATTGAGGTTACTAGAGACACGTTGACCAGCAAGAATGAGACTACAAAAGCTCATCCACAGAAATGATACAGATTCGCCACTAGATCATGTACATGTAGCTTGTTTACCATTAAACCTGGCTGTGTGTGGTTAAATGATACTAAATGTTATTAAATATTTATGGCAAAGTTTTTTTTCTCCCAACGATTAAATAATACAGCCGAAAAATGAAACGCAACCGATTGTTTGCTCGACATCGGTGTCTTTTCCAGGGACCCACACACGCGCCGGCGCCGGATCTGATTGTCGAATGTAGTTGATAATATGTCCATATCAACTCCACTGTAGTTTGTTCACAGGCCGGTGTGGGGAGTTTTTGGAATCGATAAAAAGGAACAACTCCAAAACACCACAGAGCAGGGTAAGGCGGATACCGAACTGGGCGAGAAATAGTTGTCACCGACGCCATGTTTTCACCTCGACCCTGGCCCTCGCGTAAACAACGTATTATCAAAAGTGGCTTTAATAAAACCACCCCCCGTTCTAATTATGACAACCCGTTCTTATATTGCAGTTTACCTTACATGCACATATCCATATTTATATTACCACTTCATCCCGTGATATTAACGACATGAGCGCCCGCACATCACTGCATGAATACAGGTATGCAAATGATTTTCTATCTCCAACCACACTCCTTAAAAATAAAATGTATTGATTAGGATATTATAGTTCAAATAGTTGCGCGTTATTCGCGCACCATGGCCATGCCTCTAGCGTCTTTTAGTTCCTGGGCTTCCTGGCATAGCGCGCACCTAAAGCAGCACAAGTGGTACAGGAAGTCCCCGCAATAGGTTCCATCGATCCCTTTCTTCTCTCTTATCTTTTTGCGGACCGAAGTTCTTGCGAAAATGTCGATGGGAAAACAAAATTGAGACAAGACGCATAAGGCGCAGTTGTCTCCAACGGCCTCCGCGTTCTTCCCGAACGTATAACAAGGAACGAAGGTAGTGATGATGCTCAGTGAACAGTCATCGAAACAGCCACATATTCCGTGAGTCCAAACACCACTCATTGTAACGTGACGATGCGAGTAAAATGAGTAAAGCCGGGGCTATTTATTAAACGATTGACATCTATAACGCATGCGCACTGAGTAAGGCGGACGTACCATTTATACATGTATATAGCCGGTTACTCTTCCCATTCCCAGACCGCGAAATAGACGGTTACCCTCTCACATGCTCAGACTTTTGATAACTTCACAGTGACATAAGACCGGTGTCGGAAGTGTAACAGCATCGGATCCAGCATGGATCAGTAGTTAGGGAGTCCGGGTAAGGGGGGGGGGGGGGGGGGGGGGGCTGAAAGGGAATGGGCGGATCCGAAGGCGTTGACATCTGGGGTCGGCGTGTCCCCTTCCGCCCAGCTAGGGGGTATGTGGGAGCGCTGTAAGCTCCCTTGTCGGCGCCGGGGTCTGGGACGGAGCCCTAGGAGTCAATACTGGTTGCATTACGCAAAAATAATAATAATAATAATAATAATAATATGATGATATAATTGAAAGATGTATATACAATTATACATTAAACATTAGCTTTACATGTTAAACACAAATTTCAATATTTAACTAGTAAACTATGTAACTATGTATGAGTCAACTATCTAAGTAGAGATCTGAGACTTTAGCACAGGGACCTGCCCTTGCAAGAAATGCTCTGGCATTCGAGCGCACAAGGGAAAGGTTTAGTCTCGAATAAATGCTGTCCAGAGTGGTGGAAGTGGAGGAGTTAACCTGAACTGAAAGGCGGGAAGCAAGTTTCTTGAAGGTGTCAGAGGCAAGTTGGCCCCATGCCCCGAATGAATCGACAACAAGCGGTATGCAGCTCCAGCCTAGTTCTGCACAAATCCCAGAATTTGCTAGTATCTTTCGCTGTTCTGTGGCAAAAGCTGCAGTGCCTGCTGTGTGTCCCGCTTCGGAAACTATGTCAGGTTTTAGCGGAGACGACACAGATAGGTCGAACGCAGCAGGTTTGCCATTGAAGCCCCAGTTGTTAACTAGAATGTCTGCTGGTCTAGATTGTTTCTGGTCATGACCAAGACCACTGCCAGCTTCCAGCTTAGGGTTGTATAAGGCTTTCTTGAAGAGGTGATACAAGGTATCGCGAAGGTTGTTATGACGCGCAATGACATCACTACCTCTCTTGCATGTTAGAGCGTGGTGAGCCTCAAGGGCTTTGGTAGGGCAAAGGGCACACACAGAGCCGGGCTCACATAACTGAATACCAAGCCACCATTTGATGGCAAACTGACATTCGGATGGTGTTAAATGCAAGCCTAAGGCCGGTGATGGGGCGACACGCAACCAAGAGCTAGCATGTGGGGATGAGACAGAAAGAAGTCGGGCTCGGTCAGCCAGGGAGCTGCTTTGCAAGAGGGATTGAAACTGTTTGTCTTCAAGATTCTGTGACAAAACATGTCGATTGGTGTGGATGGAGTCAAAGGTTGATGAAAGAGCTTCATTGGGAGAAACAAGGGCATTATAAATATTGATGGCCTCGAGGAGGTATGGTGAATTGATGTGGTCAGGGAAGGAGGTACTAATAGAGCTGATGTATGCAGCAGAGCAATGGAGGAAAACAGATCGAAGGCCCATACCGCCATGGGATAAGCTCAGCGTGGCTTGCTTCCAGGCTGGGCAGTTAGGTGACAAGTCAATAGCAGTGCACTCCATGAAGCAGGCTCTGACACTATCATCAAATGTAGCGAGAGCGGATTGAATCAAATTTGGAGGTGTGGTACGTGCAATGTGCGTGACCTTGCAGAAGGCAGCACACTGGCGAAGGAGAGTTAGGGCAATCTGGGGATCCTCTAGTTTCTGCAGTTGTTGGTGCAAGATATTAGAAGCCCTGATGGCTGATGATGCAAAGTCTTCACAAAAGCTTTTGTTTCCAATTGGTGACCCAAGAATGACAAAATTCGGAACATTTGAGCGTGTAGTGATAGCATCATGAAAGTCAGGTAGGGGTTTTTTGCAAAAAAGTTCACATTTGCTGAAGTTAGGAAATAGGCCAAGGGGGGGCCCCTGATTATTCAAGATAGATAGGGCCTGATCAATGCTAGTCTTGGACCCAGCCAGAGCACCATCGTCCAAGTACCATTTGTTGAAAGATAGGGACTCACAGGCATTTTCGATTTCAATGATGACAGGGTGAATAACGAGAGAAAATAGAAGGGAGCCAAGTGGATCACCTTGCTGCACACCTGAGGTAGATGACAGACTGCCCAGTGGATGCCAAAGATTGGTGGGATGGCTGTAGCACCATGACACCCATGGGAGGAGCTCAGGGAAATGGGAGTGGCATTGATCGAGTACAGCTTGTCTTGAGACATTGTTAAAGGCATTGTGGAGATCTACCTTTAGGACTACAAAGTCGTCATCTTCCCAATGACGGTCAACACATGCTCGTAATGAGTGGACCATGGTCTCGGCTCCACCTGGGCAAGCTACTCCGAGTTGGTGTGGACTGAAGTAATCAGCAGCCTTGCATTTAACCATGGCGCATAAACATCTGCTGGTTAATCGACGTAGCACCTCACCTATGGCAATAGGTCTAACGTCACAGTCAGGAGCCTTGGATTTATTGATGGCTATCAGGGAACCTCCAGCAAGGTGAGTTGCGATTTCTGCTGGGACCTTACCACTGGCCAACAGGTTCACTACACTTAAAAGCACCTTGGCAAGTGAGGTGGGCAGGGTGGCTTCCAGAGCATCTAGGATGTGTTGAATTCTTAAGCCAGAGGGGCCGCAAGCTGTATCTTTGCTGAAAGAGTGGATAATGGATAAAATGTTGAAGTCAGCAGGAAGGATGTTAGGTGAGCTCTGAGGAGAGTGATCCATGGGGATAGTAGGAGGAGGAGAGTGTGGATGTTTGGATTTCAGAGCCTCCCAGGTCTTGCTAGTGTTAGCGGCAATGCCATTAGAACACAACATCCGACAAGCCTTACCATAAAGACCCTCCTGAGCCAGAGAGATGGAGTGTGAAAGCTGCTTCGGCTTATAATCAGGTGTGGAAGAGCTCTTGAAACCTGATTTGGTCGCATGCCTCGATGCTCGATCCCATAGTTGAACTTCTTGACCTGCCTCCCAAAAATCACACAGCTTACTGATTGATGTATGCTTATGATGTCTACCTCCACGCTTACTAGAAGCTAGAACACATTTTGGCAGCATAAGGAATCTTTGCCAAGAGTGGGAAGAACCATCGTGTAGGATGGAAAGGAGACAATTCAGAAAAACCCTGCCAAATGCCTGGCGATCATGAAAGGGGATATGCTTCAAGGTGGGGCAAAATGTGGAAAAGATGTCGTCAAAGGAAGGCAGTTGTGAAGAACATACTGCCGTAGCAGGGTTGTCAGACACTGATGGGGAAGGTTGAAGAGAAACATGAGAGCAGATGTTGATGTGCAATGAGAGGCGTGAGGTGGACACGAGTGTAGAGCAGTGTGAACAGATGGAGTAATTGTTGATGGCTAACCATTCACCCGGGACATCTCCAGGTAGAGTTCCAGCTGCGTGCATGCTCATATGGGATTTCCACATGGTGGGTAATATGAGTTCATTACAGACTGTGATTGGGCAAGGAAGCGGGCATGATGGTTTTGACTTGCCAAAAACTGGAATACAAGTTTTATTATTTGCTAAGGCAGGGCGGGAGGAAGCCGAATGGCTACTAACAAATGCGCTATTACGACCGATAGAGGGCTCCGCCTGAGGTAGCTCTGCCTTAGGTAGCTCCGACCGTGGAAGCAATTGTGGTTGAGAGATGGGCAATGAATGTGACTGCAAACACGAAGGTGGTGACTGTGAATGTGATTGTGGTTGCTGAGACTGCGACTGCTGCATCAGGTCTAGAGGTGGTAGCTGTGAATTTGATGATGAATGAACCGCCGACTGAGATTGTAAACAAAGTGAAGGCGCCGACTCGAATTGAGTCAAGCTGCTAGTGGATTGTGGTTCGACAGGTGCGCACGTATTGGAGCAAAGATTCCGCTTCATGGCATAACAGCTATAACACTTACGTCCTGCTTTCACGCAAACACAACCTTTACAGCGTGCGTAGTCTCCATTACAAGGGCAGCACTTAGACGAAATGGACTTGCAAAGTGAATCGTCTGCCAAACTAATAATAATAATAATAATAATAATAATAATTGGTGATCCCATTTTTTGCGCCAAATTCTTAGCACAAAAGCGCGCCGATGCAGCAAAACTCCTATCCCAATTGGCAGAAGTAGGTGCAGTGGACCCCCAAGTGGCTTTTCTTCTCCTACGGCAGTGTGCCGCATTTTGTAAGTTGGTGCACCTTGCCCGTTCCACACCTCCTTCATACATCGCTGAGGGCTTGGCTTTATTTGACAAGGAGGTGCGCCAATGCTTCTCTGAATGCACAGCTTTAGACACCTCTGATATTGATTGGATGCAAGCACAACTCAGTCTTAGTAGGGGTGGACTTGGCCTTCGTAGCTTGTCATGCCATTCCGCTGCAGCGTACCTAGCTTCGCTTAGTAGTTCAGACTTTGACAAGTCCTTTAACTTGCATTTGTCTGAATCAATCGTGCTTTTTAACGAGTTGGTGCCATGCAGCAGCTGATTCCATCTCTGAAGAGATATTAGCCACCTCTAACCTGCGCCAGCACACTTTGTCTAGTAAAATTGAAGATCAGCAGTTTCGGCAGCTGTTTGATCTCTCCCCTCCGGCCAATAGAGCTCGCTTATTATCAGTCTCTTCACATCATGCCGCTTCTTGGCTTACTGTTATCTCCTCTCCAGGCCTTAACCTGCATCTAGAGCCTAATGAATTTCAGGTTGCCATCAAGTGGTGGCTTGGTATGGATGTTTCTTTTGATTCATGCTGTCTCTATTGTCCTAACCACAGGCTGGACCCGCTTGGTCACCATGCATTGACGTGCAAACATGGGGGTGATGTGGTCTTGCGTCACAACAGCCTTCGTGATGTTTTTGTGGAGTTCTGCCATAGGGCTTGCTTAGGAGGTCAGGTTGAAGTTGGAAGTGGTCTTGGCTTTGACAGTCTGCACTCTCGTCCTGCTGACGTACTTGTGAACAACTGGCATCTTGGCAAACCGGCAGCATAGATATTAGAATTAATGGGGATTGGCAACGCTACGCGTATTGCGTACTGACGTCACGCTATATGCTTGACACGGTTACGCCCTTTTCTTGAACTCGGGTTTCTCGTCTTTCTGGAGGTTTCCGTTGGTGCCTGTTAGTTTTGATCGTCGAAAGTCCTATTCAGGTTACTGAATTGACTTCTTATCTAGTTCTTTGTGTCCAATTCTTAACCTTTTCGTTACCACATGTAAGTTATGGCGTATAAGAGTGGTTTGGGGGTTTTAGTAGCAATACGCCGTTGGTAAGAAGCAAAACAAAAGTTGCTTGTGGTGCTGTCTCATGCAACGCGTGTCGTAGGCCTATTTTGAAGCTTAAAAAAAAACCGCTTGACCCGTAGTAGTGATGTATGTACATGCTATATCTCACAACTACATGTACAGCTAATATTCAATTTGTAAAACCACAATATACATGTATTGCAGTTGTGTTATTATGGGTCTAGAGCTTTGTACAGTACCTACAGATTAATTAAGGCACCTTCTCTACCTCATGAATACAATATCCGTATTCATATGTCTAAACACTGTATACATCAGTAAATGGTTAGCAAAGGTTTCTCATGAGGATCTGTAAATATATTATATATAATAATATATGATTTATAAATGTATAATGATAATAATAAATTAAAGCCAAAGGACAAAGCATTGTGTATGTGTGTGTGTGTGTGTGTGTGTGTGTGTGTGTGTGTGTGTGTGGGGTTATGGTAATTGCATGCAGTGTGTATACATCATAGCATACTTTGCTCAAGATTTTTGTATCTCCTTGTACATGTACATGTAGTTTACTTGAAATAGCACCCATTGCAAAATGCATGGTATCCTTGAATGCATTAGAAATATTACATTGCATGAAGGCATCTCTATTCAACCATTTTCCCACGTTTACTTGAACTGCTGCCTGCTTATTAAAAAAATTCACCAAAATGTTTTTATTTTACTTCGAGAAACTGAAGCATTGCAGTTGACAGTCAAATTACAAGTATTTTGACTTGTAGCTGGGTTTGGATTAGCTGAAAAAATAATATTCACTTTGCATCAGCAGTTAGTCTCGTACCCAGACCCAAATTTTCACTGGTGCGGATGGATTACATCACCGCCACTTTTCACGTAACGGTGATGTAATCCATCCGCAGCTATGAAAATTTCGTCTGGGTACGAGACTAATCAGCAGTAGGAATGCATGTACAAGCATGCAATCACTGTATTATAACAGAAACTTAAAAAGGCATATACATGGTTAATTTTATCAGTTAATGGCCAAATATGAAGACAAAAAGAAAAATATCTATAGCTCTTTTAAAAATAGGTAGTGATTAGCAGTATTTTGTGAAAATACTTATATGTAGAACATACTCATAGGTAGGAGTTTATTGCAAGTGCATGGAACAAATAGTTGAAAATACAATAGCACATTTATGTTTCACATAAAATTAACATATGCAAATATAGAAATTTTAACCAACTTTACTTTTAAGAACATATAATCTATATAACAACATAAGAGAATGATTTAAAACTTAAATATACCTGCTTCTATATATTATATTTTTGATCTATGGGCCCATTTCTAAAATCCTCCATCTTGCATGCATAGTACTCATCAGGTGCATGATGCCATACTGCCACATGATCATGTTGTCCTGGATGTTGAGGACATTCAATAGCATCCTCATACATCATATTTTCAAAGGAGAGACAATTTGTAAACCTTGTCCTTGATAGTGTAAGGAGAAACTGTATAAGGTGACTTGATATATATATCATGAAGTGTGAAAATGAATCCACCAGGATGAACATGGTTCGTTTCTGACCGATAAATGCAACACAATTACGATAACAACAAGTAGGGGCATTAGAGCTTATGCTTAATTTGAAATTGTCTGAATGCAGTAAATGTGCCACAAGTGAACAGAACAATCCACTGGGAGCGCAACCATCAAAACTGATGCACAAAGGAGGAACAATATCAGAGTTTATAAAATCCTTTGCCTTCGTAACAGGATTTTGTGTATTTGCTAATAATGCTGGCATCAAATAATAAATTTCTTTATTTCTTGTACATATTTTAGAAATTATGTTCAGCTTGATAAGAAGTTTTAAAAGGTCTTCTGTTTGTAATATGTACTCCTTATCATTGTAATGAGGCAAAATCTGCTTAAGTATACTATCAGAGATGTAGGCATGCTTTTCAAACATTAGTAATGCTCCAACTCTGCCATATGTACTATTTACTAACTTGTAATATTGCTTCACAATTTCAGTAAGTAGGCTTTGTGGATCACAGAACACAAAATCTTTAAGAATGTCTGGATAATAAAGAAATATATTGTTTACGACAAGATGTTTTAATGCTTTATCAAATGGATCAGGTTCTCCTGTGAAATATTGTAATGTTTCAGCGACTTCTTTACACTTTTGAGGATGAAGAATGCCTTTAGGTTTTGAACTTTGGCTTGCTGCCTTCAGTGACATTTCTAAAAAAATAATGCAATGGGGGTCGTTTCAATGGCAACATTAGGAAGTGCATACATTATTTCTTTTCTGACATTATCTAGCATGCTTTTGATATCATCTTTGCAAGATAAACAGTTCATAAGAACAATTGGTTCAGATCCAAATTGAACAACGGAAGCATAAAACTGATCCAAGCATGTTTTCAGCTCAGAAATTTCTAATCTTTGTGGAGGACAGTCTTTATGTGTTCCCATCACCAGGATTTTAGGACATGGACCCTTATGAGCTTTTAAAACTTTAAGAGAATGTTTCAAAATCTCTTTGTGTGTTAAATATGATTCACATTTGTCTGCAATGGGTGGCCATTAGGGCCACAATATTCAACTATTGGCTTTTGGTCCAGGCGTTCAGATAACTTGAAGACAAATATCACAACAGATGTATTTGGCACAAACAGAGGAAGTAGATCATGGAATTCAGACTGGCCACCACTGTCTATCAAATGGATCCAGGTACCAGTAGGAATATTCTGTCCACCTTGAGCTGGATATTTAAAAAATACATATGTAATAACTCTTATAAAAGATCTACAAAATTATGCATTGCTAAGTTTCCAATCAATTATCACCTGTTTTAAGTGTGATTTCAGTTACTCCTATTGGGATCTTAAATGCTACTATGTATTTAAGCATATCACAACTTTGGAAGTAACAATTCAAAAAGTACCATGCAGTAACCTATCACATTCTGGTTAGCACAGCTCATTAGCATGTAACTGTATATATGTCATGATTAGGCTATATTGATAATATTAGCCCACCCACAGGTACATACCTTCAGTTTTAAAATATATATCAATGAATTGATGGTAAAAAGAGTCAATAATGCTTCCTATATCATGTGAAGAGGGGTTTTGATTCTCTTTGATTTTTACTCCTTGTTTGCTCAGTACAGGCTGATTTACACCTATGGCTTTATAAAGGATTCTAAGATCATGTGATTTAGATGTTTATCTCAACTCCACTACCATTAGAGTCACATGACTTTCTTTGGGACAATTGGTAAGACATATTAGCTTCATCTCGTTTCGCTATGTTTTCATCATGACATGCCTTCTCTGTAGACTGAATTTTTTCATCATCTGGGTTGGTTTGTTCTTGTAAAGGCTCTAAAGCACTGTCATTTCTAACATCTTCTATGTTCAGTGTACTAAGTGAAGATTGATTGCCTGTTGACATTATTTTGTAATCAGATTTTGTTTCTTCCTCTAATGGTTTCATATGTAAATGTTCAGCAATTATCCTCATCATATCATCATCATTGTTGGCAATAGACCACATTTCATCCTCTTTGCCATCTTTCTCCATTGCTCTTGAGAAGCTAACTGCATGAACAGGATTTTCCATGACCCCAATACTCTCACTTTCTTTGGAGGGATCCTTACTTAACAGGAGCTGTTTTATAGCAGTTTTTCCAACTCTTGCTGCTCCAATTATAAGACATTTTATTATTTTACGCTCAACACAACCATTTTCCATAGTGCATATGCATCTTTGTGCAATTTTGAGTGGAAGAGAAAATAAGCACATATTACCAATGCATGTGCTACATGTATACATGTATAGGACTTCAAAGCATTGCATTTTCCACCACAGTAAAATGATCTGTATTTGAACCCATACGTGAAGTATTAAATAATTTTAAAGGATATGCATAACTCGTTTTTGTTGTTAGATAATCTTTTCTAACCATATTTTGTCATGCAAGAAAGGTAGTGATGTTATTGCTCAGCATCTCTTAGACTCCATTTTATAGGCACAATGTTTATTATGTTAATTTTTGACTAGAGTTGCCATGAAATAAATGTACCAGACAGTATTGATCATGAGCCATATCAAAATTCGTTGCGGAGAGACACAAAACCACTTTATTTGAATAATGGCCCATCAGACTTCATTATGGTACTTATTTAGAATGAAAATCTACTTTTACTGTATTAGTAAAAGTACTTGTGCCATACATATACCATACATGTACCAAACATTTACAAGTATGTACCATACATGTACCTCATACGATACACTGGTAAGATTTAAAAGAACAGTCTATGTTTATTGCTGTAGAGACAGTTGTAACAAGATGGTGCCTGCGCATACAAACCATTAATTAACATTTTATTACATGTTAGTATGCATGCATGAATAAAATAATTCTCCTAATTTGTTGTTGTTCCTATTCAGAATGAAGACTGTTCTGAGCACGGTGCCTGTACACCTCCTGTAATAACAAACTAAGCATGTACAAAATGCTTAACAAATGACTACCCAAATGAAATAGTAACAACAGGGGACATAAATGTGACTTTTGGCATCTGATAAAAGTGCTCATCAGCAAAAATAAGGTGTCACATGCCAAACATTGAATTAAATTGCTTATAAATATAGCAACTTTTAAAAGTACAAACGTCTAGCGGGAACCTTGCCAGAATAATTATATAATGCACAGGTTTGCCAAAAACAATCCTTTGTCTAACTGCAGGTACAACATGAAATTAACTGCTTGTGCATGGTTAATTAAAAAGGGTTTTTCTCAATCAAGGAAAATTAACCATGCACAAGCACTTTATTAACTGGTAATTGTTGTTCAAAGTTTTAACAGCAAAAAAGGAAATGCTGGAAATTATCATAATTAATAACAGTATCACTATTCATTTTAATGTAACATTATTAATGTTATTAATCGTAGGATCGGTGGTTAATTAAAATCTGCAAACATTATTTAATTAATTACTCCGTTTAGAGGTTATTCAAGATAGCCATCTTGATTTTCCAATGTACTTTATTTAGGGGCCATTGTATCTTAATTTAGTGGTTTGAATTTATCAATAAATTTTGCAAGTTAAATTCAATGCACATTTACCAACACATATTGCATACCTATTAATGTAGGTCGGGAGAATGGTTGGGAGGATAGCTCTATATCCGGCCATGCCTTACCTTTGCTCTGGGAATGTGACTTCATTTAGCCCCCTATTAGTGCCAATGGGGAGTGAGCTAAACATACCCAAATGGATGCATGCACCCCCAGAACTCCTCATCCTTTAAAGGCCCGCCTCATGCAATAACTGAATACCACATTTATTTACTAGCAGCCTTAGCCTCGCTGATATTGCTGCAGGGCATCCATGCAGCACATGAATATACACTATTATAGCTAAGTACAATGTAGGTACTACTACTCTTCCACCCACTATGATAAGCATCTATTTCCACATCCTGTGACCCCTACATAATTGATATGCTACCCATCCATCGATTTTGGCGCACCAATACGCACCACCCTTCCTCATATTACCTCTGCCGGATCAATGTCACTAATTAGGTGTCACACCTGGCCAAAGCTTGGTGAAGTTTACTTGACAACCAGATTATGCCAAAATACTTACCACCCCCTACCCAAAACCAGTCACTACATCATCACCTCACTCCCCCCAAACCATTCTCTGGATGGGCAATGCAAGTAATAAACTGCACACTCTGCTTGTGCAGGATGGAGTTTACCTGACCATCATGCCAACCCACGAGATGGAGGATGACCTGTTTAGCCCACCCTCCATTCCCCCTCTCTCACCAGATGCTACCATAATGGTTACATTACATTCAATCTGCACACAGCATCATCCGCACACATACGTACACTTGGATGTCGCCTTTCTACACTGTGCTCTTGTTTGCTGACCCCCATTGTGTTCAACGGACATCAAAATTCATTTGTTTGTTGCAACTACGAATGGAACACAGTATCCACTGCTGTGGTCAAGGACATTGTAATACAAGGTATTTTGACATTTATAAGGGGTTTGAGACTTTGAGGCGTGATTTTCTATTGTCCTAAGTTTAATGAAACTTTTGGTGTGGTTTCCCAGGTGTAGTGGTACCACAAGTGGAAATGAACGTTTTGATTCTTTTGACTTTCCATCCCATAGCTAAAAGTGTACATTTCAATTAATGTTATGTGATTTCCGTTGCCTACATATCCAAATAATCCTTTGGAAAGTCATGAGATGCAGTTTTGAAAATGTTAAAAAAAGGCCTGTACGTCATACTGGCTCTAGTAAGTGAAAGAAGTGCAGAATCTATAACAATATGATCATTCCAGAGCCATGCCACTATAGAAAACTAAGCCTGAGAGTTTATGCAGTACAGACAAATAGGATCACAGGACCACTTTGTTTGAGCTTCTGTTTCCTTACCTTCAAAAACAGCTGCAGCATTATCCTGACAACACTATCTGCAAGCTGCAAGACACTTCGCCTCTATTCCTACACCTTTAGGTTTTCAAATTATTTTCATCAATTTGGAAGTCCATCAGATTTATAGTCTTGCTTTTGACAATAGCTAATCCTCTGTTAGGATATGGGATGGAACAGTGGGCAGATGTGTATCACCAAAGGTCAAACAACACAAAATATCCTCAAATGTCGGATTCTGATCCCAAATTGTCACCCAAATCAGTGTGACAGAAACAGTTGTTTAGAATCAGTTTCACTCTGTTCAAACCAATAGTTTCACATGCTGGAATCAGACCCAATAGATATTACAAGTATTAAACCCCAAATGTGAAAATATCCACTTTTTGTCTCGATAGTCATGCCATCATGCCGAGCAGTTTCGCACTGTACCGATGTGCCATCCTGGTGTGAACATGGTATTAGGGTGATACTTTTTGTCAGTGACGTATTGCCTATTAAACATGATTTTACACAACACGAAATTAACATTAGCACTAACATATTGGACTCTTCTTTACTTCTAGTGACTTAAGCACCTTTGCTAAATCCTTTTGGTTTGGGAAGGGATGCTCTGGAGGTGCCCAACGTAGCCAATCATTCTTCAGATCTCTAAGATCTTCTTCAAATGTGCATGGTGCATTTCTGTTTGAGATTGTATCCAAATCCTTCTTCTTGAAGCCCAGTCCTTTTCCTATTTTCTTCCACTTTGGTGCACATATTTTAATATTGTCCATCACTTCTCTAATGTCATTATAAGATAGAAATATTGCATGCACAAAAAAAAACTAATATGAATATGATTGTGGGTTGGCGCAAATTAAATAATCATACCTTTGTCTTTGTCATCGACATTTGGTACAGGAGCTGATCATGAGATGCATGTAATTTTAGTTGTCACATACAATATGTGAGTGCATAAATCCAAAAAGGCAAATACAGAAAGTTATAGAATTTCACACACTTCAAAACATCTATTGTGACAGAACATCATTACGTTAGTTATTTGAAGTAACGATGCCATAGTAAAAAGTATGCAATCAGTGTGAGTATAACCTTTAGATTTGTTACTCAATTGTTGTATATTTGCTGCAATTAGTTTCTTTATTTTCCAGTTTTGTAAATGTTAATTGAATTATCCGAGGCTAATATTGCAATATGTTAATGATATTACATTATATATAATTATAATTATAATTACAATTATAATTATAATTATATAGGACAGTGTCCAGCAAAATCGGGCTTGTGGGTTTATAATTCTATCACTATAAAAATTGCACGTTGTACTAAACAACACATCTTCGCGACGGTACTACGTTTTCCTTTCAAATTTCGTACACTTGTTCCCACTCCATTTCTCTGTGTGAAAATCGATTTTTGTGATCTATACATTTTCCGTGCCGTGGATACAACAATCGTTAACTCCGCGGGTTAGAATTCCTCATTTCTCCACGTACGAGTGTTGAAAACGCGTCAAATTCGGGTTGCACATAGAAGAGTCCAGTAGCTATTGATTTGTTCTGTTCGTTAATTTCTATGTCATCCGTTACGGAGATACAGTTGAACAAACTACGGGCACGTTTTCCCGCTTGATTCGCGCCAGTGATTTTGGCAAATCGCGTCCCGCTCAGTGAATAGATGTGGTTATATCATTGGCGCGAATCAAGCGGGAAAATGTGCCTGTAGTTTGCTCAGCTGTATCTCCGTAACGGATGATTCAGAAACTAACGAACAGAACAAATCGATAGCTACAGCACTCCTCTATGTACACTCCGAATTTGACACGTTTTCAACACTCTTACGTGGAGAAATGTGGATTTCTAACCCGCGGGGTTAACGATTGTTGTATCCACGGCACGGAAAAGGTGTAGATCACAAAAATCGATTTTCACACAGAGAAATGGTGTGGAAACAAGTGCACAAAATTTGAAAGGAAAAGGTACTACCGCCGCGAAGATGTGTTGTTTAGTACAACGTGCAATTGTTATAGTGATAAAATTATAACCCCACAAGCCCGATTTTGCTGGACACTGTCCCATATATAGAATGAAATGAATTGCATCAATTATGAGATTGAAATTAATAACGAATGATTGCAATCATCAACGAATTATCACTTTGTTCACCTTGTCGCATACTGTATGCATGATTGCTCTAGTCTTATCAATAACTATTTTTGTCATGTAATGGGTACTCCCAAAAGAATAACATACACATGCATCATTTTGTGATACACATTGCATAATCCAAAGGGGAAAATCTGTTTTTGGTATTTTTCCAGAGACTGCCCAATTTTTCTCATTGCTATTTACATACGGAATTGATATGCTTGAAAATCATTTTTTTAAAATCACTTCAATGAGGTACACATTTATTTATAATAATGTACGTATGTGCATACCTGATTTTTCAAGTTTTGCTTTGCAATCCTAAAAGTAAAAATGGCATTGGAATTTTTGTCATTCTCTGAAGTAACTATTTAAAAAATTGAAGATTTAAGACTGGTAGGATTACTAAATCTAAAATATATCATGAATCCAGCTGTGCATGTATTATTGACGTTAAATCAAATGCATCCAGCACTTACATCTTGTTCTTCAATTTTCATCTCAATTTGGTAACTTGTACGAATACATATATTGCGCTTTTTGTTCGACTTGCATTGTATATCCAAGATGCTTTCTTGCAGCGGTTTGAAGTTGCGGCGCAATATGTTATTTTAAAAAAATAATGTATAGTATAGCTACACATGTATATGGAGTGCTTTAAAAAATAGTCACACTATGTGGTCAATACGTCTTTTATACACGTATTGGTAGACTACGTGTTCAAGCAGTTTAAACCGTTTGGAATTTATATCAGTTTTGGATACTAATTTTCTATAAGGAAAAAAATAAGTAAAGCACCTAGCTTCAGATATCCATGGCGACGATGGGCATGCTTCTTCGTTATCATAAGTATGCAATATCTCGGTGCCGCCGTATTTGGACCGGCTATTCCGTAACTAGAACTCCTGGACTACATCTTTTACTGCCGTGGCATTATACTGATCTGTATTCTGTATCGGAATATCCTTTTTTTTAAAAAGAAATAAATAATATGACATAGGAATAGTTGACAATTACACTTAAAGCATAACCATGATGCAGGAAAACTTTTTTGCATTCAGCTGAAATGCTACCACTGTTGGCATTTGTTACACTGTATTACATTGTCCAACATATGCATATCAAATGTACATGTATCCTGAAATGCTTGACCCAAATGCTAACAAAGTTTTTTTTTGTTCAAATGTCACCTCCACTGAACAGCTAACAGATGTTCGTACCGGTCATCATGGCTGATATGGCGTTTGTATCTTTAATAAGACTTATACTTGCAATGTTTGATTCAGTTTTAAAACCATGTGGGTAGCTGATTCTCTAAAGAAACTTTATGATACCCATGGCATTGGAACAATAGGGTGCAACTTAGTTAGCATTGGGATTTGAAAACTTTGCATAGGTTTCTGGCACATGTCGTGTTGTACTAATTTCTAATATCTTCATTTATGTTTTACTGGATATATGTTGAATGGTATTATATCTCTTACGTAATCAATATGCTTCTGTTTTCCCTCAGTCAATGAGCCTTTTATCATTTATCATCCTAACACAAATTTTGGAACAAACTATGTGCACTTTTTCCCCTCGATTAGAGCCAATGACTTGGCAAATCGGGTCCCGCTCAATATGTGGTTAGCGGTGGTAATAACGTTGGTGCGTGCATGGATTTTGCAGTATAGTTTGTGCATACAGGGGCATTATTTAAAGCTTACATAATCTGGTACATGTACTCTGTACCTTTGAGACATGGGTTAAATACATGCATTCTAGTGTAGACCTACACCATGTGGACCTACAGCATGTGGACCTACACTATGTGGACCTACACCATGTGGACCAACACCATGTGGACCAACAGCATGTTTTTGCCACTTTCCTGGACTAGCAAAAGACGAGATGTGTGTGGGCATGTGATGTGTGTGGGCATGGGATGTGTGTGGGCATGTGATGCGTGTGCATGGGCATGTGATGCGTGTGTGGTGTGTGGATGTGTGTACTATACTGCGCATGCATGGAGCAAGTGCAAAACCCCTAAATATATTTTACCATAGAGAAATGGTGTAGTATGAATTGCCTAAAATGAGAGGTTGATAGCGTTGCTCCATGCCAGTATTGCGACGTCCGATACCCCAAGGGATTCAAACCCGCCATAACTTTCTGTTGGAGTAACAAAATCGCTTCAGATATGGTTTATTTTGGTGAAGCTGACTTGGAGTGTTATGAAGGGGATTTGGGACTAGATGCACAAGATTGGAAGGCTCTGACTAGGTTATCACTCAGAGAGGCTGCCATTAAGAGAAACCCCAAAATGACTTCATGGTATCTCGTTGTCAGTGCAAGACTTTTTGTCCAAGAAATTCATACAGATGCAAAAAAAAAAGTGGAACCATTTGCACAAGAGAGTGTCGCAAAGGTTCAGAAAGCTAAAATCAAGCAGGACAGGTTGCCAAATTAAAACAGGGGAGTTCTAAGAGAGATAGGAAACCTGAAAATCATCAGGTATGTGCATGTTTGCGTGTAAAGTGATTTCTTTACAGCTCAGATTTTAAATGTCCTGTCTCTGATTTCATCCTCTTGCATGCCCTTTGTTCAGATTTGGATCCCAACTATTGATTTGGATCAGTTTGATAAGGATGTTATCATGAATGCAGGATTATTATGTGACAAGCACACGAATGCTGCTAGCAAGCTTATATCACAACAATTTCCAGCTGTTCATGGAATGCAAAATACTTTCATTAGCCAGACTGGTGGTTTTGTACCCATCACACAAGGACAATTGTAAGTTGCATGCTACTAAGTAATTCTGTCATGTGTAGCTCAATTGAAACCTACACTCAACTTATATACCCCTTTGTATGCTGAATATTCTAAACATTTAGGTTTAAAATGTACAAGTTATATGTGACCTCTTCCTCACAGCTGTACAGATTCACTTTGTGAATGAAAACCACTGGGTGGTGTCCTTCTTGGATGGTGTCATTAGTCTATACAACAGCCTCTCATCTACCACTCTCAGTGCTGAGTTGGCAGAACAACTGGCAAGGATTTATGGCCATCTGAAGGGTAGTGTTGAGGATGGTGGGCTGACAGTTCATCATATTCCTGTGCAAAAACAGAAAGGAGTCTCTGATTGTGGCCCATTTGCCATAGCCTTGCTTATCATGCTGTGCTGGGAGATGATTTGCAAACAATCACTTTTGATCAGGATAAGCTGAGGAGGACCCACCTTGTGAAAAGGAGAAGTTCAGCAGGTTTCCACTCATGTCATCCAAGGTGAAAAGTGCTTGCAAACCATCAGGGGAGTTCATTAAATTGTACTGTGATTGTCGACTGCCAGGCTCTTATGATGACATGGTTGCCTGTGACAGATGTGGCAAGTGGTTTCACTACATGTGTATGGGCTTTGTAGCTTCACGCGCGGGTGATTGGTATTGTAGTGGCTGCTCAAAGTTCTCTGTCGCAACTGCTTCAGTTTGCTATCAATATGAACACAATGATTTTATGTGCTGGCAACAACATACACTATACTATATACTATACTATGCAATACCAAAGTAAGGATAGATCACAATCCTATGATTGCTTTGTGCAAATCCCTGCTTCGCGCATAAAAGATTGCGCAGCACAATCCTAGGTCCTGCTTCGTGTGAAACAGATATATAGTTGTTCCACAACAGCTAGAGAACCCACTACCACCGGCTCCTGCAGTGGAAGGAGACCTCGAAGATGGTCATGAGGTACAGGCCCCAGAGGAACATCCACCAGAACTGGCAGTTGTCCAAGATTTGGAAGCCCTTGATGTTGAACCTCCTGCACTCCGATGATCAACTAGAATCAGACAACCCCCTGGCTGGTACGGGAATCATATACTAGCTACCTGCATGACAAACTTGCAAAAGTGTGAGGTCACACTAAAAATATAAGAGCCGCGGGGAGATGTGTAACATGGGACATATCACCTTCAAACTCACCTGTCTACAAGTGGCACCATGTATATGTCATGTGTGAACTTCAATTGACCATATTTTTAAAAGTGTGTGCATTATGTATGTAAGATAGATTATACTAATTATACTACTTTGCTACATTATACTTTACCTGGTCAACCACTTGGCGTGGGCGCTACAATTATATATATATATAATTATATATATATATAATATTATATATATATAATAATTATAATATATATAATTATATATATAATTATATATATAATTATATATATATACACACATCTCATAAGGAATTATATTGTAGTACCTCTGAACCAGTGTGGCCCAGCTAGAATGTCACTTTTTGCTATTTTAACACTACACTTGTTTCATAGGGCAATCTCAGTATATCCATACAATAAAACAAACACTCAGAGCTACTAATTCATATGCTGTCCCAGTGAACCTTGCAGGAGTGACAGCACCCTTATTACAGTGATTTTGCCCCTGTAGGAGTGACTACACCCTTGTTGGAGTGATTGTGCCCCTGTTAGAGTGACTGTGCACCAGTTGGAGTGTGCCTCCTTCTGACCTATGCATAGATGCAATCATCTGAACAACCTATGTGTAACAGCATGCATGTACATGTACATTTATAGCTATATAAAAAAAATAAAAATCCAAACAATCATGCTTTCAGTGTAAACAGATCAAAGAAGCCAGTTTATATAAACAAACGCATCTGATATCAAACCTGGAATAACCAAACCCTGATTTGTAAAGTTGACCAATCACAAAACCATCTTTCTTCACCACTCCCTAGCCTGGGCAATCAGCATTTGTACATGTAATTGGGAGCCAGTTATTTTTACTAAAAGTATTTGTTATAATGGTAGTGACATATAATAATGACATAAATGCATGCTTACATATACATAACACACTGGGTTCACAAGTAAATGTAGCTAAGCTATAGCATTTTACTGTTAGTGAAGCCATATTATATATATATATATATATATATATATATATATATATATATATATATATATATATATAATTAATATGATATCAGCTATCACACATCTGACCGCCAACCTTACTCAAACACATGATCACATGTACCTTATTGGTCACGTGACCAGGCACCCAAATCAGTACTAAGGTATGATGTCCTCCATGCAATTGCCATGCTAAACCAGTACTTTTATCAGCAGGATAACTATAAAGTTGAGTAGGGACCACAAAATGTAGTGACATTCTTAATATCTGCATGGCTTTAGTTCTCATATACAAATAAGAAGTCAATAGAGAATACCCAATATTAGTGTGTTATGTTAATTTCATAAGTTTTTATATACCTATGTATTAAACTGGCACCAATCTTAAAACAGAAACTGTTTCAAATGAATATGCTGGAATGCAATTCTTTCCCCAACAGCAGCAGGAGTATCAATCTCTATCTTGGTGGGCATTCTGATAGTGGGCATTCTGATTGCTGTTGCTGTTTTTCTTCGAAAAAACAAAGAAAATAAAATAAGGTACATAAGCTATTACTGTTGTAAGATCATGTCCAAATAACATTTAATTGTGATGAACAGTAGACAACATGAATTCCTTGAGTTTTTTTTAATTTTGCAAATGGTTGCAGAGGTTATAGCACAGATATGGTTATTGGCAAATTACAGTAAAGAAAATTATCAGTTTCATATGAACAGAATTTAATATCAGTTTGTTTTTAGCATTGCAAATAATCAACATTGGTTCACCAGCACCTGTATATAATGCTGGGCCTGCCACATGATCAAACGGTGTTTCAGGGGAAAAAAATCCGTACGAGAAAGTTTTTGGCACACTCATCAGCATGAACTATTTTAAAAAGTCAGTGTGATAAATAGAGGTCTTTTCATTTTCCCAGTACAATTTCTGTCAAATCTTGTTTCTATGCTTTTTACACCACCATTGTCTTTCAATCCACTAAAACTTTCTCATAAAGAATGCAATTATTTACATGTTTCATATATTTTGTTGCAAGCGTCTTTACATGGTCGCACTAGTAGAGTTAGTCTTTCTTATGTTGCAGCCTTAATCTTTTCTGGGCTCGATTGGCATTTAGCCTCGTTCTGTTCTGATGATTTCATACTCATTTAGAGGTAAAAAGACAAGGAATTATACAGTTATAAACATTCAGTGTAAATAGATCAAAGATCCCGTCCTATATTCATCGCCATGGATGAGCATCGACAACGGAAAAAGATCTGCTGCAATGGGTTGAATACGCGTTGTTGATCATGTGCATGCGTAAAGGCAAAGCGACCCTGTGTGAACTGCCATGCAGTGGAAGCATCGACGAATGGCTCGGCGGCAATATGGCATCAAGCCCAGAGTTGGTAGATACTGCTGTTCAGCTGGTATCAGATGTGCCTAATTCTCGGCTCCCGGCTGCTGTCTTCAGCACAATCAACAGCAGCTGCTGATAAATTCACCTGATTTCTTTACAGCCTTCCACTTCAACCATGTAAACATTGTCTGAAGAATAAGACTCACAACAAAATCTAATACTATTACCGTCATCTTAATCTTCACCTTCCCCATCGTTTAGGACTTCAGAAGCAGCCAGGCCATCAGCTACATGTACACTGGATGCAGCGGCACACTCCGGACATAGTAGTGCTATAGTAATGCGCTAGCTTGTTTCTCCTACTATGTGGAAAAATCACATGACCTTACATGCCCAGTGTTTGTTCCCTGGTGAGGGCTGAAGGTGCATAACCTTTATGTCTGTTCCACTCGTCAATACGCCTCCTAGTTTAGGCTCTAACTACAAATCTGTGTTGCCCACCTTTGAGGATGTCTGTCAGTTACCCTGCTACACTTTACGTCATGTGCCAGCCAAAGCCAGGCCGACGTTTGCTCGCGTTATTTCAGCAGTTTAAGAAATACTTTGCACGAGAACACTGTTAAAGATTTTCATGCTCCCTAAATGCATACTACATGTACGTTCTCATTAACGCAGGGGACGTCATCATAAGCCCACTCCCGTTGAGTATGTTTGTGATCTATAGTATGGTGCAAAGGTCTATATATGGACTTCTTTGGCAGCGTGCAGTTGGCCAGTCCACCTCCAATATTCGGCACACCCAGTGCATTGAAAATGACAAAAAGGTTCGCACATCCATTGCACTAGTGAGAGAAGGACTATTTGGGAAAGCGTGCTGAGTACTAACTTCAGATCAGCCACAAGACATGCAGAACTGCCCAAAGTCAACAGCCATCGCAGCTTGTTAGGTCAAATCTCAGGGCAATCCTTAACGGAGAATTCCAAGACCATTAACTAAGCATAATTGTTAGATTATTAATAATGTTGTGTATGTTCATTTATCCTGTAATATGTCATTATTCACATAAATATTACATAACTACATCATTAACTGCCTCAACTTGCTAAATATAGGTCTGTAATATGTATTCATTTTGTTTCCTTACCGTTTACATTCATGCTGCACTACATAATATATGTGGGATAGCTCAAAGAGGAACAATTTGATAACTACAAGTGTCTGGCTATGCCTGTACAAAGCACAATATACTGCTTCTTTGCTTATTTCTAATTCATAGAGAACAACTTATGTTTCATGAAGTTAAATATGTCCGATTTAATAGCTCCAGTCATGGTAAGTTTATTAATTTGCACATGCATTGTAAAATAATTGTGAAAGTCTTTTACTTAAGGAAATGAGAGTCTGAAATCATACAAACCAGAATACGATACACACCACTATGAGGATATTTTGGTCCGTTTTGACCAGCTCCTTATTGATGAACAGCCATGTGGTTCAGGTACATCATTGACACTGTCCCTTCCAATATTTACATTGCTAAATATAAATACTTAGGTGAATTTGGTATTGTGTATCACGCTACTCTGACAACTAGAGATGGTCCAAAGCAAGAAGTTGCTGTGAAGTCAGCCAAAAGTATGTCCTTGATGCAACCATAACACTATTTTCATTTATTTACAAAATACCTTTCTAATTCAATGTTTGACCAATTTTTGATTTCATGGCCATTTCATGATAACTTTATTGTAAATTTGTATTGTGCAATGTAATTGAACTTCCATACATGCTTACATTATAATTAGGTCTACAAGTGTCATTATTTGTCCTACTATGAGAGTGTTCAGCCAAACTAGGACTGTGATTATATGTTACTATAAAAAAATTGTTCCTTGTTTGCTTAATTTATTGCAAATAATATATGCTTTATTCAATCAATATTGTGGATACCCTCCCTAGATAAGTACTCTGAAGGAACCATAAGAAGCTTCTTAGAGGAGTGTACTTTAATGAAGTCCTTCAATCATCCCAATGTTTTGGGATTGGTGGGAATGTGTCTGGACTCACCTGATGAAGTACCGCTAATGGTGGTTCCCTTCATGGCTAATGGGAACCTTAAGAAATACCTACAGCATGCCAGGTCCTTCACAAAGACTGACCAGTACCCAGAGGTATGTTTAATGATGTGGCTTTTGTTTGATTTGTGACTCTACCATTGTACAGGTGTTATCCTGCCATGTTCTGACCTCCATGTGTTTGGACATTGCCAGAGGGATGAGCTACTTAGCTGATAAAAGACTCGTTCATAGGGACCTTGCTGCAAGGAACTGCATGTGAGTGAACAATAAAATAAATAGTGCATTTAATTAGTCCACACTGGTTAGTTTTGATGGAGACCCTGCAAGCCAATTGTAGAATTGTGTGTTGTGCTTCGATGCCCCATGTATCATAATAGACATCAGCTGCTACATGTATGATGTTAGGCTCATGTTCATATTGATTTCTAACCCCTGTGAAGCAATGACATTTGAGCTAAGTGGTTAAACCAAATTTAATAAAAGGGCACCATGCTCAACCCCCGGAAGCTTAGCATTAAATTTGTCCATGCAAGAGCAATGAAATCATAATGATTTTGATTATGCAGGGATTGCTACACAAAAGGAAAAGTACAATTTTATTGAACACAATTATGCATGCACAACTGGAGTATTAACAGGAACTTGCATTAATGACAACTTACTCTCACTCAACCATTAATAGCCCATTATATTTATAGGTTGGAAGTGTGCTCCACTAGTGGTGGAGACATTTGGTGCACCTAGCAATATAACTTGTGGCAAAAGCTGATTTCACTCAGGCTAAATTCCATTTATGGCAGGCTAAGTGTACTCTAAGTTTGAGCCAAAGCTCATGCTTTCATGACCCATTCCAATACTGTAGCCACAACAATCGACCTGCTTGAGGGTTAGGGGGTAGTTCTGTACAGGGTTCTATGTACAAATAAGTATTTTAATAAATATATTGAAGGAAGTAATGATTATCTCACTATTAGGGTGGACATCAACTCAATGATCAAAGTTGGAGACTTTGGACTCTCCAGAGACATATATCAATCAGATTACTACAGGATGTCAAGCACTAGTATGTGTCCAATCAAATGGATGCCTCCAGAGATGATACGTGATGGAATCAGTAGTGAAAAATCTGATGTTGTAAGTGACATGGATGATAGTAACATCATTTTGCCATTCCATGTACAGATTTGCAACCCCATTTTGTCTGTAATCATTTTCCACTATTATTACAATTACATGTAGGTCTGTTTGTACTATATTACACAGTATATGCTTACATAATGCATCATTATATATTGAACAGTTGCTCATTTTCTTGTTCACTTTTTCCTTTCCTTGTGCTGTGGTTGGTTGATCAAACACATGAATGAAACCAGAACGCATTCTCTGATGACCCATGTATACATGTATGAATGTGTAATACATAGATTATCTTTCCCCTATCCACACATCTGCAGTGGGCATATGGGGTGACATGCTGGGAGGTGTTCAGCATTGGGACAAATCCTTACCCTGGTGTGGAGAATCGTGACATCCTCCAGTATTTGGATGAAGGGTTAAGACTGGAACAAACTATTTTATGTCCTGATAAAATGTGAGCAATAATGTTTTTGACTTTCTATATTAAATGCTTTCTTTCAGTTTTGAATTGATGAATAAATGTTGGCTGGAGGATTCTGAGGCTCGTCCAACATTTCAGCAACTTGTTTCAGAATTGGAGCTTCACCAAAACTGACACTAAAATGCTATGATTTTAGCTTGTACGTGTGTATAAGTAAGATAGCAATGGCCATAGACAGTTTAAAATAAGCTAATTCCTTAGCAGTTTTGAACTTTTCTTAAGTAGCATTTTTTTTGTATATAACTGGTGTGCGTAGAAAAATCTCCAACAAAGTTCCCTTGCATGAAGCCAGATGACATGTAGAGTACTCACATGTCTTCCCAATAATTGGTCCGGCAGGACCATCTGTATCAGCTATATACAGACACTGAAGCTGGTCCTTTAGGACCCCTGTCACCAAAAAAGGTCCTCCCCTTAATGCTCCTTTAAAAATTTGTTGAACGTAATACATAACGAGCTGTACTGTCCCAAAAGAGTGTGCCCAATGAAGACGCTGCATGTGGCCATAATTTACATCTGCAGCTCTAAAGTCATTGCATCCCAGTGCAGTGGCGGATCCAGGGTGGGGAGGGTGTGTGTGTGTGGGGGGGGGCACCGGTGCACCGTCCCATTCAATAATCCCACTATATTCACGTGACGTGGCACGTTACTTTGTCTTCAAAAATCTGAGTGTACTCTTGTGCATTCCTACGCACACTGATAGCGGAGCGATCTCATCGGCCATGAGTAGCGTTGCGTTTGTATCGAAAAGGGCATATCGTTTTCATACCAAACGCGTGTGGTTTAAGTTGTGGTTGGTTGATTGGTGCTAGAGTATATAGGGCTTTCTGTAGTAAATGTGCCATGGTTTCATAACATATAGATGTCGTGCAGGACATGTTCTGTTGAGGGATAGGATTTTGGAGTCCGTCAACTGCAGGAAATGCTTCTCTGAGTAGTACATTAGCAGCCTCCATATGCACATCACTCAACCATCAAGTTTTGTCAAGTATTGCTCTATCACCTGGTGACAATACTGGTGCTCTTGATGCCTGTGTTGGCACTTGAGTGTTTGTGCAAACTGTAGCATTATGACAGATGGAGGAGCACTGTTTTCCATTTCTTCTACAAATGCACCGATCTGTCTTGCACACACTAAAGCATTTGCAACAGGATTTGGTGAACTTATTACATGGATTAAATTTTCTGGGCTGCTTCACGAAGCAACAAAGTTATGTCTCCATGCACAACAGCTACACTGCCATCATAACTTTGAAGATTTCCACCACGGAACTTTCCATTAATAGTTCTAAACATTGTTCCAAGCACATAAGTCTTTACTTTGTCTCTAAATACTTCAGTTATTTCACAAGGAAGTCTTGGCATGTATGCTTTGGCTCGATCCATCTTGGGGATACCAATAGTTACTTTGTCATGCCCCTTCTTTTTGTTCTACTTCACTGCCATATGTGTAACTGCCAAATATGTATTGTCATGAACTTTGTCTTTTATCGCTGTGTGGATTGTTGCTTTAGAAAAACCCTCATCTTCCTTCTGCTGCTTGTCTGGGGTTTATGACACCTTATGATTGCCTGTGCTCTACCTCGCCATCTGCATCCACTTTATCTATAGGGCCTGACAATGATTGTGGGGCAACACAGGAGCCAGGAGATTCACGCATCCTTGAGCATTATTTTCATTATCTCTGACAGATGGAGATGATTGACTATTTGTGCTGATGTGTCAGTAGATGGCTCTGTGTGCAATGTAGCTGTATGAGGATCATTACATGTTGATGTTATGGGTATAGGTCTATACTTCATCTACACAA
Source organism: Spongilla lacustris (assembly GCA_949361645.1). Classification (NCBI taxonomy): domain Eukaryota; kingdom Metazoa; phylum Porifera; class Demospongiae; order Spongillida; family Spongillidae; genus Spongilla; species Spongilla lacustris. The sequence goes on along the minus strand of OX442416.1, from coordinate 3,873,399 downwards.
TGTTTTTCAGCTCGGGGAAAGATACTAACAGGAGGGTACCTGCCAAATACACACAATAGGGCAAGTTCTTTATGCTATCATGTCGTTCACAATTCATGGAGAACATGATGCGAGGTAACCATCCCATCAAACCCAAGGATATTTATTTTGTCAGTGCCTGACCCTGTGACTGGGAGTGTGACCACTGCATGACAAATGTCATAAACATAGCACAATATCAGAGTGTTGATGAATTCTCTTCCTTTGTCAAAGTGAAATATTTTGGGTGGGCCCAAATATGCCAATACACGCTCCTTAAGCTTGTAACATGTAAGACACTTCTTCTGCTGTCTTCCTCTTCAATGGAAAAAGGACACGAAATTTGGATAAATGGTCCATAAAATGACCTATGTATTTATACTCATTATCAGGACTGTGTCTCATAAATATGAGATCCACTTGAGCTCTGTCCAGAGAGTCCTTCTCGATTATTGGATTTAATGGAGGCCTTGTGTTTCATGGCTGGCTTAACTGGCAGACAGGACAGTGTGTGCAAAACTCCTGCACAAAGCCTCTTGTTATTTCAATGTAATGATTTGCACCTTCATATGATAAAATAATGCATGCCATAATGAAAGCCAAATTCAGATCAAAGCTGTTGTGAAGCTTAGGTCTCATTTACCTATAGTAACCTCTGCACATTATAAGTACTGTACGCAATTACAATCACTGAAGGACTAGTCAACATTATACTGGATGTAAATCCTACATGTGTAAGGAAAATATTATGTCCTCCAAAGTTTTGTATTGTAATTAAGTAACTACTACCCTCTCCTGTCAGGTGTAACGCTAAGGCTAGAATGTTACCTACCAGTTATCACTGTGGTATAATATTTCTAAATGTTATGCTCCCTCAGTCAACCTAATCTATATCTACGTCTGAAGGGACAGATGTATGCAACTGTATTATACAAACCTTGTTGTTCCCGTCATTTGGGATTACAAGCAGTCCCATACAGTCCAAGTAGATCCGCAAGTGGAAAATTTCTACTTTTAACCCAGTGCTTGAAATTTGGATCAACTTTGTTTTGTGGGGACCATAGATGGTGGACGATGGAATCGAACTTTTCTTGACATAAAACACAGCTCTTAGTCGCGGCTGCTGCTTTGGTGGTATAGCAACCACGAAGCGATTGTAGTGAATGAAGCGACTGGTTTGAAGTAATGCCTTAGCAACTGATGTACTGTTTCACACCAAAGCACGTGCACATATTTATCGCGCAAGCGCAGTAGTGCGCGATCGATTGATGGTTGCGCGATCGATCGATGATTGCGCGATCGATCGATGATTGCGCGATCGATCGATGATTGCGCAATCGATCGATGATTGCGCGATCGATTGATAGGTGCGCAAGGGTTAATCAACTTAGCCGCAAAATAAGAGCCCTGTGGGTGTGGTCTTTTAAGAGTGTGTTAGGGTTAATCAACTTAGTCGCCCTGTGGGTGTGGTCTTTGTAAGATTGCAATTGCAACTTAGCTATAAATAAAGCCCTGTGGGTATGGTCTTTGTGCCTTGATTCGATTAGCTTTATTTCCCTTCTAAATGCCTTAGGATATTGATTCCTATACCGGTAATCCTCGACAATACAGGATTTATCCTTATCCATGTGAGCTTGCTTTCTCGCTTCAACAGGTGCACGTGGCTTATGGTTGGTGGCAATGTATGCCATGGAGGAGTAATTTACACATTAGGCGTAAATAAATGGCATTCATTTATGCCTTTGAGTCTGACACCGTACGTGTTACGAGCGTATCCGGTTTCCGCGTTGTCTAGAAAGCTTCGCAACCAGGAACAGATGTGGCCAGGCCAAAGACAGTGATCTAGTGTGTGGTCTCATTTTGCATATTTCTGCTGTGTTGCTAAAATGGTTTCATTGTGGATAGAGAATAAGTCGTGACGTTGAATTGTTTTTCGAGTCATGGAAATGTATTTTATACATTTGATTTGTTTTATGTGTATGAATTTGTGTATTTTATACTGTTATGTTTTTTCTTATTATTGTTTACATGTATGTAATTTTATGGTTGGTTGGTGAAGTGGGTACAAATAAAACGAGCGACAAATGAAAACAAAAAGGTTGAATTTGGGGAAAGGAAACATGCATGCAGGGCAGTTCTTGTGAGGTACGGTGGCAACATATTGTGGTAGCTTTTGTAGAAGACAATGTTCAATGGTTTGCTAATGATCCACTGACCAATTTATATTTCTTCATTGCTTGATGAGACTTGTGAAACTATGCGATAATGGTGGGATTAAAGTTGTAAATGTATGTGTTGGCGGCAGTCAGTGAACATCTTCTCCTTTTTATGGGTTGAAATGCATTACATAGCAAATTATTGTTCATGCTTCAGTCCATTGCTTTCACTGCATTTACAAATCATTTCTCCAATCAATAGCTATGTTACGCGCAAAGCGTGGATTTGCGCAATCCCAGGATTATCCTGCGCAAACCCTGGATTGGCGGTGCAATCCTGGGATTGCTCGTGCGCAAAGCATGGATCAGGACAATCTGGTATTGCCTGCGCAAAGCATAGATCAGACATGTCGAGTACATCCACATTACTTTATATCAAATAACATGCATTTGCAGTACAAATAAAAGGCCTATGGTGTACAAATACAATTGTTCTCTACTGATGAGACACTGAGCACAATGTGATATGGTTCAGAACTCTTGAAAATGTGGTCAGGTTCAGTACAGTTGCTTGGCAAGCCTCCAAAATGCTACCAAATTTTTTCCCTGAGATATCACTTTTTCCTCACCATCACCAGTATCTGCAGAAATATATGGAGAGAAATTATTACATCAAAATTTTGATTGGCCTTGTATGTATAAATTACTTAATTTCATGCCAATCAGCCCAAGACTAATTTCCATTGATTAACTATCCTTTCTCTTTCCTCAAGTTGTCATCAATGAAAATATTGCCCCACTGCATGTCATCCAGATCTGGGTGTTTTATTTTAAATGCTCCAATTCGTTCTGTCTCTGCAAATAAATAGTTTCTAAGGGTGCAAATGTGCAGCCTTCTACATATCAACTGCTTTCTGAACTTATTACATGACAGAGGCATTATTAAAGTCCGTCACTGACCTACATTAGCAGACATGTGCAATAAATTATTTTATGTCAGGTGCTTGTGTTAAACTATATGTACTCATACTATTTTCAATCACAAGCTGAAATTTGGTGGCATAATTGATCGTAGAGTCTTGTGTTCGCAACATGGATACGTACTAGAAAAATTGAGTACACATGTACCCCTATAACTAGACTCTGTGACCTATATAATCATATCCGGATCCAGATCACTTCTTCTGCATTGGAGAAATGCAAGTGTCGATGCAGACCAATTATAATGTACGATAGATGTAAAGCTAAACAGTAAACACCAAACTCTAATGCTTTGGATCGTGCAGTGGAACATTATGCTCAAAGAGAATGCTGCATCCCTATTATATTGCATCACATTGATACTCTGATATCCTTTACTGCAGAAAATAGGATCAATAGATATTAACTTAACAACTTTCTTTGTTCCTGAATATCACCCCTATGTTTTTGGGGTCTGGGAACACGCGAAGAGTAACCGGCCTTGTTTGGCAGATAGGCACGTGACCATTATATGCCCATGTCCGCCTTGCTCAATGCGCATGCGTCAGACAATCGTTTTTGTAATTAATAGCCCCGCTTTGTTTGCACGACTCATTTTACACGTATCGACTCGTTACAATGGGTGGTGATTGGAATCACGGAATATGTGGCTGCTTCAATGACTGTTCACTGTGCATCATCACTTACTTCTGCCCTTGTTATACGTTCGGGAAGAACGCCGAGGCCGTTGATGATAGCTGCTGCGTATGCGCCTTGTCTCAATTTTTTTCTCCCATCGACATTTTCGCAAGAACCTCGGTCCGGGGAAAGATAAGACAGAAGAAAGGGATCGATGGAAACTGTTGCGTGGACTTCCTGTGCCACTTGTGCTGCCCAATGTGCGCGCTATGCCAGGAAGCCCAGGAACTAAAAGGCGCTAGTGGCATGGCTATGGTGCGCGAATAACGCGCAACTTTTGGAACTGTATCCGGCCGTAATCATAACTTGCATTATTATTGTAATTTTTTTAGGGAGTGGAGTTGGGAGTAGAAAATCATTTGCATACCTGTACAGCTGTACTCGGTGACTGATGTGCGGGCGCTCATTTCGCGGGATTACATGTTGTATGTGGGAACATTGGTGTTTATAGTGCTATACCATGTGCATAAAAATTAGGTCCAGGACTGTTATAGAGGTATATGAACATCTGCCATCATTTTCTTTCCACAACGCCCAAATAAAGTGCTCTATCAACCTGGGAGATTATCGAACTATAAACCCAGGCTGCATGATTTTGAGAATGTGATGATGTATTTTCACCTGCTTATGCACTCAACATACAAACCACACCTCATGGAAGGTCCGGTATCCTCAGCCGTATATATTCCAGCAGTACCATGTATAGATCGTTATATTGAGCGGCCCCGTAATGTTGTTGTTTATAGAATTCCTACCTAATAAAAGGAAAGCGCGAAAATAAACAAAAATGAAATGTTTTTATAATTTGCCCGTGGGGAAAAGAAATGCGGAACAATTCTTGAGATACATGTAGAGATCGAGGCAGCGTTTATACATCCATGCAATATTTGTATATCGGTCATTTGTTCAAAACCATACTTCGCCTTTTTTTTCTTCCTAAGTTTCATCTACTGTGCTGCACTTTAGTATTATGGGCTAAAACGAAAATAATTACATACTCAGTTGACACTGAATATTAACTTGAATATATTCATCACGTGATATCAAACGTTCCTTAATAACGCATTTAGCTTCTCCAAATCAACTTGTTCGTTGCGTTTCTGCCTGAGTTTTTATTATCATTATTATTAATATACATGTATATTACTATGTTCCAATGGTATTGACTTTCGGAATCAATTGCAATTTCAGACATAGCTTTACAGTTCAATTTACAAAACGCCACCATTAGCCGGTAAAATGAGTTGTGTAAACCGGCCAGACTTTGTGCTCGGGCTGTTATAATGATTATCTGGCGCATGTGCTCCAAGCAAGACTCAAGCAAGCCTTTGTCGCATACACAAGCTACCACATTAGATGCATAGTATTCAGCATACATGTAAATGCTGCCGCTCTACTTCACAAGAAGTGTTAATTAATTCTGTTTCCTTTCCCCACATTCCAACGTTTGTTTATTTTGTCTCTAGTTTTGTACCACTTCATGAACCAACTTTACCATTAAACTCATGGAAACCAATACAAATACACTAGTACCAATACAATTACACAAATCCATATAAAAATAATAATAATAAACAAATCAAATGTATAAAATACAGGTCCAAGAAACAACAATTCAATAACTTCATCCATATCCGTGTAATACAACAACACAGCAAAAGATACAAAATGAGACTATGCACATCTACATGTCCCTGGTTGCATACATATATGGACCTGCAGCTGGGGCAGTACAGTCATGAGTCTACAGTCTAGTAATACACAACATGCATACACATATGAGGATATACTCAGGTGTATTGCATGGAAAGGGATGAAGTTGTTGTCAATGAATTGTTGTTTATTGTACCTGTGTTTTATTCCTTTGTGTGTATTTGTATTTGCTACTGTTGTCCTTGTTTACATATGTCAGTTTATGGTTGGTTGGTGTAGTTACTGCATAACAAGTAATAAAATAAACAAAAAAATCATTTGAATATGAAAGGAAACAGAACAGTTCTTGTGAAGTAAAGTGGCAACATTCATGCTGCATAATATACAGCTCAGTAGTAATGTGGTAGCTTTTGTAGGAGACAATGCAATATCCAATGACTTATGATGTGATGTGTATTTCGTCATTACGAGAGCAACCAGGATCTGGAAGATGGTGTGATTATTTAGGGCCAGCCACAATCGATCTTGGTCGACACGTTTTATGTGCTAGCGGTAGTCAACGAACACCTCTCCTTAATGCATTGAATATAAACCATATGGCAAATTGCTCATGCTTACTTCCATAGCTTTCACAACATTTTTTTTTTGTCCGGAAAATATACATCAGTTATCTTTAAAAATAAATGCAAATACAATAATAAAACTTTACAGAAAAGCTGAAAATGCCTTAACACAAACATTATCATTTGAGCCGAGATATGTCATCCGATTCTTTTAATCTGTCTGTGCACATTTTAGGGGTACACAAATTCGAGTTATTATTACGTTAGCTGCGTGGTAGCCATGTAACAGTAAATTTATACTAGGGTGTGGAATCGTTTTCATAAATCAAGATTGACTATGAAAAATGTCCAATCCATTTTTCAGGTTTATAGCAACTGGAAAATCGGTTATTAGAAACATTAAATCGATTTTGGCGATATTAATTTGCCAATTAACGATTGCCTAGGTTTTTCCAGGTTTTTCCCATTTTGTATATTGGCACGATAAATCACGTCTATATACATATAGCCATGCTTATCAGCTGCTTATGCCCAACCTTAAATCATTAATAAAAGTTCAACGGCCCTATTAAATAGTATCCACAGGGACTATGAACGAGGTGAATACCAATGTTATGCCACACTCACTGGTGAGAATAATAAAATGGCGGCGGATAGCTATAGATTTATAAGTGTTTCTAGCATTTGTTTTTTCACCGAAAATCACGTTCGTAAGATTTTTAGCTTTAGATTTTTGAGACAAAAAAGAAAATGACTAGTTTTGTAATAAAGTAATATTAACATGCTCGAATTAAGGAATTAAAATGTTCCTTTCAGGTACAAAATGTCTGAAACACGTATAATTCCTATCCGCCGCCATTGACAGTTATCCATTCTTCCAACAGCATGACCCTCAATAATAAATTCGATATGTATGCTGAGCAGAACTAGCTAGAAACCTAGCTCATGGTGATATGAGCTGAAACCCTTTGCTCTTAACCCAATGCCCTAACTTAGGAGTGTAGTCGCTCATATCCCCTTCTTTCTTGAGCAGTTTGATTACGTTCTCTCCTTTAGCTCTGGAGATCGTTTTGCTTCCTTTGCTGTCACCATCCATAAAAGTATCTTTGCAGAACTCGATCACCATATTCCAAGATTGCGCCGGCACGTGCAGACGAACAGATCATGTGCGCAATTCTGAAATACGGTGCGCAATCCGGCCTTGGACACGGCTGTTTGCGGCCATACATTTTGTGGACACTAGGTTATTTACCCGAAATATAGAAATGATTACTTAGAGCCTTAGCAACGCCCATGACAACCCCAGGGTTGAACAAAAACGTGAGCCAGCACAAAACAGGTTCGTTATTGTCACCATTTGAAAACACGAAATAAAGCCAGCATCATTTTTCTATTTACAGTGCTTACCTCATGCTACAGTTTCGTTGCCACGGCGCGTTATAGGTCGTGAAAGCGGGTAACTCGCGATGTACCTCCCCTATTCGAAGCGAATTATCTACGTTCCCAACCGATAGAAAGTCGAAATCAAAGCTGAATCTTGAAGGACTTAGAAGGTACTAGCTTATAATTGTATGTGCTAAAAGCCAACTTTTTTTTTGCCAGGGATTTTTGATACCAAAGTTACGCGAGAAAAGCGATCATGTCATCGCTGGTAGGAGTGTCGCTGCCACATTTTGTGGAGCCACGGAGAGTAGATGCTCCTTTACCATTAGCACCAATTGTCGAACTTTGTCAGGAACTGAATGGTACGTCCTTTGTAGTCCGTTGAACCTTGCATGTATGGATTCAGCAGGCCAAATCCAACATGCGTTTTCCTGCCGGCTTTCTGCAGGTCAGCCTTCGCTGGTTCACCATTGCACTGGTGTGTGTGTGTGCGCGCGCGTGTGAGTGTGTGTGTGTGTGTGTGTGTGTGTGTGCGTGTGTGTGTGTGTGTATGTGTGTGTGTGTGTGTGTGTGTGTGTGTGTGTGTGTGTGTGTATGTGTGTGCCATACTCACAAGCCTTAATGTCCTTCCTACAGGTTTGACACAGAAGTGCCTGGATCAATAGTGTTGCTGCCTTTAGCTGTGGTGCAGTTAGTGGAGTATCCATGATGCAGCATGTACATTTGACCCACTACAATTGAACACCTTGAACACCTTGAACCACTCGACCATGCAGGCAGTGCACACCAGTGCCCTACATGGGAGCTCCAGAGGCTGGTGTAAAATCCTCAGGTATATGGGACACAGTAGTTGCTCCAGGATTGCTGGATTGTTGGAGCTGGTCATTAAGTGGTCAGCCAGTAAGGATTCAGTGGGAGGGGCTATTACATGCATGCCTAAAATGATCTTCTGTGGGCTGTGGACAACTGCAGGCAGGGTGATAATGTATGGCAAATCAGAATGTAAGGTGAACACAATTTACTACTATCCCCCACAGTCAACAGCAGGCTGCACAAGTTTGCAACAGTATAGTAGAACTGCTGTAGAAGCAAGGAGGGTGAGTTTTAACTATGTCATTGCTGGTGTTAATAGCAAAGACAGTGTACAAATGAGCTGCAACCTTGGCAGATGTATGAACTCCTTGTTTTCTTTTTCCTAGCCTCCACCAAGAAGCGACCACGCAGCTCTTTGACTGTCGTTTTGTGGTGCTCCATCCAAAACCACACCTATTATTCATAAAAATACTCATGTCCAGTTCGGTGTTAAAAAAAAAAGTTGGCTAGTTGTGTATATGCTCTCCCATGTGTGTTGTTTAGTGTTCTTGCTTACCGTCCTGTTCTGTCGGTTGGTTCGGTCGTACACCAAGCTTGAAGTAGACCCGCCAAAATTACATAGGCTTAAAAACGGGCTGCGCATAACTATTAATCAAATCAAAAGCTGTTGCGCGTTTATCATATTGTTGACTAGACTGGTAGGGTGTGTGCGGGAGCTATTTGTTTCAACAGAATTGCTTACAACACGTGTGGTATATGGATCACCAAAAACAACATGTATACAGTCTGCCCTCCTTATAAGCTCCATGTTTGTTCCCTGAGCTTATAAGGAATTTGAGCTTATAACGAATGTTGTTTTTTTGCGTGTACCTACAATAACATTATGAATTTAATTACGCGTCAAACACATTGAACTGCATTTTGTCCTGTAAACACACCAGATGCCTAAAATCCTCCTCTGAAAAAATGCCAAAATTATCTCCTACAAACTGTAAAAGAGTAGACACACTGTTCTTTGCCTCAGTCAACGGAACTGACTGTGGTTCCACGTTGTTGGGGTCTTGAGTTTCTTCTTCACCTACATCAAAACCTGTATGTGAAGTTGTTTGACCCAATAGCCTTGCTGCAATTTCTGCCATCGTCTCCTCCCCCTCTGTCTCCATTTCTCCAGGATCCATTACCCAATCAAGTGCTGCCATTCGGGTCACTCCCGGTTCAACAGGCAACCTTGTGATTACAGCAGCTATCTCCCTTAGTTGGGAACTTTCTCCAGCATCTGCTGCCATCAGTGCTGCTCTGTCTGGTCTCATTTGCCTGATCCAAGTTTCAGGCAGAACCCCTGACTTGCACCAACAGTTCAATACAGTTGTTGCCGCCAGGCAGCTACAAGCCAAATAATGGCCTGAATGTGTCAAGAGTGAAGAAGATATTGTAGGTACATGTAAGAGCACATCAGTGCAAAAACCTATACAACAAGTAAACCAAGTCAGACCTGCTTAAGATTGGCTTTAAGTGACAGTGCCTGTAGATCCTGACTGGGATCATCATCATACTGTTGGACCATGTAACGAGCCAGCTTGCCTTTGTAGTGGGCCTTAAAGGCAGCAATGATACCTTGGTCCAAGGGCTGCACAACTGACTTGCAGTTCGGTGGCAGAAAAAGGAGCAAAAGATTGCTCAACCTAAAGGCATCAAAGCTGCCCACTTTTGTAAGTACTGTATCTGCCACACCATGTGAACTGGCATTGTCCAGCAACATCAAGCAGTTACGCTGTTGCGACATAAACTGCTCATTCACACTCTTAGACCAATCAGTGAAAACCTGCAGAAAACCACAGTGAGTATGAATTATAAAGTAACCTGAAGCTCAACATGCGTGTGCTTACCTCACTACGCATCCAAGCCTTCTTATTGCTATAATAGGACACCACAATACCAGGGTTGAAGCTTTTCCCAAAACAGCGGGGCCGCTTGTATTTATGAATCCCGATGGGTTTAAGGCGCTCAGTTCCACATGCATACATTAACAGCTAGGCCCACTGTTATGCGATCTTTTACTTTCTTAAAGCCTCTCACATCAGTAGTTGTGGTGAGTGTACGATCAGGCTAAAGTAATTCAAACGTTTCTTTCACTACATGTACATAAAAATTAATCTATTTATCTTGCTATTTATTGGAACGTATCACTCACTGCCTGTCTGTAGTATAAACCTGTCTCATCAAAATTGAAGATATCGTCTGGTCTGTAGTGGCTCAGAATATCAGGCAGCTCCCTCTGGGCTCTAGCCACACCTTGCTGGTCAGCACCACCAGCTTCCCCGTGAAGGTGCACAGAAAAGACACCATGACGTTTTTTCCATTTGGCTAGCCATGCAACCAGTGGCCAATTCTGATGCCTTTGACAGCATCAGAGCATCTGAAAGCATTCCGTTGCGCTCGCGTACGCTGGAGAGTATATGTGGACTAATCAGTTTATACATTCATACTGTATGACAATAATCTTTTACCTTTAAAAAAAAGCCCCTCATCTAGTAGAGGCCACATTGGGGCACGCCTCCTACACCTATCTTTCTCTGGTTCGTAAGGGCTCAGATCGTGGAATCCAGCACGCACTGCTTTCCCGACCACTGTCCGACAGATATGCTTCCCCGAGATTTGGCTAAACCACGCAGCAACTTTCTCGTCAGAGTCACCCGTGGAGACTTTCCTACGCGCAAGCTTGCATTTTTCGTCCACCGTGAGCTTGTTCCTTGCCTTCGCAGTCGATTGTGCACGTACCTCCGATATGGCAGCATGTACATGTAAAGCATTATGCGAACAAACTCTGCGCACGCATGCATTTTATACGATCGAAAGCGGAACGAATGCGCCTTTGTGCACACAACAAAAAGTTTCTTGTGCTAGTTTATATGCGCTGAATGTGCGCAATTGTCCTGTCTTTGTTCAGCCGCAGATTAAAGCGCTGTACAATGGTACCCTTTCTTATCATTATGCGGCGAATAAATAATCATGGAACACGCAAGTCGAATAAGCTTTCATCTTTCACGCAGTATACACTGTTAGCTGTCACACAGTATGCACTGTTAGCTTTCATCTTAAATGCAGTATACACTGTGGTAGCTTTCAAGTTACATGCAATATACACTGTGGGTTATGAATTAGTTTAGGTACACACCCCTGAGCTTATAAGGAGGGAATGAGCTTATAAAGTGGTGTGCTTATAAGGAGGGCAGACTGTAATGAGGTACGAACATTACAGCTTTAGGGGCGTATACCGTATTGTCTAATTATAAACCTAGTGTCCAGCCGCAAACAGCCGTGTGGATTGCGCGCCGCCAAAGAAAGGATTCCTAGATTGCGCAGCGCAATCCTAGGATTGCGCAAATTCCTGCTTCGCGCGGAACATAGAACTTGACGCGCATGACGTCAATGCAACTCCTCCATATACAAACAATACCGGTGTAATTTTTCACTTTTGTATAATTACAAAACGCCACCCAAAGCGCAGAGGTTGTGTCTGGTATAGAACCTACATGCATGATAGTTCAATGATTCTTCCCTGCATGCATGCTTTATAGCGGACCGCGCGGAGATATACGTTGAAACGGAAAAAAAAATGCGCGGAGCATGCACCATATGATACAAAATACACACAGGCACTAGTACTAGCATTATCGTCTCCAGCCATTATGATATCTAGCTACATATACTCATGCACTGATATGGTGCTTGCATAATCCGGTGTTTAAAACGTTTAGCTCCTTCGGACCATCATGGTGGAACCTTTGAGAGAGTAGTTGTGCCCTTTCCAGTAATACCAGATCACTCCGTCAGCATAACTGGTGATGACCCCGCCATTGCTAGCAGTGCCGAGGTACTTGCCATTGAGGTTTGAAGCGTGACAGCCACCGTACCACCAGGCTCCTTTGTACGTAACAGCGCAGTTTCCGGCATCCCAAGAATCGTTATCCTGATCAAAGGTGGAGAATTTCCTCCCCAGCTGTACCAGAGTATCCGGACACGGTAAGTTTGTACGTAGACGCATAATTTCCAATACCGAAAATACTGTATTTAGCGTAAGCTGTAGCACCGCTCCAGTCCGTAAAGTCAGTACGCAGCTGAGAATCGTAGTTTCCAGTGAGTCGATTGATCTTATCGAGACCTAAGAAGAATTCTCCTTCCACACTTCCGAATCCACGGACATAATCGGTCCAGTCACGGTAGAAGTCCACCGATCCATCCTTTCTTCGCTGAATCACAGTCCAGCCACCTTTGTCCGTGGTCATGTCGCAATAGACTGCAAAGGCCGGCCCGTTCTTGCCCGGTTGAACTACGTACACACCACTCGTGCTGCTTCCCAGTCTATATGCCTCTTCGCAGTCGCGAAATGTTTTATGTTGGGCTGCATAAGAAAGTAACAAGCAGATTCAAACACAACCCTGCAATATGATAGCAACGACCGCCTCAAGATCATGTATACATGCAGTCTAGATCTGTATACATGCAGTGTCACGTGTTCATCGGCCAGCAAATAGGAAGAAAAAGAGCTCGAGCATATATTACTCTTCGAGTGTGTATACTTTTAGTCTATTAGCGCCTGATCGTGAGGCGTCGGCTGGGTATATACAATTAATATATATGACCTCTACTAATACATGATTTATACATGTATATAATTAATAAATGATAATTATATACCTTCGGGTTCATCGCCCGCGACTTCAGCATCGATATCGTCGCCTTGACCGGCTGCAAATTCCTCTTCATTTCCGGTGTCGTAGGCATGGTTGTCCCCCCCGCAAAATGTCCCCCCGGACATTCATGCCTAGGCACCGCTGTCCCCCGGACACTCGTTCCTAGGCACCATTGTCCCCCGGACAATTATGCCTAGGCATATATGTCCGCAGGGGACATTTATGCCTAGGCATAATTGTCCTACCCTAGGCACCAGTGTCCCCCCATGGGGGGACACTGGTGCCTAGGATAGAATGTCCTACACTTTAAATACAGGCCTGGAATGTACAAGCGTAAGTATAATACAACCAAATCGGATCGATATACATGCGTTAGTCGTTTTATACGTGCATGTATTAGCAAACGTCATGCATGCCATGATATATATCTTAATACATTTACATGCGTCTGCGTGCCCGCTCGGTTGTGTGCAGAGCAGCTAATTATTTATTACTAAAGGCTCTCATTTCAAGGAAAGGCATTCTTGTGTAAATGTTTACAAATGTAAATCGTATATATGAAAATTCGTGTGCATGCAAGTATCCGCGTGAGGTCATAAAATAATGATTGGTACCATATGCATGATATCACAAAAAAAAAAAACATGCTTCATGTGTCAGACAGATATTTGCTGCATGCAGTGCAGAGCCATTTGCCTTGTAAACACCTTTGCCAACTGACTCTTGAACTTTGTACGATTTTTCTTTGCTGGAAGTAAGTGAACACCCAATATCAAAGTTACAGTCATGCTTCTATACATGGTGGTCGCATGCATATATCTATACAACGATCAGGAGCATATCCATAGAGGTTTCCGTGTTACCTGAACCCCCCCCCCCCCCCCCCCCCCCCCCCCCAATAGAATAATATTTACAAAACTTAATTGATACTAACCTTCCCTCCTCCCCCCACTTGTATTAATTTGGCCTACCCTCCCCTCTCCGCTCTTATTTGGCCTATCGCAAGAGTGCATGATCCCCCCCCCCCCCCCCTCCCCCCTCCCCCGCTCGTATTCGATTGACGTACAATGTTAATAGGTTTGAAATTCTGGATACGCGCCAGGCCTGACGATTTTCCTTGTGGTGAAGCGTGGCAAGCTATCATTATTCTTTCCTGCTCTTCTTTCGATTTGATCACTGTTGATCGCCACTCATATCTTGGAACAATTTGTAAATAAAGAGCGCCATTGTCAACTTTGTAATTTCCACGCGCTTTCGTCTAAAAGAACGTTTCTGATATTTTGAACATCCAACTGGCCTGGATACCTTCCTTTTAACAAGAACTGAGTTCAAAACGATTTCGTCGTCCATGGCCAGAAACACTCGCTGTTCTAAAAGGAAACCTCCACGGACGCGTGCGAACATTAGTTTATACACGCATGAGGCAGAGCAGTTACGAGGATTGGAAGGCTAAGTGTTTGGTTGAACGTTTATGATAAACGAGAAAACGTGGAGGGGGGCTAGTTGGGCGTAGCCCGACCGTACCTTCGCGTATTGGAATGTCGGGTATACCTGGATTTGTACCCATGCATCTAATAGCGTATGTGGGCTGTATGTGATAATAGTATAGCCCACATACGCTATCAGATGTGTACAAATCCAGGTATAGGCTAGATACCCAATACGCGAAGGTCGGGCTATGGGCCAACTAGTTGGGGGGGGGGGGGGGGGGGACAGCTGTGCCTAGGAAAAAATGTCCGGCATGGGGGGACAATAATGCCTAGAGGGGACATTCATTCCTAGGCACCAGTGTCCGGGGGGACAGTCGTGCCTAGGCATGAATGTCCGGGGGGACACTTTTTCCAGGGGGACAGCCATGCCTCCGACACCGGTACTACCCTTAAGTATCTCCGTTATTTCACTGCCAAAGCCACCCGCCTCGGCCTCATCAACGCTGTCTTCGTACTTCAACGTGGCAGTGTATTTACCAGCGGCCATAGCCATCTCCGCAGGGAGCTTGGCCGCATCGCAAGTCACTGCGCATAAAGCGACGATCCAGAGCAGAGAAACCATTTCTTTATATCTTGGCGCAGATAACCATGCAGTGAGGAGTATCACGCATTTATATATAGCGTGAATGCTAGCTGCTAGAAATGTTTGTGCCGGAAGTTGAGATGTACATGTACATGCAAATCAGGAAAGCAAAATTAAAGTACATGTACTAGAGTATTAAATTTATTATACACAACTGTATGTAAGACGTCGTCATGGACACCAATATACTATTAGTGGGTTGTTTTTACTTTAGGTTTATTGCGTTTAGCCTGCATGCAGCTCGATGAATGAAGCGTGTAGGCTATACGCACGTGCACTGATACGCTTACACGCAGGAAAAAAATTGATTCGTTAGCCTACGTTGGCTTCTCAGCCTTACCTAGATCTATTAATATCAAGTCTGCATGTACCGCATTTTCAATCTTTGTCTGCATGTGTGTGTCGATCAGTCAGTACACGTAAAGCGCTTTAACTTAACTGCGAAGCACCCTCTGGGACTTCGCCAATGGAAGAGCGCTATCCCAATACTTACATTAATAAAAGCTTTATCTACGCATCGGAACGCTGAGCAGTCTATACCACTAGGCTAAAGGGTTAAGCCCTGCATCAGGCTCAAAGCACACTCCAACCCCCTTCCATGTTATGGCCGCATCAGGCCCAACCCCTGTCTCTGCACACAGTGGTTTGTGTGAACATATATAGGTACATGTAATGTGCCTTTAAAACATATACACATTTTGTGCTATTGCTTGTACTGTGGCTGCACCAATACATATGTCTGGTTTGCTTTTCCGAGGTTCTGAATGGTGTCAGTGGGAAGGTCTGCTCTGGCAGATACTATACGTGGCTGCAACACACACAAAGAAACTTGTACACACATTTGTACACACACACACATATACACACCACCCACATACACACTGTACACATACACTGTAGACACACACACACACACACACACATGTTTTTCAAGAGTGGGGATTTTAGTCCCTGGCCAAGCTGACATTCACCAACAACATGAAGCTATGAATGATGAGAATGTCTATGTAAACTCACATGTAGCCTTCCAAACATGAGTTCAGTTTTTTTACACATAACATGCAAACACTAAAACACACACAAAGAAACTTGTACACTCACATTTGTACATACACACACACACATAAACACACCACCCACACACGCACTGTACACACACTGTACACACATACGTACTGTACTAGTGTTGGAATAGTTAACTACTTTAAAACGTAACTGCAGAAGGAATCTTTTGTTCCTTTGTCAAACCATATAAATTAATGATTATGTGCAATATATGTACAGTAAATTAAAAACTGGACGACTTAAAATGTGAAAGAACACCTAGTGCCTAAACTATTATAAGTACCTGCAGTGACATTTTTTTTGTACTGACAGAGGCTTACTAACTAGTAATGGTTTATTTATTAAAAGTCTTTATTATGATTGTAATGATACTACATGTATTGTGAATATCTCAAACTGGAAATAACACTTATGGTTTAACATGGTTTATCATAAAACATTAACATGCTAAATTAAATCTAAATTTTAAGTCATAAACATACTATCTTTAGATCTAGATTTACTAAAAAATAATGGGTTATTTATTAAAAGTCATTATTATAATTTTAATGATATTACATGTAGATATATTGTGAATATCTCAAACTTGAAATAACACTTATGGATTAACATGGCTTATCATAAACCATGAACATTTTACCATTAAACATACTATCCTTATAGATCTAGATTTTCTAACTAGTAATGGTAAAAAAGATCTCGAGTTTATATTTTTAAATGTTGCCGGTCCATCATTGAAAGTGCACTTGCAAAACTGCAAGAGATGGAAAAAGGGGTTGCTGCTGTGCCATCAAAATGATGTGGTTTGGGTTGGAATTTCTTGCAGTTTTGCAAGCACACTTTCAATGATGGAACTACAAAACTTGAAAAATAAACTCGATATCATTGTTTCGTAACACAAATAGCATTTCATGGCAAAATTTCCATTAAAAGAATTCTGTTTTACCCTGGGCCAAAAAATATGTTTAGATTCAAAATGGTGTGGTGGCCAAAAGCAGATATGTAACTAGAAGTGAAATAGTAGAACAATGTGTGGATGGTCACTGTAGGTACTTATAATAATAGTTTAGTCACTAAGTGTTCTTTTAGCAGAATTTGCATTTTAATTTTCTAGTTTTTCATTATGGATACTATACATGTATGAGAGTCAGAAGTCTCGGAAGTTGTGTCCCCACATTGGATTGGAGTGTTATGCATTAATAAATTCATAAATGTTACAAACCTACATTATTTAGCAAATCTACTTGCCTCAACTAGCTAAATGTACATGTAAGTCTGTAATTTTTATGAAAGTAGGTATATGAATTTATGAATGTATAATTTCCATAATCCCTTGTTTCTTTACTTTTTACAAGTAAATAAAAACATTCTGTATGAGAAAGTTGGTGGTATATAGGATTTGAAGGCAATAGTGGTGTAAAAAGCAGGGAAACAAGGGTTGAATGATAAGGAAAAACGAAATAGTCCTATATTTAGCCGAGCACACATTGTAGGACAATACATTGTTCATGCATGTGCTAAATATAGGACTATTTCGTTTTTCCTGATCATTCAACCCTTGTTTCCCTGCTTTTTACACCACTATTGCCTTCAAATCCTATATACCACCAACTTTCTCATAGAGAATGTTTTTATTTACTTGTTTCATTGCTTTTTATTCATAATTGGATGCTTTCAACAGTCACACTACATCTAAATATATTCACTTAGCAACAGACATTTCATCACTCATAATCTTATATACTCCAATAATGGACTTTGCATTTTAAAATGCAAAAAGGCCAACCATTAAATAAGAGCCTCCGACGTTACAATTATGATACCATAGAGAAACACTGATCACTTAGCTACGATCTGAACTTGGTACATATGTCATTTACATAGTAATCATGTATATCTACATGTCATAACCAGAAATAACTCAGCCATGGATGATACATATTGTTCAGTACATAAACAATGTTGTATTGGTACTAATACCAGTGAAACTTTTACTCCCTCCGGCTCTCGTGATATGACTGCAAAAGGTGTGTCCACCATCTCATCCTTTATTACAGTGTTCTGGAAATTAAAGTGATCTGTGTCAACTCAACTTATAAACAGTATCCATGTAAATATGTTTCATACTCTGGCAGTAGTGTATCAGTGAATTTGTCATCATCACATACGTGAGCATTGAGGTCACCTCACTCCAGGGGAATAGTAGGTAAGGGGAGGAGTAGGGGTAGTAGTAGGTAAGGGGAGGAGTAGGGGTAGTGGTAGGAAGGGGAGGGGGAGGAGTAGTAGTAGATAAGGGGAGGAGTAGGGGTATATACGTAGTAGGTAAGGGGAGGAATAGGGATAGTAGTAGGTAAGGGGAGGAATAGGGGTAGTAGGTCGTGGGCATCCCCAGGGCCCCCCCCCACTTCAAACTATTCAGTATTACTAGCAACATGTGCCACTCCCCCCCCCCCCCCCCCCGACTGAATCGGCCGAAAGCGGACAACACCCCTATAGTAATATTTGGTTGTCAAATGACGCCCCCTTACCCTATCCTGGCCCCACCCTTCCAGAAATGCTGGGGGCGCCCCTGGTAGTAATTAGGGGAGGAGTTGTAGTAGTAGTAGGGGTAGCGGTAGGTATTGGGAGGGGTAGGGGTAGTAGTAGGTATGGGGAGGAGTAGGGTACATAAGGGTACATGTATGCAGGTATCTCGTCCGCCATTACACACACCTACATGTACCATTAGAGTACCAAGCTTCCCTATTTGGTTGTAAGAGGCATCACAAAAGTAAGGTTCTGTAATTTCGATTGCATCAACAGCACGAATATCATGTAGAAATTCACCTTTTTTTAAATGCATGCTCAGTGCCTTGTTAAGCAATGCACCAGCACTAACTTCACAAACAGCTGACCTTTTGTGCTAACCATGGGTGGGATTGCAAAAGGCATCATTAAGCCCATATAACAGTATGCTATTCCTTACAATAGCCTTTTTGAAGCTACCTTTATACTCCCTCAGTATGGTTTTTTTGGTTCATACAGGGAAAAGCTGATAGATACAGAAAAGAAACACATGCAATGAAATTTACAATTACTCACAAAATCATGTACAGTATGGGGTAATTGATAAACAGAAGCCATGTTAAAACTGTTAATTGACCTGGGCAGACCTTTTTTATTGATGACAAAGCACAGTTTTCCCAAGTACACAATGAATCTGACCTCTACTGCTATAGTTTACATAGGATAGCCCTAGCGTCTGCTTGTAACACACACTTGTGCTACTTTTTAAAAATAAGTTGTAGAGTCTTGTATAACCATACATCAATGTAAAGAATAGAAAGGTTTTTTTTAAATGATGCCACAACGAACGTGTATGTATAGATCTACAGATGTACATGACATTTGTATACGTGGACAAGGTATGCGTGTGACCTCTCAGTCACGTGGATACACAAGGGTCAACTGATGTACTAGTACATCTAACCCAAATACTTATTGTATCATGCACTCAGTCCAATTCGAACGTACCTATTGGGTTTGGTAGCTTTCCAAGCCGATTACCCTGCTGTAGCACTTTTCCAGCAGCATGTTCGGCTTCGGTCGACGGTCGTGCGTTCTTAGAATCGCATCCTTTTCGCAGAAGGAGAAGCGATGGAATCGTCCCGATGTTCTGCACTAGCTCTTCATGGCCGCTGAATTTTCGTTGTATCGTTGCCTCTTTAAAGTTTAGTTTAGGCTCGAGGTTCCGGTGATGCCCTCACCGGTTAGTTCTGGCTCGGGGTTCCGATGATATTTAGTAAATAGCCGCCTAAGCGCTAGTGCCCAAACCGGATACGTGCCACGATTTCACTAGGTGTAGTGCCCAGACCCTACACATTGGATTACATATATACATGTACTGGAACAAAATATGAACAAGGCGTTTTGAGTCCTGTCAGATACAGGATGCTTAAATATACGTCATTTGCTAACACAACCACCGATATATAAAATGTAGCCTCGATACATTTTGACCACTGAAGCGAGAATGCCAATGAATTCTGAAGCTATTGGTGTGATTTTCATTTCTTAGAAGTGTTCCTATCTCGAGTTATGCGTGGTCAAGAAGAAGAAGAAGAAGAACAACAACGAGAAATACGGTGGAACTGGGTACGAGTTACGACAAATGTTTTGTTCTCCACAACCACGCGGTTTTATGACATCTAGCAAACATCAAACTGCTCGTTTTTGACTGCTTGTTCGACGATGACAAAGAGCTAAGCGATCCGATGGATAGGAGTTCCGTTAGAAGCGGGTCCCGTTTTTTAATGACTTCATAATCGGGGTCAAATCCTATATGAGAGTTACTAACGTAACTCTCGATAAATACAAATCCTACAATACCATTTTTATAATTTTGTATACCTGGTATCTTATCTTAAAGTAATCAACTTGACCCAGAAATGGAATCATATCAGACAATACCAGGATTGACAAAGGAGTGTGATCCACTGATGTTTTGGATCAAAGAAGTAGGGTCAACTATCGATAAGGTTTGTCCTTACCGCTTACCGGTTATCCGATACCGTTAAGCAACCGGTAAGACACTTTTCTTATCATTACCTTTCAGTAAGAGATAACTTCTAACCGAATATTATCGGTAACACTCGGCTTTCTTATAGATTTTTTATATTTCTTGTACTGGCCTTCCAAATAATTATTCACGACAACATGTGGGCAAAATTAACCGAATTAGTGTTATGAATAATTACTAGGGAATTTTCGCACTACACGTGTACAGCATGAGTACATGAAAGTTGTTTCTAGCACTGTGACGTCAGAGCAACGAACTGTGACACACGTAAATCAATATACGGTCCGCTGGTACTGGTACATGGTGTACAATTAACAACTACAGAGAGTGGGGAGACTTGACGTTTTTAACTTACATGTATCAAAATAAAGCTACTAGATAGGAAACACCACAGGCTAAAACGCTTCGTCATCACAAAAACCTAGGGTCCATATGATCATGCAAGTTACCATTGCAGTTTCCTTGCAAAATATCAGGTTATTCCGAAGGAGATTATTGGCCATCGAAGGCCAACCAAAGTACGAAATTAGGTTGGACCAAGGACCATTAATAGTCCGCATACAACATTTGCCCTAAATGGGAACCCATCAATAACCTTGCAGGCTATGAAGGAATGCATGCAAGGAACTAATAGGGAAGGCCACAACCTACTGGATCACGGATGCCAAATGATACTAAGATGCCAACAGATACCCTTTGGACACGCCTATATACCTTAGCGGTAATCATCACCGTTCAGTAAGAAAGCTTATCGGTAAGTTTTTTATCGATAGGCATAGAGTAATTTCAGTAAATATTCGATAATAGGTGTTTACTTACTGATAATTACCGATAAGCTCAAAATCTTATCGATAGTTGACCCTACAAAGAGGAGCAGAACTTTTATTTTGTAAAATAGCATGAAATAACAGCCAGTCTTAAGCACTATTTTTTCTAGAGCAGATTTTACAATACAAAGCAGAAATAAATCGAAGAGCACAATCTTGAAAGCAAAAAATCCTATTTGAACTAAGCCAGTGGAACCCCTGCCAGAGAGGTGCTTCTATGATAATCATACCAAAAAACCTAAAAATTGGGGAAGGCAGGGAAAGTTCCACCCTACATATATGTCAACAAGTAAGCCAATATTGTGTGGATACTAACATTCTTGTCAATTTTGATTTAGTGACATGAAGATTACATTGTAGTATATTGTTCAAATATGCTCTGAAATGAGGTTTATTTTCCTACAAAGAATGCATACAACAAATTATTCCATATGAACTTTTTATTATCCTTAAGAACAATCTGTCAGTAGACAATGAGTCAAAATCATTCTTTAGAACACTCTTCATGCCAAGAACAGAAGAAAGAAGCACAGCCGCCGCCAATTAAACATCTGATGTTGTGAAAGAACTTCTGTCTTGTTTTTAAATTGTTCTCATTATATAACTTCTGTCTTTTTGTGTTTAAATTGCTTTCATTATATAAATTCTGTCTTGTGTTTAAATTATAAATTAGCTATTCATTATAATATACATTAAACATCTGATGCCATGAAAGAACCTCTGTCTTGGTTTTACATTGCTTTCATTATATAACTTCCAAATTATCAATTAGACTATATATATATAACAAGGTTTTACATTGCTTTCATTATATAACTTCCAAATTATCAATTAGAACTTCTGTTCTGTGTTAAAATTGTTTTCATTAAAAATTTGTCTGCCTTAACGGTTGCGATTTCGGTCAGAATCGTTTTAATTATAATTACCAGTGGTTGTCAAACGCTAAGTAAACGGTTGCGATTTCGGTGAGGATCAACTTCTCCTTTTAATTATACACGCTATGATTACCAGTGGTTGTCAAAATCAAATCTCCTTTCTGTCAGGGAATTGAGTTCGCCTCCTCCCCCGGAATGTATTCCCTGGATGTACAATATTTTACACGGACCGTGTTCCCCTAAGGGAATACGATCCGCCAGACCGAAAATTGGGCAGGACCGTATACCCTATAACAACGGCATAAACGCGTAGAAGGACCGTCTAAAGAAGCTAATAAAAAGCGGAGACACTATACCAGTCTATACGTACATTTATATCATTAATAGGCACTGCGGAATTTTTTCAAAAATGCTCAAAAGATTATAATATTATTATTGTTAGAAAGAGAAAAAAAAGTTGTGTATTTCAGTATTTCATGCGTCATCATACCATTTTTAGCACCGGAGATATGTAACGCCAAAGTGACAACTTTTTTAGTACAGCGGTCAATGCGTAATCGTAATAAAAACTGTGACGGTTGAGGAACAATAAAGCATAACCTTGCTATTCCTTAAGATATTAATTCCAAACATTGCATATAAGTAGTTCTGACTTAGTTAATGTTTAATCTCCCGGAATCCTTATTTAAGGATGGCCATCCTTAAATAAGGATGATGACCACTTTCTAAGAGAATGATGCACACTTGGTGCTTTATTTTATATTTGTGTTTAACTAGATTCAAGATAGGGCAGATTAGCGTTACTGCCGCGATTACAACAGGTTTGACTTGCTCAAAAACCGGTATTACAGTCTCGTTATGGCGAAGCCGCCATTTGCCGCTGGGCGTTGGCGATATAGTAGTGAGCCAATTAACTCAAATCGAAGGAAGGGCAGGTTTCTGAAAGCTGAAGGAGTAGAATGTAGACTGTCAGAATCAGATGGACCCATCTGTGGAACAATATCCACCAGGCTCACGACTCACGTACATTGTACGTACCGCGCGCGGCCAGTCACTGAGTCTACAGGTACTGATTGCATACGCTCGAAAGTGTCAAGCTATAGCTAAGCAACCCTGCTTAGTTACCGAGAGAGCCACGGAAAATGACGGATGTAATTCCTCAGACCATGTAGGCGGGCCACTAAGCCTATATATACATGTGTAGCTAGGTGACCGTAATTCCATAATCTATGGCGGCAGCAACAGTAGGGCTAGGCAATGACGTGGTCCCCTCGAGTCTGATTAATTGGGGCTAAGAATTGGCAACGCTTCCTACATCTCCCGTAACCATCCCCCCCCCCCCCCCTCCTCCCCCATCCACCACTGTACATGCCCGCGGCCGGCTACTGTATGCATGAAATGATAGGAATAGAAAGCACACTCAGTCTGTTCAATGGAGCGCAACCACATGTAGTGCACGTGGTCATGCACTGGTCTCAGCGAGGCTATAGGGATACATCCACGCTGGCGTTTGACCAGAAGATAGCTTCTACATCAGTACAAGTACAAACGCTTGATATTAATTTTGAAGTGTTATGATGTAAATGCTCATAACTTATTAACCACAAGTTATTTTTTCAACGAATCAGGTTGTGAGTATAGCTGGGTTAACTGACTATCAGAGAAAATCAAGAGTTTTAAAACCACTATGGTTTTTGAGGTCAATAACCTCTACTGTAGTGATCCTTATTTAAGGATGGTGTCAATCCTTAAATAAGGATGTGCCACTTCATCCCTGTTTTAAAAATATGTACATTGATCATATTGACATCATTTACAGTTTGTTATTGAGGCTAATCAGTATACAATTGACCAATAGCATTTATATTATCTAATTTGCTTGGTTAGCAATAGTATGCAATGCAAAAGATGATCCTTATTTAAGGATAATGACATCCTTAAATAAGGATTTTTCCCTGGAGATTAAACATTAAGACTTTTAGATGGTTTTTACTAAAATTCATCACATGTATATTTTCAAATTGTGAACAAAAAACTGATTAGCATGCATACACTTGAGCACAATATCATTTAGCATTGAAGAATATTATTTTCATTGGCCACAAACACTAAATCACCAATTAAATATTCCACGAGCATGTTAATGACCATGCATCAACTTGTTATTCTTCAGATTCATCCATCATTCAATATTTTTGGTAACTTGCTTTATGAGTTATCAGCCCATCGTATAGTACGTTGGTGAAATTTACATGCACCTTGCAGAGAAGTTAAATTAGTAAATACTCTGGAAATGAAGGTTTCCTGCTCTTGTGGAATTGTCATGCATAGTACTGATATACATGTATATTTTGCAAGATGTATAGTCATCTATGAGGCTATAAGCATGCAACTATAACTTTAAGATTCTAACATTCACAGCTACACTTGAAAACCATAGTAGAACGTATTTTAATGGTGGTATACTATGTAAAAAGGCCCTCATCTGGCTGACTATTGTACTCGTTGCAGTACCAGTGCAGCTATGGCTGTTCGGTTGACATCAACACTATTGATTATAAATGCATGTATACAATTATATTATATTATTATATTGCTGCAATCTATGTCATTAGAATCAGCTGAAATTCTGATTCGTTTAACGAGTTCTGCAAGCACCATGCTTTTGCCTCCTCTCTGAGATCTTCCGCTAATAGACCCGTCATATGACTTATATCACGCGCTTTCGGATTAGGCTTGTGGCTCTTGTTCCAGAATGGTCCATTTGGGATGCCAAGCTGCATTGGTTCTGATTTCTGAAAAGAACCCGTGGCGTTTGACGCGGATAACTCGTCGTAGATGGCTATCTGCAGTACGCACACCCTCAGTGACGTCACGTAATCAAATACATTTACTGAAGAATCCTAACATTTAATACAATTCCTTAAGTTTTAAGCTTTTCTGCCTTTATAGCAATGTTTAGTATGGTTAGCAAATGTCCAAAAAATTATTAAAAATTGTATGGTTACTTTAGGGACCTCTGAATAGTATGACATGATTTTCACCTCTTAAGTCGAATTAATTCGGCCGTACTGATGCTAAGCAGCACTCATATCAAAAACCTTATAAAAACAATTCTAACTTCACAACGAATTGGAGTTAAGAGTTCAAACTTTCCATTTATAAAGCTACTATAATGAGCTATCTGTGCAACAAAAAGGAGATCTTAAGTCCTTATTTTCAAGTGTTTTAACGCGATTCACAATGCCATTCTCCATTTTACAAATATAAACAGAATGCCTCTGAGATTGTTTCATAGCCAAACAAGCCTAGCTCACTATTTCTGTTACGTGAACCAATAATGCCATATGATCGCAGTTAAAGTGTATGGCTCAACTAACCCTTTTGCAAATGACTCTTAACCCCACTACAAACTTTTCATGTAAAGAGGAAAGTTGCATAAAACAAAAGCAAAGTATATAGTTTATTTTAAACATTAATATAGCTGCATACTTGTACTTTCTAACACCCTAGACTGAAACAGAAATATCAATGATGAGAGCACAAACTGTGAAAAAAAATTGAATTTCACTCTGATCATCAAATTTCTTATTTTTGAATATTACATTGTAATGAATACAAAAACAAAATTCTTATGTAGGACAAAAAGATAGTCATTACTCTTAATGTCAATATATGTTAGCATAATTCAAGTATGTAGCTAAAAAAAGGGAGTGGCTCAACTAACCCACTCCTCCCCTACTTATTATAATTCTCAAAAGGGTTAGGCGAGTCAAGTGCATCGTTAATAGTGAAATCATCTTGTTTAATAATTAGTAGTCCACCAAGAACACTGATTTCTACGCTTACATATAACAACAAGATATAAGAGCGTTCAATGGTTAACATGTACATTTAGATGCAGAAGCATTAAAATTTGGATCTAAAAAACACCACCTTGGGAGTGTTGAAATATCAAAATTAAGATCTCATAATTGCTGGTGGACAAGATGATCTACAACAAAAGATGACACTTCATATTGCATTTATAATGCACCTTGGGCCTAGTATAGTTCACCAGAAGTTGCATACAATGTTGACGAAACCTGATGTGTTGAGTATGGTGAAATGAATTTATAGTAGGAATATCTTAATTGAATATTTTAGCCACGGAATATACTGTATTCTGTACATACCTGATCCAGTACTTCAATTTAACATACCATTATAATAATACTTAATTATAACGAGGCTCATACTTATATTTGTGGTCACCAATCCCCCAAGATACTTGTGTACTACATAATACATTATTATGTGCCAATAACTATTCAATTGAGTTTTTAAACATTTACAATTGATCTACTAACTTGGGAGGAACAAAAGGGAACTCCTTTATGCTGATGCAATGTTACCAGAAAGCATTACCCAGACCATTGCTAACAATGATTACCCTATACAGAGTATGGCATTAACCAATAAGGATTACTTACATGTAAATGGTTTTGTGGATATGGCAGTTCAGTTTTACTCTCAGAAAAATAGAAAAGACCATATAATAATGCTGTTTTTATGCAGTGTTTTCTGGCCTTCTAGTACAACTCAGTAATCTTTCATATTACCATATAGATACCTATACATTAACTAAATTGAACTGCATGAAAATTCCCACAACATGCAATGCACCAACACCCACACTGCCTACACACACGACACATCTAACTTATGCACACCACACTTGTGTAATGTGTGTTGGTGTAAGTGTATGTGTAGATGTAAGTATGTGTGTGTAGATATGTGGGTGTAGGAATGTAGCTATGTTTAGTGCAGTATAGGTATGTGCACATAGTGTGGGTATAGGTGTAGTGTAGTGTAGTGTATGTGTACATGCGTGTAGTGGGGGCATAAGTAAGTGTCGTAGTGTAGTGTGGTTTTAGGTAAGTGTGTTTTAAGTGTGGATATAGATATTTGAGGGTTAATCACACATGCAATTAGACATGCAATTTTAGTATCAATTTATTGTCTAATGTCCTGGTGTACACTGTGGAGTAAATAAGGAGGATTCAATACATCTAGAGTTACATGCATGCATAAATTGATCAAGGTACACTATGTGTAGAGAAGTATGAGATGTACTGTAGTTCAGTATAGTGTATGTGTAGTGTAGAGTGGGTGTAGGTATGTGTAGTGTAGAGTGGGTGTAGGTATGTGTAGTGTAGAGTGGGCGTAGGTATGTGTAGTGTAGAGTGGGTGTAGGTATGTGTAGTGTGGTGTAGTGTGGGTGTAGGTATGTATAGTGTGGTGTGGTGTGGGTATAGGTATGTGTAGTGTAGTGTAGTGTGGGTGTAGGTATGTGTAGTATAGAGTGGGTGTAGATATGTCTAGTGTGGTGTGGTGTGGGAGTTGGTATGTGTAGTGTAGTGTGGGTGTAGATGTGTGTAGTGTGGGTGTAGGTATGTTTGGTGTATGTATATGTAGTGTAGTGAGGGTTTAGGTATGTGTACCATATTAATCACTAAGTACATTTACATCCAGCCATCATGTGTACTGGTGCACACTTCCCTACCAAATACATTTTTCATGCATGTGCACCAACTAATTTCTATGCCTTTAAGTTGGGACTTATTGTCTAATGTCCTGGTTATTTTACTGCAACACCACAAACACTGCTGAAAAATAGCATTTATTTTATACATGACCTATTCTAGTTAACTGTGTGTACTACCATTTTTATAGTAATCCTGTGCATGTGTTGGATGTTGATGTGAGCTGCATGTTTATGGTCAGTGCTAAACGTATATTTGACTTGTTGAAACTCATGCAAGATACAGACTATCTTTATTCCTTACCATGATTTTCGGCTACACATTTTTACTTGTCCAGTTGTACCTACTAGGAAAACCTTGCATGAGCATGTCATATGTCAGCGGCGGATCCAGGATTTCTGGAAGGGGGAGGTGTAATAACTATATTCACAAGCGGGGGTGGGTACTGGAGGGGGCGTGCCCCTCCTGTAACAGCTAGGGGGTCTGGTGGGGCGCTGTAAGCTCCCACGGTGGGGCCTGTGGCGAAGCCCCAGCCGCTTTTTCACTTTTGCGTTCATTTAGCATGAAAATAAGCATACTTTGATAGTGTGTTCATTATTGATAGCTAGCAAGCGCAATATTCGAGTCGATTAATATAGCCTGCGTGAGTCAACGTGGATAAGGATAGCGAATAGAAAACTCTACGCAAAGCCATTGTGACCGTATTCTGGTCTAAACGACACACACGTTTTACCTTTAATAGTATTATATACCTACTTGATTTAGCTCTACCTGTTTCCTGAGGTAAACTATCTTGTTTTGCAATGGATCGCTTACTTCTTGCTCGCACAATATTCCATCGCGCAGCAGTAATACTAATAAAACACTTCACGCTTGGAGGGCCTTGGCTTTAGACCCCCCCCCCCCCACACACACACACACTTTGGGTCGAATGCTAAGTTCACTCGCGTTCACTAAACGCTTCGTTTTTTAACTCATCAATCATGTAATTAATTATTCATAAGTTAATTTATTCATAACTGGTCAGGCCGAGGGGTCTTTAGACCCCTTAGACCCCCCCCCCCCCCTGGATCCGCCACTGTATGTGCCAACAATATTGTCACATGCAAGTCTCATCTGAAGATGTTGATCTATCCCCTTTTGTAAATTGTATAACCTTTAAATAGATTGCAGTATATTTGATTATACTTTTCCCTTCAGCCCAACTCTGTATAGGGGTAATCGTCATAAACTATAGTCTGGGTAGGCTTGCTGATATGATTGCATCAGTGCAAAACCAGCTTGCTTTTGTCCCTCCCAAACAATTGGTTTCATATTATTATTTTTTCAACTGCATGCAGCCCACAGTGTGTGCTTGTCTGGTTAAAGGTAATGACATTAATTTGTACAGTAATTGTAAAATCAGGCAAATGAATTATTTTAAAAAGTCAGTGGCACATAATAATTCATGCATGTACTATGCAGAACACAAGATTGGTGGCCACAAATATAATCATGAGCGTCATTAAAATATTATTACAATGGTATATTAAAGGATAACTAATCAAATTGAAAAGTACTGGTATGCACAGAATACAGTATATTCCATGGCTGAAATATTCAATTTAGGATATTCCTACTATTCAATTCCCCCAAGCACTTAACCTCGCCTAACCATTAGGTTTCATCTACATTTACACACCTTCTGTTTAACTATACTAGACCCAGGGTGCATTATAAATGCAATATTAACAGTGTCATCTTTCATTGCAGATAATCTTGTCCACCAGCAATTATATTTATATTTCTTCACTCGCAAGTTGGTTTTTTTTTAGATCCCAATTTTAATGCATCTGCATCTATATGTACATGTTTAATATTGAAAGCTCTTATATTGAACTTTTATCTTTTTGTTGTTATATGTAAGCATACAAATCAGTGTTCTTGGTGGACTACTAGAAAATTGAAATTACTAAACAAGGGGATTTCACTTTTGAGTTATTAACTATACACCTGACTTGCCTAACCCTTTGAGAATTATTATATCTAGGGGAGGAGTGGGCTAGTTGAGCCACTAGATTAGTTGAGCCCCCCCCCCCCCCTTCCTTTTTTTAGCCTTATGAAGAAACATACTTGAACTATGCTAACATATTTTCAATGCAATGACTAGCTTTTTGTCCTACATAAGGATTTTGTTTTTGTATTCATTACAACCATAATAGTGAGGAAACTGAGGTCTTCCCTATAGTGATGAGATCTAAGATGTATATACATGTATTGGATACAGAGACATTAATGTTCACATAAACACACTTTAAAATACTAATTTGTCTTTGGTGGGTAAACATCTACCCAGAATGGCCTGCCATATATTTCAGCCAAGACTTGACTCTTGTGGCAGGAGTAAGTGGTTGCAATGTAGGATGCAAGGTGAGAGGTGGTGTGAGCTTCTTTGCCCCAGTTACAATATGTCTCCACAGCGAATGGAACAAAAACCCACCCACAATGTAATAATCAAAAATAAGAAATTTGTTGATCAGAGTGAAATTCTACTTTCTTACAGTCTGTGCTCTCATCATTGATATTCAGTGTTAGAAAGTACAAGTATGCAGCTATACTAATGTTTAAAATAAAGTATATACCTTGCTTCCATTAAATTTTATTATCTATGGTTCCAGCAACTCACTATTTCTTACGCAGCTACGAAAATATTCTACGGCCGTGACACTACGTATTGACGGATATTTAGATCGGCCGGTAATCGGTTAACCTTTATTGAAAACATTGTGGTTATATCCTTTTTCAATTCCAACAGAACTTTTAGCCGACATAGAGAAGGTAGGTAATGGAATTGAAATGAACATGACGTCAGTAAATTCTATGCAAACAGATCGAGAGTTCATCATCAGAGTCAGAAGATTCAGAACTGGGCAATCCTGAAGATTAGGGTCCCCACCGTTATTCACGTTTTTAATGATTTCACAACTAGATAAGCACTTCCACAAAATCAGTCACCCGAGAACCACGTTATGAATATCATTATTTCACGCGCCTTTTCTGGATCGCTACCGTCTACCTCCCTACAGCTTTGCCCGCTATAAATAACCACCAGGCAGACAAACATCACCACCACTACATACACCAAGCTCCGTTAATCACGCCAAAACCAGCACCACGCTTTCCACACTGCACAACCGTCGCACTGTCCCCACATATCAACCCGTACCGACCGCGTACAAGCTCTGCGTGCGTTCTCGTATTCTGCGTCCACACCGAGTCACGGATACTCACCTACATGTGGAGGTGAAGACAGATTCTCGGATCGGTATCCTATTACAAAACTACATACTAGTAATTTTGCATCGCGCTTAATCACGTGATGGAGGCGTAGCGTGGTAGTGCCCAGGGCCTTCGGGATTCAGAAATATTTGAGGAAGATGGATAACCTCTCAAACAAAAAGCGACACACTCAGCTATCCCTATAGTACATATTGACTAATTAGTGGCTTCAAACAACGAATTATTAATCTGTTATTATTCGTCACGATTACTCATATACCCCCTCCCCCCTTTTCACTTGCAATCGCTAACTACTAGCTGCTGTTTAGTTTAACTTATTTGAAGGAAAAACAAATACATGAATGCATGGCTCATGTACAAAAATAAACATAACGCCTTGCGGGGGGGGGGGGGGGGGGGGGAGGAGGAGGCGGGGGTCGAATTTTATTAATAGGTGCACGTGTATATATATATATACGCGTACACGTAGGTTGTATGTACCAAATAATTGACAAATTTAACTTTCTAATGTGCTGGGATAATTTTGGGGAGGGGGTGTCGTTCGAACTCATCGACCCCGCCCCCTCCATACACCCATGAGAGGTCCCCGTGCATCTGCTTGTATTTAGTCAATATGTACGATTGAGAGATTTCCATCTTCCTCAAATATTTCTGAATCCCGAAGGCCCTGGGCACTACCACGCTACGCCTCCATCACGTGATTAAGCGCGATGCAAAATTACTAGTATGTAGTTTTGTAATAGGATACCGATCCGAGAATCTGTCTTCACCTCCACATGTAGGTGAGTGTCCGTGACTCGGTGTGGACGCAGAATACGAGAACGCACGCAGAGCTTGTACGCGGTCGGTACGGGTTGATATGTGGGGACAGTGCGACGGTTGTGCAGTGTGGAAAGCGTGGTGCTGTGTTTGGCGTGATTAACGGAGCTTGGTGTATGTAGTGGTGGTGATGTTTGTCTGCCTGGTGGTTATTTATAGCGGGCAAAGCTGTAGGGAGGTAGACGGTAGCGATCCAGAAAAGGCGCGTGAAATAATGATATTCATAACGTGGTTCTCGGGTGACTGATTTTGTGGAAGTGCTTATCTAGTTGTGAATATCATTAAAAACGTGAATAACGGTGGGGACCCAAATCTTCAGGATTGCCCCGCGAGTTACCAGTGGTCCCTCGCGAGTCACAGGAAAAAAATATCCTATTCCCAGCCTGGGTTTTGTTCGACGATCCCAGGTAGATAACGATTAAATCAACCATTGAAGGTCCGCCAAGTCAACTGTGAATTTAGTTAATAGCCTATCAACCTGGGATCAACCTGGGATCGTTGAACAAAACCCAGGTGCAGGGTAAACTCACGGCTGGGAATACGATATTCTTTTCCTGTGAGTACCCACACTTCCGCACGCAAAGCACAAGCGAGAACTCACACGCTCTGTACTCGCAAATTACACACATACGCGTACGCGAGTACCTAAAGATGCTGCTGTTTGTTTGTTTTCTTTTATAAATAACCCACGGGTGTTTCACAGCGGACATTTACGGATATTTTGCACATTTACGTAAAAATGATTTTGGTAGCTCATTAACGGGCTAACATTTTCAAGGCCTGTTTCCGCTACAACCCAGTTTCACTACGCCTCTCTATTGATAATTCCAAGCATAGTTATAGTCTAAGCACAAACCCAATATTACTCACGTAGCCACACGCATCCAAGTTGCAAGACTCCATAAATGACAACACCAAGCGCACTGGTGTTTTGATGAATTAGCCGGTGTGAATTAAATCATGTTCTCAAGTCAACGTACTTAGCAATACCAGAGGTATACCTCTGGCCAAGTGCATCCAACTCAAAGACAACAGCTCGATCTCCATAGCTTTCTCTTTTTTACCAATTCTCCTCCATGCCCACTACTAGTACCTGCAATTCGCACACAGATGCACTCTAATAATAACAAGAGGTACATGATGACCGAATTCAAGGAACTTGACAAACGAAATACGACTAAAACGAAAAGAGACCAACACAATCACTCGCTTACCAATTCACACAGAGAACAACGTGATATAGTCGCTAACAACAAATCTGTGAAACGGCTCCATGTCTAAACAACTTTTATCGTGTATAGTATCTGGAGAAGCTTTCACTAGAGACCATACGTAACGATGGCAGGGCGATCACTTTACACACTTGTAGGTGTGCTGCTGACAGAGGTGCATGCCCGTCAGATTAATAATAGGCATTGTTGTGGCCCCACCTGCCCGATTACTATTCCTACGCAATCCAAAAGGGTTAGGGTCATACATACTTGGGGGGGGGGGGGGGGGCACTACTGGAAGGCATTCAACAGATAATGCGTATAACATGCCAGTAGATGGATTCCATTGTTAGATTGTACCTGCACTTTTGGAATGATGTAACACTCGAGTTGGTGAAGCCAGTGCTTTTTTTTTTTAAATTGTGCATGTACATGCAGCTTTAAACTATTTTAATTTAAGCCAGAGGAGTGTAGCAAACAGTGCAGCTTACAAAATACGCGCCATTTTGTGTTCAAACGCGATACCTTTCTTTGTTGGTGTACATGTAAGGTTTAAGGCAATGAACATGCAAAGCAGAGGTACGGAAGGCTTTTTAACGAAACAAAACTCTTTGGGGTGTACAGAGAATTAAGGGTAAAGGGCGTAGTGTAAAACGCATCATTTAGTTTTATGAAGTAATTTGAAGGCGATTTCCGCACGCAGCATTAGGCGGCACAGCATTGCAGCAGGTGGCAATGCTTAAGCATCCCCACAGCCATTTCTATACCAAATAGTTCCCCATATTCGGCGATTGAAGAACCACATGAGCAAGAAAGCAATGACTTCTGTGATGGCAGTAGTTTATCCTGTCAGACTGGAGATCCTCACCTCAGTTTAATACACACATTTTGTGGGGTAATAATGTAGAATAGGTACACAGGACTACTGGAAATTTTCTTTTCCATCACAAATGCTGCCAGATGTGATTAATTTCTTGGACTTAAGACCGATTGCCTGTAGGATGCCCTAAGGCCACTGAATGATGATTGGTTTGAGAGCTGCAAATAAGTATCATATTTTGGACGATGCTTACCTTCTGTTCAAACTATTTCACCAAGGATATACAAAAATAAGCCACTCAGACTTCACAGAAGCAGTTGCTGAAGCTTACTAGTTACAAGTACCAATAAACGTAAACGTACTCACACGCAGCAACAGGATTCACGTGAAAATTTTCCACACAACATTGCTCCATTGAGATTGCATCCATTGTAAATACTCTGCTTCTTGTGTAGATATACCAATGCTAGTAGAGAATGCAGCGGGGTATGCAAAAGCCTGTGCAAGAACTATTGTGCTGTGTATACTTTGAAATGGAAAATGGCAACATTGCTGCCTTATGTGGGCTGAAGTCAAAGCAAGGAAGTGCCTGTATAGTAAAGCACACATACAGTAGCGGTCATAAAAAAGTACACGTAACGTATGCGTAGCGCTTACGTCACATGCTACGTTCCCAATACGCTTTGTTGTACCTACGCAAACGCTACGCTCACGCTTTATCATTCCTATGCAAACGCTACGCTTACGCTTTACCACGCCATGAGTCGCATAAAAAGAACAAAAGCTGTATTCATAAAATCTCACGGCCATGACCGTACCATCTTTGGGGGGCTACGTTATTAATGTCTATACATCATAAACATGTATAATGTTTTTTCTAAATTTTTACTTTAGTGCGTATAGTCTATTAACGCTACGTTCCGTACACGTTACGCTCCCAAAACGTTAATTGCGTGCGACGTAAACGCTACGCATACGTTACGTGTACTTTTTTATGACCGCTACTGTACCGGTACATTCAGTGATGCACAATGCTTTCGGTACACACAAGAAGCAAAGCGTGCAACTCTGAAGTGATCATGTGTAGCTTAACTAAAACTCATATATATGAACCTGCAGTTATCTGTATTAACAATCAACCATATGTAAAGAAATAGCTAGGTATAAATCTCATTTCACTGTGTCCCAGGGTACAGTAGCGGCTCACTAATAAGACCTCACTGGGACAATCAGATCTTGTGGTAAAACTCGCTAATACGACCGTTTCGGTCTTAGTGGCGAGTTTCTAGCCTTTCGAATAAGAAATGTGCTTTGATTAGAATACCAATTAGCAGTGAATAAACAAAGGTATCGTAACAAAATAACGGCTGGAAGGATGAACAATGATGCCAAGGATTGTAAAACAACAATAGAGCTGGCTCGTGTGTGCATAGGCATTGCTAACTCCAGTAGTATGGGATTGCTGATTATCCCCGCAATCCAATGCATGATGGTTATTAGAGCTACCAACTGTATTAGGAATCCACTTAGGGAGATCGCCTGTTCAGAGAAAGAAAGGTACACAAAAACGCCCCCCAAAATTTATATACGCACTAGTTGTCTTATCAGATGGTGGTCGAATTGGTGAAGTGGTCGTATGATCGGGCGGTGAAGTGGTCTTATTTCCGGGTGGTCTTATTTCCGGGTGGTCTTATTTGTGAGCCGCTACTGTAGTTACTTAAGTCACTGACTTATATCACTCCCGTTTCAGTCAATCTATGATTAATGTTCTAAGGCGATTCTGAAGATTTTGCCTATTTTGCATCATTATAATTTCTTATCACTCAGAAAAATACGTACACCTCTTCATTGTGCTGTCATGAGTGCCAGTGATAAACATACCAGTTCACTACATGTGACACAACATCTTATGGATCATAAAGCATCCATTCATACAGACATGGTTAGGACTTGCGCGTGGAATTGAATAGCAATTATATATTCTCTCATTAGCATGATCGATATCCAGTGGAACGAGCAAATGAATTAGGAAATGATGTTGTTCAACTATTGAAAGAAACAGATGGATTTCAGCAACAAAAAGTAAGCGATAAGTTTCATGTGTAATCAACGATATATAAGTACATGTATAGCGATTCTTCTTAAACTATTTGCCTCTCTAACCATTTCATCTCAATCTGGTAATTGACCACAAAGTTGCTCTATACTCTTTGCTTTAATAATACCTTGTCTTTACTGAGACAGTTAGCATTATGTTCTAAGCAATGGTATTCTATTCATTCTTAGCATGGATACACTCCATTGGATTATGCTGAGTTGTTTAATTTTGGAGAGATAAGAGACCAGATTGAGATGAAAATTGACGAGCAACATGTAAGTGTGGAATGCATTCTACATTGTGCATTTGAAGTGAATAATGCACATGCAGCTGGAATGTTTGAGATTTAGAACCCTATACTCATCTTACCCTTTCGTTTTACTTCTGATGAAAGAGAATCATTTTTATTACTTTTAGGATAATGCAAAAAATGAAGAATCAGGTATGTATGTCCTTTATTCTGAATGTTTGCAAATCTCATTGTTTGTCATTTAACTTCCACAGTACAGACAACTCTGATATGTTTATAAAGAGATACTTATTTCACCTTAGGCCTTCCACTTATTTTTTTACTTCAAGTGTCTGTATTAAAACCACACAATGTAATAGCTTTTAAAAGTTGCATGTTTTGCAAACACTAAACTCATTGTTACCCAGTTTCTCTCGTCATGCAGTTGCACTAGATATTGGCTCACTTCGTATTGGTCCTGATGCTGTGAATTCTGAAGACAAGGTATATAACAAGTTCATGTTTGTAATTGTGTAACAAATGATTCGAACTTTGAATATTTTGTAGAATGACTCCTCACCATTACATAATGCATTAAAACAAGGGCATGATTCTGTTGTTTTAAAATTGTTGGGTGCAGGAGGATCCATTAACAAATTTGATGTGGTGGGTTTGAGCACTGATCTAGTACAGCACAGTTTTTGAGTTAGTATTTTGTCTTGAATCATACCAATGTTAATACATGTATGTGAAAGAATGTTCATAGTTTTTTTTTAATTACTGGCCATTGCAATTTCAACAGGACCACAGAACACCTCTGCATTTGGCTGTTATGCAGTGCTCAATAAAATTACTCTTAGAACATAGTGCTAACTGTTTCAGTAAAGACAAAGTATTATTTAAGCAAAGAGTATAGAGCAACTTTGTGGTCAATTCTTTTCATTCATCATAAGCCTACATAAATTAAAATGTTATTCTAATCATTCTTAGCATAGATACACTCCATTAATTGGATTAGGCTGAATTGTTTAATTTTAGAGAGATAAGAAACCAAATTGATTTTATAATCGAAGCAAAATTTAAGTGCGGAATGCGTTCTACTATTTGTATTTGAAGTCAATAATGCACATGCAGCTGGAGTCTTTGAGATTCAGAACCGTATACCCATCTTACGCATTCGTTTTACTTCTGATGAAAGAGAATCATTTTTGTTTTACTTTTAGGATTGTAAAGCAAGAAATAAAGAATCAGGTATGTATGTCCTTTATTCTAAACGTTTGCACATCTCATTGTCTGTCATTTAACTTCTATAGTACAGAAACTGACATGTTTCCAAAGAAATACTTTTATCACCTTAGGCCTACCACTTAATTTTTTACTTGAAGTGTCTGTATTTAAAACCACACAATGTATTAGCTTTTATTCCCTGAAAAGTTGCAAACACTAAACTCATTGTTACCTGGTTTCTCTCATCATGCGGTTGCACTAGATATTGGCTCACTTCATATTGGTCCTGATGCTGTGAATTCTGAAGACAAGGTATATATTCATGTTTGTAATTGTGTAACAAATATTACGAACTTTCGATGAATGACTACCCACCATTACATAATGCATCAAAACAAGGGCATGATTCTGTCATTTTAACATTGTTGGGTGAAGGAGAATCCGTCAGCAAAATTGATGCAGTGGGTTTGAGCACTGATCTACATGTACATGTAGTACAGCACAGTTTTTGAATTAGTATTTTTCTTGAACCATACCAATGTTAATATGTGAAAGAATGATCTTTTTTTTTTTCATTACTGGCCATTGCAATTTCAACAGGACCACAGAACACCTCTGCGGCTGTTATGCAGTGCGCAATAAAATTACTCTTAGAACATAGTGCTAACTGTTTCAGTAAAGATAAAGTATTATTAAAGCAAAGAGTATAGAGCAACTTTTTTGTGGTCAATTCTATCTTTTCATTGATCATAAGCCAACATAAATTAGAATGTTATTCTAATTATTCTTAGCATGGATACACTTCATTGTATTATGCTGAGTTGTTTAATTAGAAACCAGATTGAGATTATAATTGAATTTAAGTGTGGATCGCATTCTACATTGTGTATTTGAAGTCAATAATGCACATGCAGCTGGAGTCTTTGAGATTCCGAACCCTTATCCCATCTTACCCATTCGATTTACTTCTGATGAAAGATTTATTTTTATTTTTAGGATTGTAATGCAAAAAATGAAGAATCAGGTATGTATGTCCTTTATTCTAAACGTTTGCACATCTCATTGTCTGTCATTTAATTTCTATAGTACAGATACTGACATGTTTCCAAAGAAATACTTTTATCACCTTAGGCCTACCACTTAATTTTTTACTTGAAGTGTCTGTATTTATGTATTAAAACCACACAATGTATTGAAAAGTTGCATGTTTTGCAAACACTAAACTCATTGTTACCCAGTTTCTCTCATCATGCAGTTGCATTAGATATTGGCTCACTTCGTATTGGTCCTGATGCTGTGAATTCTGAAGACAAGGTATATATTCATGTTTGTAATTTTGTAACAAATAATACGAACTTTCAATGAATGACTCCTCATGATTACATAATGCATCAAAACAAGGGCATGATTCTGTCATTTTAACATTGTTGGGTGAAGGAGAATCCGTTAACAAAATTGACGCAGTGAGTTTGAGCACTGATCTACATGTAGTACAGTTTTTGAATTAGTATTTTTCTTGAACCATACCAATGTTAATATGTGAAAGAATGATCATAGTTTTTTTTTCATTACTGGCCATTGCAATTTCAACAGGACCACAGAACACCTTTGCGGCTGTTATGCAGTGCGCAATAAAATTACTCTTAGAACATAGTGCTAACTGTTTCAGTAAAGACAAAGTTTTATTAAAGCAAAGAGTATAGAGCATTGATCATAAGCAAACATAAATTAAAATGTTATTCTTAGCATGGATACACTCCATTGTATTATGCTGAGTTGCTTAATTAGAAACCAGATTGAGATTATAATTGAATTTAAGTGTGGATCGCATTCTACATTGTGTATTTGAAGTCAATAATGCACATGCAGCTGGAGTCTTTGAGATTCAGAACCCTTATCCCATCTTACCCATTCGTTTTACTTCTGATGAAAGATTTATTTTTATTTTTAGGATTGTTATGCAAAAAATGAAGAATCAGGTATGTATGTCCTTTATTCTAAACGTTTGCACATCTCGATCATTGTTTGTCATTTAACTTCTATAGTACATGTAAGCCTTAGTTAATGGAAAACTCTGACATGTTTAAAAACAAATACTTATTTCACCTTATGCCTACCACTTATTTTTTTACTTGAAGTGTCTGTATTTATGTATTAAAACCACACAATGTAATAGCTTTTATTCCCTGAAAAGTGGCATGTGCAAACACTAAACTCTTAGTTACCCAGTTTCTCTCATTATATAGTTGCACTAGATATTAGCTCACTAAGCTTGGGAGCTTATTCATTTTCTCCATTTAGGCATGTACACTTATGTTTTATCAATCACCATCACACATATGATACTATGATGTGCTTTTAATAGAATTATGCTGAATACATACATCTGTCAATCGATGTATCATTGTTTGAGGTTTGAGAGCACTATATTATATTTTGTATTTATACAACTACTGGTATCACTTTATGCAAATATCAGTTTACTATACGTGTGAACTCAAATTATGACATCATTACTTGCCTGCTTGTGAAGATACATTGTGTATTCTTGTATTTAAGTTGTATAACAGCAGATGGCACACTTACATAGTGTCTGGATTACGGAATATTGAGGTACATGTATTCGCAATTTAGGGGTGTAGGTATCAAGGTGTCTGTATTTCAGGAAGTCTGCATTTCAGGGTTTCAACGATTTTTCCCAAATTCTTGAAATCACCCGGGGAAAAAATTTGGCATTGCAACACGTGGCAACACGTTGCGCGACGTTAATTAGTACGACCGTTCGAGGTTTTGCAACGCGTTGCCACGCGTTGCAACATTAGAAAACTGGGCCGTTTTAACGTGTTGCCACGCGTTGCGAGTTGCAACGCGTGGCAACGCGCGCTGATTATACATAAATTCATAGTGTTTGTTCTATTTTTAGAAATAATAAAATTGATGTTATTTTCATTTGTACATATATAGACTAGTGAGTTTAGCAAACTAGGTTGGCGCATCCATAGACTAAGCTCTGCTGCGCCACTGGAGTCGGCTGCAAGATCCACTAGTAGAGTGCTGTGTCTTCTTAAACTTAACTTAAGCTGTGCAATTCGACAGTAAGTCATGGCGATATCACCGCTGTTCTAAACAAGATAAAGGACATATTCAATGGCATTTTGAATAGCGCGCTACACGTACATTAGTATGTAGGCACCAGACTGCGTCACTGGACTCGGCTGCAGGATCCACTAAGTCTTCTTACAATTAAGCCGTGCAGTTCACCGCTGTTCTAAACAAGATTCAATGGCATTTTTAATAAGCGTGCCTACATGTACTAGTAGGTAGGCATCCATAGAAGTAGGCACAGCGCGCTTCAAGCGTATATAAGTGGGCCCACACAGATAGCGACTTCAATCTGCTTGCGTTAACCTGAATAAGTCCACAATACGCGGGCTAAACCAGCTGGACACGACTGCAAAAGCTTACCCAAAGCGGTTACTGTGGAATTGTACAATCGGCCATCGGTCCACTGTACTTGAACTTGATCATCTACTCGTTCTGATGCTGTTTACTTTATGCGACTAACCTGGACATTACTCTTTGTACCGTCATCAAATGTTACCAAGCAGTAGTGCTAAATAAAATGGCGAATAAAATGGAAGGTACAAAAATGTAGAGCTCTAGCAGTTACTTACCCATTGGTCTTTTCTACATTACATTCGCCGCCATATTAACATGACAATAAATTTCAGCACACGTGGTTTCAAACAATTGTATATTTCCGTATTTTATAGTAATTGAAACAGTTTCTAGAATGAACAAAAGCGGGCCAAGTCTAGCAATATCAAAGCGCACAAAAGCCTTTGTGCATAACATTCTTACCTGCGAACGGGCCTAAGCAAGTTGGAGGACATGTCAGCTATGAGCAGCATACAGCTACAAATCTGAATTAACGTATAATGGCATGCTGGAATTTCAGCTGACTGTCATTTGCAACGATTTTAAGCAACGAGTTCGACGTGTATGCGTGTATAGTGCAATGCCGTAAAGCCTGGGGACAAGTAATTTCACGTCCCCAGACTGCTCGTAACGTAGAAACTCGCATAAATACGTCACGCAACGCGTTGCAACGTGAAATTTTTTTCCCGGGAAATGAGTGAACATGAAATACCAGTACTACTAGATTTATAACGATAGTAGCCAAAATATTATTAATTAAGTATTATATTTAATTTAATTAAGATTTATAAAACAGGAAAAGTAATCAAAGTGAATTAAACCAAATGAACGAGTACCATATTCACTCAAATACAAACCGCGGTTTATAATAAAGACTGAAATGGTACTCACGCGGTAATTTTGATGTAGCTACAAAACATTGCATTTCTCTGTAACTCATAATGCAAATCTAAAGTATGAATTTACTTACTATTCCGTGGACATGCATACATAGTAGCAAATTTTATAATGATACATCATTGTATGTTCTTTTGCTCCGGTAACGAACACCTTTTTCTCCAGTATAATCAGTGATTTATGCGAAACAACCCAGTCAAGGGTTGGATATAGGATACCCCTATGAAGTGCAAAACTTGTGGATTTTTATACAAAGCTATGATTTTAAAATATCTTGCAAAGAACACTCAGTATTTCCCATACATGTACAGTGGAAACCATCACACTTGCTCCTATAATTTATTTGTACTGTTATTTTGTTCACTTGATTATATTTCAATAACAATGAGCTCAAATGGAAATCTGACAATGCAGGTATAGTGTACAACTATTTTTCAATATATACTGAAAGTTAAAAAGCATCACGTGACTATTTACTTTTGTTATTAACACTTGTTGTGACCCCAGTACAAAAAAAATTGTGAGCATAATTCCTCCTCCTGTAGGCAATAGATCTTGACCATATTCGCAATGCATTTAAAGAACAAGCATTAGCAACCTTTGGCCGAGTCGGTTTTTAAGTCCGGTAAATAGTTACGGTATTATCGAGCTAGATATGCGTTTTTAGCTCGTAAAAGCTTAGCGATGCTATTTCGTAGTACGCTCTCACTGGACTGCTATATTTCGCTTCCGAGTCGTCACATGTTAGATCTATCGCGAAATCGTACTTGGGAGGCAATAGACCCTTCTTTGCCGTTAAAAAAGTGCCATCAGAGCTGAGTACCTGAAAACCTCCGCCATATCGCGATGAATTGCATTTGAAACGTCATCATTGCGTCATTTTGTATCGTGAATATACTTATAATGTGACGATAATACGAATGGATCCAAGTGCTGTCATTGACTTAGTGAGGATTGCGAAAACGGTTCTTAACCTAACGATGCTGCATCTTGTAGCCACTCACGGCGAACGTTTAGTAAATCAGTAGCATCAAATTGGGAAGCTTTATGGGCCACTCGCCAAGGCTAGCGTTCTATCACCCAAAGCTTCGAATCCTTGATGGCAGCTTCTAAATAGCTAATTGGGTACGCTTTCCTTCCAGCTTTAGAGTTGCCTCTTGCTTTTTGACGTTTCTTGTAACCTGCCCAATTTGATGCTATATTATCTCTGCCGATACGTCACATTATAAATATATTCACGATACAAAATGACGCAATGATGACGTTTCAAATGCAATTCATCGCGATATGGCGGAGGTTTTCAGGTACTCAGCTCTGATGGCACTTTTTTAACGGCAAAGAAGGGTCTATTGCCTCCCACGTACGATTTCGCGATAGATCTAACATGTGACGACTCGGAAGCGAAATATAGCAGTCCAGTGAGAGCGTACTACGAAATAGCATCGCTAAGCTTTTACGAGCTAAAAACGCATATCTAGCTCGATAATACCGTAACTATTTACCGGACTTAAAAACCGACTCGGCCAAAGGTTGCTAATGCTTGTTCTTTAGATATATTGCGAATATGGTCAAGATCTATTGCCTACAGGAGGAGGAATTATACTCACAATTTTTTTTGTACTGGGGTCACAACAAGTGTTAATAACAAAAGTAAATAGTCACGTGATGCTTTTTAACTTTCAGTATATGTTGAAAAATAGTTGTACACTATACCTGCGTTGTCAGATTTCCATTTGATCTCATTGTTATTGAAATATATTCAAGTGAACAATATAACAGTACAAAAAAATTATAGGAGCAAGTGTGATGGTTTCCACTGTACTTGGGTGCGAAAATGACAGTGTTTTACTGCTACTAAAACCTCGGTACGGATCCATGCATTCTCAAGTCAAGTAATGGCCCCAGAACCAGTTACCTGCAGTGGATGATTACATCATCGCTATGTTTGCTCAGAGATCTATTATCTCTGCATGGCTTTGCTTTTACATCTCCGCTACGCCTTCTTTATAGCATACGTAGCAGGAGGTATAATCTATGTGCCACTGTTAACCGGGTCTTCAGTGTTGCACGGTCGTTTCAATGCATTGAAAAGTTGGACATTAGACCTCCGCCCATGATTAATATTAACTACCTACTTACCTACTAATTATCAACCTGGCAACCACGTGCAAATGGAATTCGCTTTACTACTAGTCTTTGGTTGTAGTGATGCACATAACTAACGAACGGCTGAATAGTGTCATCTCTCCTGATGAGAACAGAGCAGGCTGGATTAGTACCCCCTGATGTAATGCCATTTATTGCTGGAGCTGATTTAACAGCCTTAACCAAAAAGAATGGAGACATCCGTCCCATTGCTGCAGGAGATACACTCAGACGTTTAACAGCAAAGTGTTTGTGCTCTTTGGTTAGAGAAGCAGCGGCCAGTTATTTCTTACCATGTCAATTAGGGGTGGCATTTCCAGGTGGTGCAGAGTCAATCATTCATGGTCTGAGGGTGACATGGGAGAACAGTGATGGCCTTGACATTGCTCTTCTCAAGGTTGATTTCTGTAATGCCTTTAATTGTGTCTCCCATCAGGTGCTGTTGGATGAGTGTCTCAGTGCTTTTCCAGGAATTTACAAGTGGGCCAAGTGGTGTTATTCTACATCATGTCATCTTTTCTACAACTATTGGGT
This sequence comes from Spongilla lacustris, assembly GCA_949361645.1. Classification (NCBI taxonomy): domain Eukaryota; kingdom Metazoa; phylum Porifera; class Demospongiae; order Spongillida; family Spongillidae; genus Spongilla; species Spongilla lacustris. The sequence continues at coordinate 3,828,840 of OX442416.1, read as the reverse complement.
CATTTCATCATCATCAGGAGTTCAGCAAGGAGACCCGCTGGGTTCACTTCTTTTTTGCCTTGTGCTACACAAGCTAGTGATGAAAATAGAAACACTTAATGCCAACCCTTTAGCCAATTGCTCGTTTATTGATGATGGTTGTGTTGTGGGTACACCTGGGCTTCTTGCAGCAGTCATTAATCATAGATTGACGGATCGTGACTTAAGTCATTAATTAGTGACTTAAGTCACTGAACTTTTGAAACGATAAAACACTCGAATTGGTGACGCCAGTGCGTTTTTTTTTTAATTGTGCACGTACTGTGTGGCATGCAGCTTTAAACTGTTCTAAAATGGTTGTATTTTAAGCCAGAGGAGCGTAGCAAATAGGGCAGCTTGTATCGCTGTTTGGCGGCAAACATTACAAAATACGCCCCTTTTTGTGTTCAAACCGCGATGCCTTTCCTTGTTGGCGATCGTGTTACATGCAACGGAGCTAAGATATTAGGCAACAAACATGCAAAGCAGAGGTACGGAAGGCTTTTTAACGAAACAAAACTCCTTGGGGGTGTACAGAGAATTAACGGTAAAGGGCGTAGTGTAAAATGCATCATTTATTTTTATGAAGGCGCTACTTTGAAGGCGTTTTCCGCACGCAGCATTAGGCGGCACAGCACTGCAGCAGGCGGCAATGCTGAAGCATCCATTCCCACAGCCATTTCTATAGCAATTAGTTCCCCAAACCCGGCGATTGAAGAACCACATGAGCAAGAAAGCGATGACGTCGGTGATGGCAGTAGTTTATCTTGTCATGGCATACAATGGAAGGCAGTAGATGGCATTGTTGAAGGCTGGAGATCCTCACCTCAGTTTGATACACACATTTTGTGGGGTAATGATATAGAAGAGGTACACAGGACTACTGGAAATTGTCTTTCCATTACAAATGCATGCTGCCAGATGTGATTTCAATACCGATTGCCTGTAGGATGCCCTAAGGCCACTGAATACTTATTGGTTTGATCATGAGAGCTGCAAATAGGTATCATATTTTGGACGACGCGTACTCTCTGTTCAATGGTTTCACCCGGGCACAGAAGCAGTTGCTGTAGCTTTACTTATATACATGCAAGTACCAATAAACGTAAACCTATACTCATGCACGCTCAGCAACAGGATTAACATGCAACATTTCCACACAACATTGCCCCATTGTGCCTGCATCCATTGTATGACAAAAACTCTGCTACTTGTGTAGCTACCAATGCTAGTAGTGCTTGCAGTGTATGCAAAATCCTGTGCAAGAACTATTGTACTGTGTGCTCTGAAATGGAAAATGGCAACATTGTTGCCTTATGTGGACTGAAGTCTAAGTAAGGAAGTGCCTGTATAGTAAAGCACATATATAATCAGTGATTTACCATGCCTTTGTACACATACGAAGTGATCATGTGTAGCCTAAATGAAATTCATTTATGTGAACCTGCTGTTATCTGTATTAACAATCAACCACATGTAAAGAATTTGTTTGAATAGCTGGGTATAAATCTCATTTCACCGTATCCCAGGGTAGTGACTTAAGTCACTGACTTAAGTCACTCCCGTTTCAGTCAATCTATGATTAAGCTGATCCAATCTGATGGTCCATCACTGGGTTTGCATATCAATTTGGAAAAATCTGAGGTGGTTTATTTAAACAAAAAGGTTGAGTCTGATGATTTCTTTCCAGAACAGATTTCAAAACATGATAACTCAGATTTTGAGATACGATGGGGGTATCTGGTGTAATGGGGCTAACTGGTTGTGTGCTGGTGGTATCTGGTGTGATGGGGGTTAGCTGTGGTTGTGAGCTGAGGGCATATGCTGTGATGTGGGCATATGCTGTGATGTTGGCAGCTGTGATTGGGTGCTGGTGTGATGGTGAGAGAGGGAAAATGAGAATGTCTTGTTTTTTAGTCATAACTCTGTAACCAAACATGATGTTGAAACACCAATTACATTGTTGGAATCAGCATGTATTTTTGCATCATCCTGTGAATTTATGTTGTGTCAAGTGAGGTGTTTGCGTTTCAGGACCACAACAAGTAACATAGGGTTAAAACAACATTTTTTGTTTATAATTCATGAACGCAATGGAGTTAAGGCTTCAAATTTACAAAACAACTGCAACATCATAGTCTGCATGTCCTTGAGCAGTTTGATCATTGCGCGCCCTCTAGTTATGAAGATTGGTTCAAGATTATAAAAAAATGAAGGTGGGTAGCGGTTAAGGAAAAAAACTTCAGAAAACTTCCGAGGTAAGGTTTGATTTTTTTTTTGTTACATTGCAAAGTCCCTTTAGTTAATATATGGAACATTGTACTCTTATCCTTCATTGCGATCGTAAGTTGCAATTTGCCAAAGTTCACGATTCCATTATCGGATAGAAATTTTGATTATTGATGACGTATCAAAACATGTCATTATAGTGATGATGCGTTGTTATCTTAAACTGTATCAGTAAAGAATGCAAATTTGTGTTCTCAACAGGCGAGCCAGAGTTGGCTACCCCTTGCTCGACCGCTCTTGTACAAGCACAGTAACGCATTCTACCTCCCAACTTCTTCGCTTTCTATTTCTGGTACCCCCCTGATGATACATGTGTGTATGTATCAGGTAGGTTCTGGAAAGAACAAGTACCAGAATTGAAACAGAATCACAGAAGACTTGGAAACTGCTGCATGCGCCAGAAGCCATTGTGTTATTACATGTAATCAGTTGTGACGTCAAAATGGACGATAATACCTTAATGTATACGGAAAAACGTTAAAATTTCTATCCGATAATGGAATTTTGAACTTTGGCAAATTGCAACTTACGATTGCAATGACGGATAAGCTCAAAATGTTTCATATATTAACTACAAGGACTTTGCAATGTAACGAACAAAGAATTAAACCTTACCTCGGAACTATTCTGGAGTTTTTCCTTAACCGCTACCCACCTTCAATTTTTTACTATCTTGAACCGATCTCCATAACTAGAGGGCAAGTAATGATCAAACTGCTCTTGGACATGCAGACTATGATGATGCAGTTGTGTTGTAAATTTGAAGCAATAACTCCATTGCATTCATGAGTTATAAACAAAAAATGTTGTTTTAACCCTATATTACTTGTTGTGGTCCTGAAACGAAAGCACATCACGTTACACAACATAAATTCACAGGATGATGCAAAAATACATGCTGATTCCAAAAATGTAATTTTGTTTTCCATATCCTGTTTGGTTACAGAGTTATAGCTAAAAAACTAGACATTCTCATTTTTCCCTCTTTGTGAGAAACACTTTAGCTGTGGTTGTGTGGTGGTTGTATCTAGTGTAATGTGGGTAGCTGTGGTAGTATACTGGTGGCATCTGGTGTGATGGTACGCTGGTGGCATCTGGTGTGATAGTAGTAGCTGTGGTTGTGTGCTGAGGGCATCTGGTGTGATGTGGGTAGCTGATGTGTGCTGAGGGTATCTGGTGTGATGGGAGTAGCTGTAGTTGTGTAGGAGGGTGTCTGGTGTGATGTGTACATGTACATGTAGGTAGTTATGGCCAGGTTGTCCATGAGCAGAAAACATGAATAACCTAGGTATTCGGCTGGCAAATTGTCATTACTGATTCGCAGAAATTGATTACGTTTTTTCAAGTAATCGGAAAAATTGATTTTCAAATCCAGAAATCCCTTAAGAATCGATTAGTGTTTCGAAAGTATACTCAGGAGAGGTTACACACCCTACTGTGTACAAACCCACAGTTTCCATTATGCATGATTTGACCTCAAAGCATGCATTGCTTGTGGTTTCAATAGATGTCTAAAAGTTTATTGTACGTAATTCAATTTACATGTACTCATAAACTCCACCATAAGCACTCATGGTGCAATGGGTAGTTGCAATTGAAGCTTGTATCTCTGCTGAAGTGATTATCATAAATTGTGGCTAGGATTGTGGCATCATGGGGGGGGGGGGGGGGGTTTACAAATGGGCTGTATATGGTGAAGTATATTCAAAAGGTACACCATGCAAGTATGGTAAATGACATCAGTCTAGCTTAGTACATGTACTTGTACATGTATAAAAAGTCTCATACATGCAAATAATGCGCATTGGACCTCTTTAACTCTGACTGTCAACACAGATAACGTAGTTACATGTAATTGATTATTTGCCAGTAATGTTTTTAATTATGGCTACCCGTACGGCCGTTGCTTAGTAGTCACTGTTCTCGAAGAATCTCGCGGTTAGCCTCCTTAAAAAGATACTATCTATGATAGAAGAGTGTTTTTTGATGTTTGTTATGATATATGGGACAGTTTCCGACAAAATGAGCCCTCGTATAAATATATAAAATGTTATAAAATACCTTTACCTTTAAATAGCTATAACTTCCCAACGGTTAAAGCTATCGACATCCTATTTTCTACACTTTATAATATACCATTTCTCTATGGTAAAATAAATTTTGGGATCTTGCACTTGCTCCATACAAGTATTGCAATGTTCGATACCCCACTGGGTTCAAACCCGCCATAACTTTTGGTAGGAGTAATCAATTCGCTTCAAATTTGGTTTGTAGGTAGAGAGGTCCTATACCTATTAATTTGTTCTGTTTGTTAATTTTTATGTCATCCGTTACTGAAATCATAGATTGAAGAATACCTGGATACGAAACGTGTCATGTGATCCATTGAATTGTCAATTGTAGGCGGCGGACACTTTGAAATGAACTGTGTTTCGGTTAACCCTTTTGTAGATTACGCTTTTCCCCCTACTTTCACTGCTGTTTAAGAGAAAAGTCGAGATCTTAGGCATTCTTCGTACTCCCACTGATCTTGCTTTCCAGGTTAGTAACTATTGTTCATGCAATTCACTAAGCACACTCCACGTAGGTACCGTATCCGCCTCTTTGGAACATGTATCTCACACTTACAGATGCTTCCTACCATTCATTTCTAAAAGCAAAGCATTATGCTATTCCCTCTGTGGAACGAACATATAGCCGTTGTAAGGGGCTTTAGCATGTGGGTACAACTGCCTGGTGAGCAGGTCGCGGACCCATCGTGTTTTGGAACATAGTGTGTGAGTTTGACACACGCAACAAAGTCCAAATTTGTTTTTCGATGTTCAGAAAGAGTTGTTCTGTGGAACGCATACAGCCAAAGGTGGACCAACGTTATGCAAATGTATTATAGAAGTTAAAGTTGTGTGGGTTATTGTCATTAAGTCGTCCCTGGACCGATATATGTTTCGGTACATCTCTTGCACGGTCAGTGCAAGCTAGATAGCACTTCAACACATCTACGCAGTTACTATGATCAGTTGTAGGGAATGCACTTATAGTACTTAAAGTTGTGTAGTAGCTGATTGAACAAATGCCTTGTAAGACAGTAAGTGCAATTGATGATCCGACTGCAGACCAATGACACAGAGAAAGCGCTTCTAAATAGGCAGCAATTCCATCATACGTGCCTGTTTGAGTAAGCTCTCTCTCTAGCTGAATGTGCTTTTATTCTTGGGTGATGTAGACAAGCTAGGACTAGAATAGCCAAACGTAACCCGGCCACAACAAAATGTATTGAAAGCAATGGACCAATGGTATCAGAAGTTGTAAGCAACAAGTTATTATGAGGATCTGTTTTGGCCTGTGTTTCAGGTATCTTACTGTCCGTAATCGTCTCCTGTATTGCTCGTATTATGGCAAGTCAGTTTCGGCCATTGGTAGGCTATCTCTATTACACCAAAATGTGCCACGTGCCGAAACGCGGATCATTTCTAATTATCTCTGCGTTTCGTATCCAGGTATTCTTATATCTATGCTGAGATATAGCGTCGCAAAGTTGGTGCAAGTTTCCCGCTCGAATCACGCCGTTGTACGTGCGTGAACCGCTTCCATACCAAAGTACCTGAATATACAACAACTACTTCCTGTGGGCTGAGACTTTGATAACTTATAGCCACACCACTACTGTGGGTAAGTTTTTTTTTTAAATCTATCGTCCTGTCACAGTTGTTATTCGTTATCTTCTGATAAACGATGCAGCGAGATACAAGCTCGTAATTATAAGAGTTTCAATCCGCGGAAGAGTTAATTTGAGTGGTACGGATACGACGGTCGATATTCAACGAGGATGGGGAGGTTGAGAGCGGTAGTGAATGACGGTCATACCACTGACGATGGTGGTTGTAGGGAGTAAACAGCCGCTAAATGACTAAAAGTGCCACTAGCCCCACCCCCACGTATGTGGCCTCACAGCCCAGCATAACCAACAGATGCCATGCACAGCTACCAACCCGCACTACCTATGGAACCACTCGCCCATGGATATCAGACCCTACACATGAGCCATCATTTAACCAATGGGGTCAGCCTCCACAATACCAGTGGAGACACTACTAACCCTTTCCCTACAAATGGAATTGGTAGCCCCCACAATTCAGGGGAGCTGTTAACTACATGTGCATGTAACAAGGGAAGCCACACATGCCCCCTCCCAACACTACCAGTGGAACTATTAGCCCTCACTGCAAAGGGACTTACATGTATATGTAGCAGATCCCCTGGGTCCAGCCCCCCTCCCCACCCCCATCGTTCACTGCAAGTTCAAGGGACCAATGGAACTATTAGCCCTCACTGCAAGTGCCCGACACACTGGGCCACGGCCCTCCTGCCCAATACCTGTCCTTCACTGCACGTAGAGTCAACACCGGACCCAGGGACCAATGGGGTCAGCTCCCATGACTATTGATGGATGCAATTTTTCTTAATTGCCCCACACTGCACATCCAGTTAGCACCAGTGGAGCCCTTACATATGGAGTTATATCAGACTGCCAGCAAGGGAGCAACCAGCTGCCAAACACCCCATGGTCATTGGGGGCCCCAAAAAAATCATGCTGGTGGAGACTCACACTACAAGTGCCCCACACATTGGGACCAGCCAGCATGGCCCTCCTACACACTACCTGTCCTTCACTGCACGTAGAGTAAACGGCCCATGGACCAATAGCGTCAGCTACCTCACTGCAAGTGGACAGTAACATTGATGCAAGTGAACTAATAGCCCCACACTGCACAGCCATTTAGCACAGCAGAGCCATTACTGATGGATTTATCAGACTGCCAGCAAGGGAACAACCAGCTGCCAAACACCCCAGGGTCATTGGGGGCCCCTAGAAGAATCATGTAGGTGGAGATTCACACCACAAGTGCCTCACACACTGGGACCAGCCCGCACAGCCCTCCTGCCCGCTACCTGTCCTTCACTGCATGCACGTAAAGTCAACCACCCAGGGTCAGCTCCCTCACTGCATGCAGACACAGTAACATTGATGCAGTTGAACTTAATAGCCCCACACTGAACGTCCAGTTAGCACCAGCTGAGCCATTACACATGGAGTTATCAGACTACCAGCAAGGGAGCAACCAGCTGCCAAACACCCCAGGGACATTGGGGGCCCCTAGAATAATCATGTAGGTGGAGATTCACACCACAAGTACCTCACACACTGGGACCAGCCTGCACGACCCTCCTGCCCACTACCTGTCCTTCACTGCATGCATGTACAGTGGAGATCGTGATAGTTGAACGAAAAAAAAATTGACATTAATTTTATGTTTCTTTGAATTTAAAACAATAACCACATTAGATATTGAAAATCTAACTGCACAGATACATGGGCTATACAATTGTCATCAAGTAGTAAAAGAAAAAGGTGTGTCACGTGACTGTCACGTTCTACCACTTTCGTTTTCAGTGACCCCAGTCTTGTCAACTGAGTTTTCCTATTTATCTTCACTCAGGGATAGCGGATCAGGATGATTATTGGGATGTAGCTTAAGCACCAACCTCTAATTGATGCGGCCAAGCCATATTCTGAACCCGGGAAACCGTTCGGTTATTGTCGAGCGATACGTAGCTTATAAGGACTAAAAGCGTTAAGCATTTTGTTTTTTGAAGCGTTCGATTCATGCTAGATAAAGCATTCAGTTATTCCGAAGGATGATCATTGCATCGTTTGGGCCCCTTTTACAATGTACCAGCTTGTTTTTCCTTTTAAATTCGGGTTGCCTAACTTCTGGCTTTAAAAACAGCACCATTTTCAGATGAATTTCATTGAAACGATGCCTTTATAAACAGTTTATCGCAGTAGGTGGGCGGTGGTACGACTCAAACCAAGAACGGTTCTTTTCAGAACCAAGCATAATCCATCTGTGAACGACGGCGGAGAGCAAGCAAAGGGGTAGCGTGTACTTGGGCATCGCTGCAGGAGAGAAAAGTTCCGAGAGTAATCCCAGCGATGCCCAACCGCCGCCCAGGTATGCTCTACACCTATGCTTACTCTCCGTCATCGGTCGCAGCTGAAAAGAACCATTTTCAGCTTGAGTCGCACCACTCGCCCACTTTATCAGCAATAACTGATTATAACAGCACGTTCTAATGAAATTCATCTGAAACCGGTGCTGTTTTTAAAGCCAGAAGTTTGGCAACCGGAATTCTAGTGGAAAAACAAGCTGGTACACTGTAAAAAGGGGCCCAAACGATGCAATAATCATCGCTCGGAACAACTACATGCTTCGATTAGCATGAATCGAGTGCTCCGAAACACAAAATGGCAAACACGTATAGTCTTTATAAGCTACGTATCGCTCGACAATAACCGAACGGTTTCCCGGGTTCAGAATCTGGCTCGGCCAAATCATTTAGAGGTTGGTGCTTAAGCTACATCCCAATAATCATCCTGATCCGCTATCCCTGAGTGAAGATAAATAGGAAAACTCAGTCTACAAGCCTGGGGTCACTGAAAACGAAAGTGGTAGAATGTGACAGTCACGTGATGCATCATATTTTTGTCTAATTGATGACAATTGTATAGCCCATGTATCTGTGCAGTTAGATTTTCAATATCACATGTGGTTATTGTTTTAAATTCAAGTAAACATAAAATTAATGTCAACTATCACAATCTCCACTGTAGAGTCAACCGCCCAGGGTCAGCTCCCTCACTGCACGTCCAGTTAGCACCAGCTGAGCCATTACACATGGAGTTATCAGACTACCAGCAAGGGAGCAACCAGCTGCCAAACACCCCAGGGTCATTGGGGGTGCCCAGAATAAACATGCTGGTGGAGATCCACACCACAAGTGCCTCACACACTGGGACCAGCCCGCACAACCCTCCTGCCCACTACCTGTCCTTCACTGCATGCACGTAGAGTCAACCGCCCAGGGTCAGCTCCCTCACTGCATGCGGACAGTAACATTGATGCAGTTGAACTTAATAGCCCCACACTGCACGTCCAGTTAGCACCAGCTGAGCCATTACTGATGGAGTTATCAGACTGCCAGCAAGGGAGCAACCAGCTGCCAAACACCCCAGAGGATGTTGTTTGACCTGGCTTCACCACCGGCACAGTGTGCGCCTTCTCCTCTCTGTCATCCTCTCATGCTTCAGCTTGGCTCTCAGTCATGCCTAGAATTCCAAGGGGCTCTTAAATGTTGGCTTGGAATTGACACCTCCCAAAACACCCGTTGCTTTCTCTGTCCTTACCTACATCCCCTGGATCATCACGCTCTCACGTGTAAAAGTGGTGGTCTAATTGTAAGGCAAATGCTCTGCGTGACACATTTTGGGAATCTTGCAAGCAGGCATATATCTGGGAACAACTGTATGCACATGAATGAGATCCATCCTCCAATCACTGCCCCGCATGGATGTACCTTCAGTGTTAGTGTAAGTACTGTGGGTTGTCCTCAGCAGTGCAGTGGCAAAGGCCAAATCAAAACGACCGCAATCGTCTGAATTATTTTCAACACGAACAAATTATGCGTAGATATCACGTACAGTTGAAGGAAAAAAAGAATCAAACAGATCTGCTGCTTTGTACTGAGAGAAATTGCTGTGTTCATATACTGTCATATAGACTTTAATTAAGCAATGCATGAATAGCACAATTCATGGTTGATATTGTTAGCCAATGGTTGTTCTTGGAGTTATTGTAAACAAGATACCTCTCAGTACATATAACTAAACCAGAACTGTGTCTCAGAATGGACTGCTTGCAATTGGGGCATGCACTTGTAGTGGCAGGTGTATATTATAGAGACAGAATTCTGACATGCATAGCTATTTAAAAAGCAAATACCTGCTTCGAATACTTCGCACGAACGAGGACACCTTTTGCATCAAGGCTGGATTTCATACTCTAGATGAATTGTCACATTGTTGTGTGAGTTGCATTTTGAAGGTATTATTTTACACTGTCACCAAAGGCTGAATAGTATACACCACTACTTCCAAGCAATCTTAGTAGCCATTGCCATTACCATATGTATCAAATGTTCCACCGAATGTGTATCAAGGAGACCGATAGGATTGGAATCGAAGACTGCATAACGTGGCTATGTCACTCATGCATCATTAGCATTAAAAAAAATTATGAGCAGTATTGTCACACATTCATATAATACGATTTCAATTTCATTGGAAATTAAAATCAACTCGAAACAGCATTGTGTTTTATATTATCAAAATGGCCAATCCTCAAAAATAACGGAGCAGGTCTAAAACACCAACATGATTCAAATAGGGTCAGGAAAACTCAAATGGGTCAACCCAATTTGAATCCTGTCGACCCGATTTGAATCAGGTCGACCAGATTCATATCGAGTCACGGATTCAAATCTGGCCGTAACATATTTTTTATCACTGAGTCGCTACTTTTAAAGATATATTGCTTATTTCTTATGCACCTATCGTTCATTCTCAAATATGTTAAACTTTGAGATGTACATGTAATGTCACCAACAAATGTGATTAAACAAACAATAAACTGCCTACTAAGAAAAATCAGCCATTTATTTGACCTGCTTTTTCATAGAATTTTTGACTGAGAAGAGGTCGAACATTTTGCCTAGCAGTAACGACATTTCTTTTGATGAGTTCAAAAATGGAGCTAGAAAAACTACCTTTCATATCAAAAACAATGAACAGCAAAAGAAGTGCTTTAATCAGGTACATGTACGAATCTAATTTTCGTCTACTAGTAAATTTATTTTTGCAGCATTGCTCATTTGATTAAGTAACATTTAATGTTATCAAAATTGCACGTTTTTACATGTGCATTTGCATCATTTCATGCAGGTCTGCCCTCAGCATCAGAGGAATGGTAATGTTTTGCATATTCATTGTTCATATTTAATGTTTTGTGGTGTTTTTCTATATGTGTTGGACATAAAGTATCTAAGTGTTTAAATATAAGAGTCCTTGATCTAGGTAAGGCTCTATCTGAAATTTATAGTGATATTAATATACCACTGACTCTCTTTCATTTGCATGTAAGAACAGTAGTGATCGCTACTATTGCATTTAAGAATCTTTGAACATCTAGGACTAAAGACTTGCACAAATTTAAATTTTTTTAAATATAGGAATGATTATTGTCTTTCCATGCAATAGCATAGGCCTTGTACATCTTCTTGGCATTATGTCCTAGTATCCCTTCCTTTTTACAACACCATTGCCTTAAAATCCTACATACCACTAACGTTTACAGAGACTCAGAGGATGTATTTTAATCAAAAATATTACTGACTACAAGTACATAGGAAATCTTTACATCTTCTAGATGAAAACTCGCACGCCAAGTTCAGGTGCTTATCCATGCAGAATTCGATATTGAGGGTGCTGAATGGGTAATGTGTGAAATTTTTGGCAATCACGCCCACCAGGGCTCAGCAGTATGGTTTAACAGAAATACAACATTTAGTGTGAAGTACGTTCAATCGGCAAAGAATGTCTGCAGTTGCCATGGATGGTGCTAAGTGAATTCATGATACACTATAATAGTGATGTCATGGTGCATATGCAGAAGCTGCCGAACAGCCTCTTAATTATCCGCTTTAGCGCACTAAATGATCCGCTGAGTGTGTAGTGAATATTGATATAAGAGATTCCGCTACACAGGTCCGAGTGCGTAGTTCTCGTTCTCAAAATTCATAACTAAATCACAATTGCATCATACACACTATTACATTATTACAATCATAATCTCCAACATACTCCCCCTGTTGAATAGCTCTTGATGCTATTCAACATCACAAGCACAAGGCAAACTAGCTGTTCAACTCTTTAATACACTCTTTGATCTTCAACTGTGCTATCTGTGAAGCTACTCGCTTGGGTCGGGAAGATGTCAGGGTATCAATATGTACAGGTTGTTCATCAAGTGCAGGTGAGCTCGAGCTTTCCCCTTCCTGTGGACTTGCAACACACTGAACTTCCAGAGGGTACAAATGCTGTACAGGAAACTTGAGTAATGACATACTGCTTCTACCAGACTTCACTCGAACAAATGCTCCTCTACACTGCCCATCAGATCCAGTTATCAGTTCTTCAACACAACATAACTTCCAAAATCCTCTTGGGAGTCCTTGGTCATAGATTACTACAATGTCTCCAACTGCCACAACCTTAAATCACCCACAACATTTTTTCTTTATGTACGATGTTGCTCTCTTAACTCCAATAAATACTCTCTTTTCCACCTTTGCCAATAGTGATCTAAAAGAGTGTTTAAATATCTGGCTCTCAGTGATAATTCAACTGAGGTCCCTCCATAGTCTGGGTCAACATCTGGTGGTGGATCAGGTAAACAAAGCAGCCTGCAACCTGTCAGCAGATGTGAGGGAGAGAGAGGTTCATCAAGATCTTCACTGGATACAAAGGATAGTGGTCGAGAATTCAGTATCATTTCAATCTCGGTTACAACTGTGACTAATTCATCGTACATACTCTATAAACTTCAATACATAGGCTGTGACTCTCAACTTTTGCAAATTACTGAACCCTTCACAGTTCAGCATTGAAAGTGCATCCTATGCCTGTGGTTAACAGACTGTGCGATGCTTTGTCTGCTGCTGTCATTTCACTGAGACATTCCACTGGAATTGTAACTTGTGCATTTTCAGTGTAGTGATCATAATGACACAACTTTGGTCCATGAAACCACAACTGAAGCCTCGTGGCATTTGATAAGTCCAGCCTTCTAGATGGGATATCCGCTGGATTTTCAGTTCCTGGGCAATGTCTCCAGTATTCTGCTGTCACTAGTTTCCTAATACTGTTCACCATATTCTGTACAAACTGTTTCCAGTCCTTATTCTGACTCCTTATCCAACCCAAAGCCACTGTTGAATCAGTAAAGCACAAAGGTGCTTGTAAAGTCAGTTCTGTCTCCAGCGTATGATGAACACTTGAAATCAATTTGGCTAAAAGGAATGCTGCGAGCAATTCCAAACGGGGTATGGTTTGTCCACCAACTGGAGCTACTCTAGTTTTTGAAGACACCAATCGTATGCTATACCCAGAGACAGTCTGGATCTTCAAATAGATGACAGCAGCATACAATTTCAGGGATGCATCACTGAACCCTATCAGACTGTGAGATAACCGGTTCCGAGATGCCATTGAAATAGCATCGGGCTATAGTGATTGGTTGTACCTGTTGTAGATTAAGCACTAGCTTATTCCATTCTTCCAGCAACTCTCCCTGAAGTGGTTCATCCCAGTCTACCTTCATCTTACATAACTCCTGAACTATTAGCTTGAAATTGACAACAATTGGTGAGATGATTCCCAGAGGGTCATAGAATTTTGCAGCTATACTGACTATTGTCCTCTTGGTAGGGTTGACTTGTTTGGCCAATTGTGCAATCACCTTTACATCAAACTGCAATTGATCTTCAACAGGGTCCCAACAGACACCAAGCACTCTTTGCTCCCCCAAGTTCACATCAGACTGGTAACTAAGAGAGGTTTTGGCAAACGAATTATCATCTTGAGAAACTGTACAACCGTGAGTGATCATCTTCCCTCTCAAGCCCTCTTGTCTTTCAATCTTCTCCTGCAAACCTCTATCATTTGACACGAACTTCCTCAAATTGAACCCTCCTTCTGCTAGCCTGGACTTTCTCTTCAAGTAGAGTTCAAACACTTCATTTGTGCTGTCCCCTCCAAAGGCAACATCATCGACATATATTGAGTGCATAAATTTGTTAACAAACAATGGATCTTCCATTTCATATTTCTTCAGGTGCAGCTGCAAAGTCGCATTGAGCAAAAATGGACTTGATGTTATTCCGAAGACAACCCTTGTGAATCTCAAAATGACTATCTTGGGTAGACTTGATGCAATATTATCAATCCATAGGAACCGCAATGAATCCCTGTCTTTGGCCGCAATCGAGACCATCAAGAAAGCTTTCTCAATATTTCCTGTTAACGCTGTCCCATAAAGTCGAAATCGAAGTATAATGTCAAAGACATTCTGGCCAAATGCTGGCCCGGCATGCAGACAGTCATTCAAAGATGGACCATTACACCTTGCTGATATACTATGCACATTTTAGTTGTTTGTTTGTTTCTCCTGATTATGGGATGGTGTGAAAGATAGTGTACCTTCGTAAGCTTACTGCCATCATTGTCAGTGACTACTTCTATGATCCCTGTGTTCAATTGCTCCTTGATGATTCCATCATATTCCTTTAAGACTGATGGCTCTTGTTGTAGACGTTTTACAAGGTTCC
>OX442416.1:3634628-3814051 GCA_949361645.1 Spongilla lacustris | reverse complement strand
ACACACACACACACACACACACACACACATTGATCTTGTCATATACATGTATCTTAACACTTGGCACACTAACTACTATTTCCCACATTGCTAACTGACCTTACAGCTATAATGTAGCCTAGGATTTTGGTCAAAGATTTAGAGACAGTACATGTACAGTGTAGTAAGGAAATGTTTTCCATGGACCTGGTGATGTTAATATCATATTCATATTGTACACCTAACCTACCTATGTACACATGTGGTTATTTATTTGATTTACAGCTGCTCCTTACTTGTACAGTGCTTTTATCTGATTCAAAATATGGTTCTTCTCCCCACCCCACACACTCTCTCCCTTCCACACACCACCCTTCTTCTCTACACACAGTGACACCAACCCTCCTTTCCTCCCCTCCCACCCCCAAACATGCTTTCCTATTGTTTACTTATGTACACATATGGTTGTGTAGGTGTGTTGCAGCTGTACCTTATCTGATGTAAGATGCAGAGTTCTTATTTGGCTACATATATAGGATAAATAAATATGAAGAGAAGCTTGCTGTAATGGCCTGCTTGCGCTACCTATGCCAGCAGATCGAGTACCATGCCGATACATGTGTGTCCTCCATAATTACCCATCTTTAATGTGGTCGTGCAGAACCTTGATGGTCCCTGACTACCTTCCATCATCTGCACATTATGGTACGCCTGCAAAGCTGCAAAATGTGGTGGAGGCAGGGGCAATGGAGAGGTACATATGCCACTGAGAACCAATCCATTGACAATGTGCGTGTTGTATTATCCTCTCTCTCTCCTCCCATTCAACAGATCATCCTCCATCCAATATGCCAACATTTTCCTATGCAGCTGTCATTAGAAGCTATATTCATTAGTGTGTGCATTGTGAAACTCAGTATCCTGATAAGTGTAGTTGGATTCTTATGCCTTCTTGTGATTTACGTGTATTCACACTTATTGTATTTGACATGGTTATATTATTCAATACAGGTATGGAAACTTTTGAAAAGTACCCTAACAAGTGCATGGGTCATATGTTTGGGGGAGGGGGGGGGGGGGGTTAGTGACTTTTGTGTAACTCAAAATTTCTATCACCTAACTCAAACAATGGACAGTGAAGTGTTTCCCCTACTCTGGGACATTGTTAGGACAGTATGTAATGTTTAGTAGCCATAGCAATATGCATGGGTCATATGTTTGGGGGAGGGGGGGGGGGGTTAGTGACTTTTGTGTAACTCAAAATTTCTATCACCTAACTCAAACAATGGACAGTGAAGTGTTTCCCCTACTCTGGGACATTGTTAGGACAGTATGTAATGTTTAGTAGCCATAGCAATATGCATGGGTCATATGTTTGGGGGAGGGGGGGGGGGGGTTAGTGACTTTTGTGTAACTCAAAATTTCTATCACCTAACTCAAACAATGGACAGTGAAGTGTTTCCCCTACTCTGGGACATTGTTAGGACAGTATGTAATGTTTAGTGGCCATAGCAATATGCATGGGTCATATGTTTGGGGGAGGGGGGGGGGGGTTAGTGACTTTTGTGTAACTTTATCACCTGACTCAAACAATGGACAGTGAAGTGTTTCCCCTACTCTGGGATATTGTTAGGACAGTATGTAATGCTTAATGGCCATAGCAATATGCATGGGTCATATGTTTGGGGGAGGGGGGAGGGGTAGTGACTTTTGTGTAACTCAAAATTTCTATCACCTAACTCAAAGTGAAACAATGGACAGTGAAGTGTTTCCCCTACTCTGGGACATTGTTAGGACAGTATTTAATGTTTAGTGGCCATAGCAATATGCATGGGTCATATGTTTAGGGGAGGGGGGGGGGGGTTAGTGACTTTTGTGTAACTCTATCACCTAACTCAAACAATGGACAGTGAAGTGTTTCCCCTACTCTGGGACATTGTTATGACAGTATGTAATGTTTAGTGGCTATGCATGGGTCATATGTTTGGGGGGGGGGGGGGGGGGGGGGGGGGGGTTAGTGACTTTTGTGTAACCTATCACCTGACTCAAACAATGGACAGTGAAGTGTTTCCCCTACTTTCGGACATTGTTAGGACAGTATGTAATGTTTAGTGCCATAGCAATATGCATGGGTCATATGTTTGGGGGAGGGGGGGGGGGGGTTAGTGACTTTTGTGTAACTCAAAATTTCTATCACCTGACTCAAACAATGGACAGTGAAGTGTTTCCCCTACTCTGGGACATTGTTAGGACAGTATGTAATGTTTAGTGGCCATAGCAATATGCATGGGTCATATGTGTGGGGGAGGGGGGGGGGGGGTTAGTGACTTTTGTGTAACTTAAAATTTCTATCACCTGACTCAAACAATGGACAGTGAAGTGTTTCCCTTACTCTGGGACATTGTTAGGACAGTATGTAATGTTTAGTGGCCATAGCAATATGCATGGGTCATATGTTTGGGGGAGGGGGGGGGGGGGGGGGTTAGTGACTTTTGTGTAACTTAAAATTTCTATCACCTGACTCAAACAATGGACAGTGAAGTGTTTCCCTTACTCTGGGACATTGTTAGGACAGTATGTAATGTTTAGTGGCCATAGCAATATGCATGGGTCATATGTTTGGGGGAGGGGGGGGGGGAGTTAGTGACTTTTGTGTAACTTAAAATTTCTATCACCTGACTCAAACAATGGACAGTGAAGTGTTTCCCCTACTCTGGGACATTGTTAGGACACTATGTAATGTTTAGTGGCCATAGCAATATGCATGGGTCATATGTTTGGGTGAGGGGGTGAGGGAGGTAAATGCTAAATGACTTTTATGTAACTATCACCGGACTCTACAATAGACAGTGCAGTATATATATATATGTTGGGGGGGGGGGGGGGGGGGGGGGGGACCAAATGACTTAAACTTGTTAGCATGTAACTTATTGGAGAACACATTAATAGGTGTGTGAGGGGTGTGATGGTAGGGAGGGGTGTGGTGTAGGGAGGGGTGTGGTGTAGGGAGGGGTGTGGTGTAGGGAGGGGTCAGGTGTGAGGAGGTTGTAATCTAACATTCAGCTTCATCACCTGATCGTGACGTGGGCTATTTACTTTACATGTAATTAAAACAAGTGCAACTATTATACACTCTGGTATTTGGTTTTGGTCATTAGTTAGGCCAGTTACAAGGCCGGTTAGGCTAGGACCGGAGCTAGCTAGCTGGAACTCGAGCGGTATACGGTAATTGTAAAGTGACTTCTACGCGCGCGAAACGGTTACTAAAGCCACACCCACTGGCTAGCTCGACTGTCTTCACAATTCCTTACGAACAGCGCTCATCACCTTTAGACACCGACACCTCTATGTTGGTGATATTAGAAAAGGAGTGGTTGATACGCAATAGTATGCCCTGTTTAGCCTTTAAAATACCACGCATCTTGGCTATGTCGACTGGTATACTACCGGTAGTACCTACATCTTTCGACCACATATTTGTAGAGTCCTTCTACCACAATCACAAATGTATCTGTGAACGTTATTAAAACGTACTCACCCGGCTATGTCGATGCGAATCGCGATCTGCTTTTAATTACTGCGCACGTCACGTACTGGTACTGACTCGACACAAACCTAGCGCTAGCTATAGCAAGCTAGAGTTGTCCTAGCTAGTGGCTCGACGAGTCGATAGTATTATGAAGTAGGCCTAGCGCTAGCCGAGAACTGCATCATTTGTACGCGTACGTGTACCTACCGGTAATCGCTTTACAGAAGCACGTTGGTCTGATCGCAGCTAGTCTAGAGTGTGCATGTTCGCACGCGCGCCTCGTACGCCCTACGTTTACTTCTGACGGTGCTTGCTTGGTGCATGTACGTCCAGGCACAGCTATAATACATGACAATAGTTATGAATAATTCATTAACATTGTCCCAGATTTTGAAGTGGGGTTCATAAAAGTGCCATTCGAATTCTGTGTGTAGGTCTCTAAAATATATCACTTGCTCTAAAAATTGCCTCGGTAGTTCGACATTCATATTCAAACGTGTAAACTTGAATTTTGTGTCTGAGTGATTGGAAACAAATAGAAGAAACTAAACATTGGCATGTTTCATGTACAAAGTATGGAATAAACACCAAACTGCGTTTCGAATTTGTAGTGAACACATTTCCACGGAGACCAGAATATACAATGGATAGCCTATCATTATGACTACCATAATCTGCCGTGTAAACTTAAGATTTAGCTTCTGTACAAGAACCGTGCTTGTTAGTAGACATTTCTCCATTCACTTCCCGTTCAATTAATTTTTAACGCGTGACGCGGTTATTCAATTATTCAAGTCCGCAATTGCTGGACATGTCCTACAATGATTAGAATAGATTGAGTGCACATGTAACACCTAACCATGTATATGCAGATCGCTTCTTATGCCGTTAGTAAGTCCGAAACTGATAGTTGGGACTAAGAGCGCAACCTTTGGATGTTAAGGTCGGCATACACGGGGCGACTTCCTGCCGACTTGTCGCATGCAACTCGAATGAATATGTGTAAAAGTTCCGTAATAGTTTACTGATGGTTTGCGGAACATTTGTCCATATTCATTTGAGTAGCATGCGACAAATCGACTAGAAGTCGCCCCGAGTATGCCGACCTTATAATTAAATTATATACATGTAGTATTTCATATTTACATATATACCAAAGCAAACTTAAGACTAGCGCATTTGTCCATATTCATTTGAGTAGCATGCGACAAATCGACTAGTAGTCGCCCCGTGTATGCCGACCTTAAATTATATAGTATTTCATGTTTACGTAGCAAAGCAAGGCTTAAGACTAGCGCTTTTGGTGTGATGCATAGTTATTGTCCATGATCTATGGGTGACTACATTGTATACATGTAAAAATTTTAAGTGACGAACTTAGAATGTAGAATATACTAGGGCATTTAACGTACCTTAGAACACCAGGGGCAGGGCCCGGTACGGTTAGAACACAAGTTAGTTAAACTATTGATCGATATCTATCGAGTTATAATAATCGCGTTTAACGTGTAACGATTAATATTCCGATTCCGCCCCCTTAGCTTGAGGTGTGTTCAGTGTGTGTTGCCTTGGGCCCCTAACTTGAAGGTTTACTGGACGTATGACATACGATCATTTGCGATCATGGCGCAAGTAAGCACGGTATAAATACATCTCAATTAGACCTGGTCAGATGTCAGCATCTTAGTCGACGGGAAAACATGTGTATCGTTCTATCCAATCCTGGTCTTGGGGAAATCATTTCAGATCAGATAACTTAATATCGAGAATATTTATGAACGTTTTCCTTGCAGACGTTGAGGTCCATGTGTAAACAGGGCCAGGGTACACTGTATACTGCATTTATTAGTGCAAGTGTCTAAATTTAACAGGCTGGAACACAACTGTTGTCTGCTGCACGTGACGGAGACATAGGCACAGTGAATAGACTACTGGCTGAGGGTGTGGAAGTGAATGTAACGGATGAGGTGGGTGAGAAAGTCCTCAATCGTGCCCAGAAGAAATACACTAATTAAGTCTGGGCACGGGAGTCTTCGTCGCTATTGATTAGTTAACTGATGTAGCTAGAATATGAAAGCTTACAGAGAGATATATGTACATAAACTACTGGGTATTATTTGATGAACGCATTTACTAGTAGTTGTCATGCATATCGATATATGATTTGCAAGTGATAAATTGTAATGGGGACATATTAAGTATCAGTTATGCATGTGGGAAGGAGTTAGTAGGAGCTAGAGCATAGCAGGTGTGTCCCGCAGCCCTATACCTGTACATGAAGATGTTTGATTTTGTCCCTTCGCCCGTTGTCAGGACAATTCGACACCATTGTACTTGGCAAGTGAGGATGGTCATCAAGATGTAGTACAGACCTTGTTGGGAGCAGGTGCTGATGTGAATATAGAAAAACCAGTAAGCAACTCTATTACTGACATGTACACCCTTGAAAAGTGCATGCACACATGTGCACACACTACTGCAGGTTTTGAACATGATTCTGTTAGTTTGATGCACGTATTGGGGAAGAACAATTAAGAATATGTACACATGTGTACATTGGAACCATATAAGCCTTAACTAACTGTTCAATAAAATGGGTGGTGCTAGTACAGTGCCAAAGAACACCATAGAATGTGATCAAGTGGATGTTTGTACATGCATTGTACTCAGGGGTGTACCCAGGATTTTATAGTTAGGAGGGAGGGGGCTAGGATGGACACTCCTCTTACCCAACTAGGGGGTATGGGAGGCACTGTATGCTCCCACCTTGGGGGTTTGAGGCAGAGCCACAGCCCCTTTGCAACTTTTGCAACTAGGAACATGCTAGCATCAGATACAATAGTAAATATGGTTCCCTGGTACACATCATAATATTCAATAAACATATGCATCACTAGCCAATTTTACCAAGCTCATGTGTATTGTATGAGAGAGGGCATTATTTAGAGTTACATCAATGAGGAAACATAAGTGTTATATGTATATGCTGAAGCCCTAAATTACTATACTAATAGTGTATCAGAATTTAGCAATTTGTAACCCAGATCAAGGCATACATGTTGCTCCGAATCTCCATATCTTTGGTGTGATGAAGCAATTACTCCATATTTTGTCAGTTGTGCCATTGAACGATCGTCCACCTTTCATTTAATTAGAGCCATGTTAAAAGGATAAGGTGACAGGCATGTCTGAAGTAGGAGTTCGGTGGCCCAAGATCTTTATGAGTCCTTTGAATGTCATTCTGTACACTGTGCTAAAACAATGTTATACTGCAGAGTATATTAAGTTGTATTATTCTAGAATACAAGTGTTATACAATTAGAGCGTATAACGGCAACATCCGCTGGCGTATTCTGCTGTTATACCACTACCAAAGATGCACTGCGAGTATACTACTGTTATACAACACTCTCGTTACCAGACCCAACATGACGGCATTGTGTAGTCTCGTACCCAGACGTATTAATAATCTGGGTACGAGACAGTATGCGCGTGAGCAAACTTTTGAACAGATACGAATCGCCTTTTCTCAAGCCTTGGAGGAGTCTGGGACAGCAATGTAACTGTTAGCAGCTACATATTGGTGTGTGTTGATCGCTCCGATCGTTAAATACTCCGTACTGAGTACAGTATGTTCCATGACGGCTACTTTCATCTGATCATGCTCGTAAATTGGTAAGAATCCATGTGGCCCATACATGTACGTGGTGCATTCCGCTAGGTTGGCTCCTGCCAAATACCATAGAATTGAGCTCCGTTATTTAACAAATGGGTAGCCCTTTGTCAGCTCTTAATTCGTGTGTCTGAGTATAGTACAATCCCATGTACGAAACGTAAAAAACTTGTGTCTAGGAGTGATATAAAGGAGTGCGTTAATTGATGTGCGTGTCTAGGACTGTACATGTGAAGAGTTTTGTTGATACGTGTGTAAGCTAGTGAAGTGAGAGGTGTAGAAACTATTTTGTGTATAGTAGTGAATATCAACATCCTATACACATAGCAATTCCAATTGCAGCAGCGGCGTAGCATTAGCACTTGCTAGAGAGGCTGCACAGGCGTGTGCATAGGCCTACATGTAGCGCACACGCAATACATTTTAACGAAGTAGACCGTTGAAAACTGATTAAAATATTATTTGTAAAATCCATCAGAACATTGGATGTGATGTTGTGTAGACTCTGACACTCACACAACCTGTGATGGACATTTGTCCCCATGAGTGCGCGTGTTCAAGTGGGTGTATTTCTCACCATGGTAGTCACCATTCCATTTATACTCATTAAAGGCATATGTAAGCACATCTCTGTTGAGTTTGTGTGGGAATTTGATGTTATCCGATCACCGGATAGGCAGGTACAGCAGAATAACTCGTGTTAGATATACAGGCCTCTAATGCTGGAACTGAATTTCTGGAATGGAATAAATTTGGTTCAATGCCTTCACTTTGACCATATTAGGATGCTTACATATGTTCATGTCTATAAACATTCAATGGACAGGTGCTAAGGCCATTATGCTTCCATGTGGCATAAGCATATTTATAAGACATGTACAGTAAAATTTGGGTAATGTGGTCACCTTGATATGTTCACATGCTATAGGGCACTGAGCTGATCCTGGGTGTGCTATAGTGATCTGATCCCCAAGTGTAATGGTAGGGAGGGTGGATGTGGTGGCTCTAATGTTTAAAGGTAGAGGTAGGGAAACAGATGTTCCCCTCCCTCTTTCTTTCTGTTTCCCTCCCTCCATTTATCAGTGCCCCACCCACCCTACTCTCCTCATCCTCTGCCCCTCCCATGCTCCCTCAGCTGCAGTTGGCAGGTAACCCTATTGCTGCCCATCAGGAATATCGTGTCAAGGTCGCTGCACACCTCTCCAAAGAGATTGTACATGTAGGTCACATGCTGTGTCTCTTATGTGCACAAGGGGAGTGTCACTGGTGCGCATGAGGGGAGTGTCACTGGTGCGCACAAGGGGAGTGTCACTGGTGCGCACAAGGGGAGTGTCACTGGTGCGCACAAGGGGAGTGTCACTGGTGCGCACAAGGGGAGTGTCACTGGTGTGCGCAAGGGGTGTGTCACTAGTGCGCACAAGGGGAGTGTCACTGGTGCGCACAAGGGGAGTGTCACTAGTGCGCACGAGGGGAGTGTCACTGGTGCGCATAATGGGAGTGTCACTGGTGCACACAAGGGGAGTGTCACTGGTGCGCACAAGGGGAGTGTCACTGGTGCGCACAAGGGGAGTGTCACTGGTGCGCACAAGGGGAGTGTCACTGGTGCGCACAAGTGGGGTGTCACTTATGCGCACAAGGGGAGTGTCACTGGTGGCGCACAAGGGGAGTGTCACTTGTGAGCACAAGGGGAGTGTCACTGGTGCGCACAAGGGGAGTGTCACTGGTGTGCGCAAGGGGTGTGTCACTAGTGCGCACAAGGGGAGTGTCACTGGTGTGCGCAAGGGGTGTGTCACTAGTGTGCACAAGGGGAGTGTCACTGGTGTGCGCAAGGGGTGTGTCACTGGTGCGCACAAGGGGAGTGTCACTGGTGCGCACAAGGGGAGTGTCACTGGTGCGCACAAGTGGGGAGTCACTTATGCGCACAAGGGGAGTGTCACTGGTGGCGCACAAGGGGAGTGTCACTGGTGTGCACAAGGGGTGTGTCACTAGTGCGCACAAGGGGAGTGTCACTGGTGTGCGCAAGGGGTGTGTCACTAGTGTGCACAAGGGGAGTGTCACTGGTGTGCGCAAGGGGTGTGTCACTGGTGCGCACAAGGGGAGTGTCACTGGTGCGCACAAGGGGAGTGTCACTGGTGCGCACGAGGGGAGTGTCACTAGTGCGCACGAGGGGAGTGTCACTGGTGCGCACGAGGGGAGTGTCACTGGTGCGCACAAGGGGAGTGTCACTGGTGCGCACAAGGGGAGTGTCACTGATGCGCACAAGTGGGGTGTCACTTATGCGCACAAGGGGAGTGTCACTTGTGCGCACAAGGGGAGTGTCACTTGTGCGCACAAGGGGAGTGTCACTGGTGCGCACAAGGGGAATGTCATAGGTGCGCACAAGGGGAGTGTCACTGGTGCGCACAAGTGGAGTCACTTATGCGCACAAGGGGAGTGTCACTGGTGCGCACAAGGGGAGTGTCACTAGTGCGCACAAGTGGAGTGTCACTTATGCGCACAAGTGGAGTGTCACTGGTGCACACAACGGGAGTGTCACTGGTGCGCACAAGGGGAGTGTCACTGATGCGCACAAGGGAAGTGTCACTGGTGCGCACAAGGGGAGTGTCACTTGTGCGCACCAGGGGAGTGTCACTGGTGCGCACAAGGGGAGTGTCACTGGTGCACACAAGGGGAGTGTCACTGGTGCGCACAAGGGGAGTGTCACTGGTGCGCACAAGGGGAGTGTCACTGGTGCGCACAAGTGGAGTGTCACTTATGCGCACAAGGGGAGTGTCACTGGTGCACACCAGGGAAGGTCACTGGTGCGCACAAGTCGAGTGTCACTGGTGCACACAAGGGGAGTGTCACTGGTGCGCACAAGTGGAGTGTCACTTATGCGCACAAGGGGAGTGTCACTGCTGCACACAAGGGGAGTGTCACTTGTGCGCTCAAGGGGAGTGTCACTCGTGAGCACAAGGGGAGTGTCACTGGTGCGCACAAGTGGAGTCACTTATGCGCACAAGGGGAGTGTCACTGGTGCACACAAGGGGAGTGTCACTAGTGCGCACAAGTGGAGTGTCACTTATGCGCACAAGTGGGTATCACTGGTGCACACAAGGGGAGTGTCACTAGTGCGCACAAGGGGAGTGTCACTGGTGCGCACAAGGGGAGTGTCACTGGTGCGCACAAGTGGGGTGTCACTTATGCGCACAAGGGGAGTGTCACTAGTGCGCACAAGGGGAGTGTTGCTGGTG
The DNA here is from genome assembly GCA_949361645.1 of Spongilla lacustris. Lineage (NCBI taxonomy): Eukaryota > Metazoa > Porifera > Demospongiae > Spongillida > Spongillidae > Spongilla > Spongilla lacustris. The sequence continues at coordinate 3,803,637 of OX442416.1, read as the reverse complement.
CGCACAAGGGGAGTGTCGCTGGTGCGCACAAGGGGAGTGTCACTGGTGCGCACAAGGGGAGTGTCACTTATGCGCACAAGGGGAGTGTCACTGGTGCACACAAGGGGAGTGTCACTTGTGTGCACCAGGGGAGTGTCACTGGTGCGCACAAGTCGAGTGTCACTGGTGCACACAAGGGGAGTGTCACTGGTGCGCACAAGGGGAGTGTCACTGGTGCGCACAAGTGGGGTGTCACTTATGCGCACAAGGGGAGTGTCACTAGTGCGCACAAGGGGAGTGTCGCTGGTGCGCACAAGGGGAGTGTTGCTGGTGCGCACAAGGAGTGTCGCTGGTGCGCACAAGGGGAGTGTCGCTGGTGCGCACAAGGGGAGTGTCACTGGTGCGCTCAAGGGGAGTGTCACTGGTGCGCACAAGGGGAGTGTCACTGGTGCACACAAGGGGAGTGTCACTTGTGCGCTCAAGGGGAGTGTCACTCGTGAGCACAAGGGGAGTGTCACTGGTGCGCACAAGGGGAGTGTCACTCGTGAGCACAAGGGGAATGTCACTTATGCGCACAAGGGGAGTGTCACTGGTGCACACAAGGGGAGTGTCACTAGTGCGCACAAGTGGAGTGTCACTTATGCGCACAAGTGGAGTGTCACTGGTGCACACAATGGGAGTGTCACTAGTGCACACAAGGGGAGTGTCACTGGTGCGCACAAGGGGAGTGTCACTGGTGCGCACAAGTGGGGTGTCACTTATGCGCACAAGGGGAGTGTCACTGGTGCACACAAGGGGAGTGTCACTAGTGCGCACAAGGGGAGTGTCACTGGTGCGCACAAGGGAAGTGTCACTGGTGCGCACAAGTGGAGTGTCACTTATGCGCACAAGGGGAGTATCACTGGTGCGCACAAGGGGAGTGTCACTGGTGCGCACAAGGGTAGTGTCGCTGGTGCGCACAAGGGGAGTGTCGCTGGTGCGCACAAGGAGAGTGTCATTGTTGCGCACAAGGGGAGTGTCACTGGTGCGCACAAGTGGAGTGTCACTTATGCGCACAAGGGAAGTGTCACTGGTGCGCACAAGGGAAGTGTCACTGGTGCGCTCAAGTGGGGTGTCACTGGAGCGCACAAGGGAAGTGTCACTGGTGCACACAAGGGGAGTGTCACTGGTGCGCACAAGGGAAGTGTCACTGGTGCGCTCAAGTGGGGTGTCACTGGAGCGCACAAGGGAAGTGTCACTGGTGCACACAAGGGGAGTGTCACTGGTGCGCACAAGGGGAGTGTCACTGGTGCGCACAAGGGGAGTGTCACTGGTGCGCACAAGGGGAGTGTCACTGGTGCGCACAAGGGGAGTGTCATGCTGGTATGCTAAGTGTATCAGGAGTGATGCAGATAGCCGTGCTGGTGCAAAGTGAAAAGATTTTGAGTGACTCGGTTTTTATAGTTTCAATTCCGTCATCGCTATGACCCTCCCTTCCAACCTCCTCCTCCCTATCTCCCCCTCCCTCCTCCTCCTCCATTGGACAAAGATTATATGTCTTTCCTCTTCTATATCTGCAGCCATCCTACCTCGAGTGCATCAGCTGCGGAGATCTTAGCTGTGCTGTTCTTCTATGAGCTGCACTACACCAGTAGGTTTGTCCTCTGGAGAGAGGGCATAGGAGGAAGGTCATGGGGGGAGGAGGGAGGGGGGCATTGTGCCAGGTGAAGGAGGGTTGTTTAAGGAGGTGGAGTCTGAGAGAAGAGGAGGGGGGTTATATACATGTATGTTCATTTATCTAGGGATAGATACATGTAGCTATTTTGATATTGAATGTCGTCCATATGGGTGTCCATGATTAGTATTAACTGAGATATGGTTACCTCCCCCCTCTCCGCACAGATGACGTCCCCAAGGATCCGTCCAGTGACAGAGTTGTACTCTCCAAGGTAAGCTACATACATGTATATGTCTGCATTTCCTGTCATTAAAGTGAAAACATACATGTAGGTGTGGTAACCTGCATACATACTGTTGGCATTTTAAAATTTATTGTGTACATTGTAGATGTGTGGGTAGTGATGTCACTACCCCCTCACACCCTCACAGGGTCATGCCTGCCCCATCCTGTATGCAGCATGGTGTGAGGCTCATCACCTAAGAACATCTGCTCACCCTGCGCAAGGTGGACTCCATCTTAGAGGGACACCCCACACCTGTAAGCACCTCAGCTACCTTCCTCCCTCTCCCTGTTTGCTATGTACGTTTGTGATGGATATTCACTGACCACTTGTGTTTCTCTTACCTCACTCTCGTACTATCATCCCCTCCCTTCCATCCACTCTGTCCTCTCCTCCCTTCCATCCACTCTGTCCTCTCCTCCCATCCACTCTGTCCTCTCCTCCCTCCTCCCTCCTTCGTCCCCTCCTCCCTCTCCCCCCCATCCCTCCCTCCCTCCCCATCCCCTTTCTCCTCCAGTGTCGGAACTACGTGGATGTGGCCACAGGCTCCCTGGGTCAAGGGATCTGTGTCTCTGCAGATATGGCCTACTGTGGGAAGTAGCATGAGTGTGTCATGTAGATAGCGGTGCTTTAGCACTGACTGTCAGGAGTGATGTGCTGTCATTCTCTGGTCTGTGCTTCCTTTTGCGTTCAGCAATATGCTGTGCATCTACATGTATTTTTATATGTACTGCATGCACTTACATGTATAATAGTCTACCAAGGTCACTGAATTTATCATCACTCCCTGACATAAAAGGCTGGTCAGGGTCACAACAATAGCTCTCCAGGGCATCATCATCCTTAAGTTCTTATGACACCTTCGCGATTCAACCTTCGCGAGCGCTTTGTCCATTTATGTTGTCATTTGAATGTTATCATAGCAGTGGACCATTTGCCTGATGACGCGCACGTAAGCGAGCCTCCGTTTATTACTCCGCGGATCATTGATTGTTTACCTAGTGTGATGGATGTAGTGCAAATTTCACGCTGCAACATGTATTAGACTGTAAGACAGGTGGTCTTGTCATCCATCAACATAACGAAGTTCGGGACTGTCTTGGGGATATGGCTGCTCAAGTATGGAGTCAGGTTGTACGTGAACCAATACCGGGTAGTCAAAGAGGCTGACTCCAAAGCACTGAAAGCAGGATTGAGGGCCGATCTAGGCATTCCGAATGAGTAGCGTAATAATTATTGAACGTAAATTTGCGTCTTCAGCGTATAATCAATTAAACACATCCGAATGCATATCGATCGTTGAACCATTTGATGCATTGAGCCCCATGCATACATACGTATACTTACGTCACGTGATATGACGCGCAAATCTTGGCAGCTGCTGCAGGATCATAATATTAGCGCCGTAGCCTAGGCAGGTGTTATTGTATAGCTGCGATGAATCCCGGCCCTCAGCAGGTATGACCTTATCTTGCGCCGTTTGTGTTTTCCTACGTTGCAACTTCTTTCCCACCAGTATCCCATAGGCATAGGAAGTCGTGTCGGACTGTCGGTATGTAAATTATGTACCTTTATCATGCTCTTTTAGTCAAAATGTGTAGTAGCGTGCAAGTGTTTCTAGATCTGCAACAAAGTGTAAGTTCAGTACGTTGTTTTCTTTCCCATTACGCCGGCACGCTGGTGAAGTGAAGGTGGGCCAAGTGCGCATATCTTTTTATCTGTCCCATTGTGCTGTGTTTTTATTTCCTATCTAGAGCACCGTACGCGTAGTGTGCACTTGGCTGAATACTTGAATTCATAGTAAGCTGTTGTAGATAGTTGCGCATGCTATTATACTGGTCTCTTTTGCCAGTTTCACTTAGACTGTGCAGTATGGAATGGATATATGGTAAGCCTTGGTCTATTAATAGGGCAAAGTTTTACCTACGCTCTCTCATTTCAGTTTCTGACGCGGGTCACGCCGTTGCAGCGTTTCGAACGTGTGTGTATATATGTGTTCATGTATGTAAGAAACATTATATTTCTTTTTTTTTAAAAGGTGATCAATGGGCGAGGCCGGGGGGGGGGGGGGGGGGGGGGGGGGGGGGGGGTGAAGGGCAGGGGACCAGGAGGATGAGATAAGAATTGCGTCATTGACATTAGACAATATCCGGCTGATATTCAATCCATAAGCGAGAAGAGTACGCAAATAGTATACTAAAGTGCCTAAGAGAAAAATATACACTCAGCGTATAACTGAAGTGTATACTGTTCCTATCCACTAGTTTTACGCCAGAGATTCTATTAATATACGATAGGTGTATAACTAGCGTAAATTGGTGCTATACATTAGAATATACGCTGGCGTAAAACACGTTTGTAGCACAGTGACGTAGTGAACAATCTATGTACTGTTAGTAGTATTGGCCATATATAGTACCCTTTTTGCTGAGCCCCCTCCTCCCTGTCGTGCCACCATTGATATGCATCTACATGTAATTGGAAGTGCTATATTTCTGTCAAAGTCTCTGGTTATTTGTATTGCAGAATGGTTGGAGGCCATTGATGATAGCAAGTAAAAGAGGACACCTTGCTGTGGTGAAGTCATTGATTGAAGAAGGAGCTGATGTTAATCAGACTGATAAGGTCAGCAAAGGCACTGAAGAATTAATGTCTAGTATCCTGAGTACAACTGCATGTATACCTGGTGTAGAGATAGAGTAAGAATAGCTTCATAGTTTTACATGTATTTAAAAAGACTATTTCTAATGGAATTACTACATGTAAAATGTAGCTAGCCTGGTCCCTTAAAACACCAAATGGCTACATGTAGTAACAACTGTACAATTTCACATAGGAAATTAGACATATTAAGGATTGAAATAAGGTTAATATGATATATATAATTATAATTATAATTATATAATATAAACTGTAATTTAAATATAATATACCAATTGGGATTGTAGCACCTCAGCTGCCTTTGACATCACTGTTACATCCCTGCTTAATTCACACACTACGTTGGAAGTGGGCATGTACTAGGGTGTTTCAGCAAAGGCAGCTGAGCACAGAAAACATAACGAAAATGATCCCAAGTGTGCTGAGTTGGGTACCATTGGCAGTGGAGAACTATGGGACCTGGAACCAGAGGCATTAAAGGCCTTCTCACAGGTGGCTTCACGGTTAGCCATTCGTGGTAACACCCCCAAGTCTAAGGTGGTAGCTGAGCTATATGGCCGCCTCAGCCTGTTATTGATTAGAGCTAATGCTCGATCAATCTTGGTCCGCTCCTATCCCCACTCAAGCCAACAGGACAGTTATCTGTGCATGTAGTTGTTTTGTGTGTTGCTATAATTATTATGTGTGATGTATGTGGTAGCATGTATGTACAATAATCGTATACATGTGAAAAAATATAGTATTACAAAAGTCGTCGAGGTGACATATCCATTAAATGACGCAGTATGATGTGGAATGTCAATAGTTATAATTGTTCGAAAGTTATAGCAATCAGTTTAGACGTAAGGCATTATAAATTTCAATTGAAACATTTTTGCATAATATTTTATAGCATTGGATGAAGCACTCTATTATAAACCAGTTGGATAAAGAGAAGCCAAGAATGCTTTTAACATGGTGAACCGAGTTGCTGCCTTGTGGAATGCTCGCGTGTTATGGCCTAGATGCAGCCGTTTTTTGTTCAACACCTATAGAGGATTTGCTAGGCTTGTCTTAAGAGGATCTGATGAATGTCTATTCAGTAAGGAAGGTGTTACTCAAGGTGATCCTCTATCCATGCTCATCTATGCAGTTGCACTATTACCACTTGTTAAGTCACTGAAGGTCAAAGAGAACAGGTTGCAGACCTGGTATGCAGATGACTCAGCTTGCATTGGTAACATCAAGGAGGTTCGCTCATGGTATGATCAGTTGGCTGAGCAAGGCCCAGCTTATGGATACTTTCCTGAGCCCAAGAAAAGCTGTCTGATTGTTACCCCTCAATTTGAAGATGAGGCCAGGATAGTCTTTGGTGATTTGGGTGTGCAGATAGTGAACGGACATCGCTTTCTTGGGGGTGTTATTGGAGACTGCATGATAGCAGACGATTTTGTGAGGAAGAAGGTTGCAATGTGGGTAGATTGTGTTGTGAAACTCTCCAAGGCAGCTACCAAATCACCACAAGCCGCTTATACTGCTCTCTCCAAATCCCTTCAGTGTGAATGGTCATACCTGCAGCGAGTCATGCATAACTGTGGAGGTGCTTTTGTCCCACTGCAAGATGTGATTTTAAAGGCTTTCTACCCAGCATTGTTTGAAGGAGATTTGTCAGATGCTGAATGTAAACTGTTTTCCTTACCAACTCGTTTTGCTGGCTTGGGGATCAATAATCCTACTGAAACAGCATCATCGTCCTACCACACCTCTACCCAGGGTACCAAAGTTGTGGTAGAAGCTATTAAGGGATGTGGTGAATTTAGCTCTGCCTGTCACCTGGATGCAATCAGCAAGGCAAGATATGAGACGCGAAAAGCACTTGACGAGGTTTCCAAACAGAAACTAGATGCCATTCTTGCAACTCTTTCACCAGGCAGACAACGTGCAATCATGAGGGTGGTTGAGGGCAAAACGTCCAGCTGGTTGACAACTCTGCCACTCCAAAGTTGCCACTTTGATTTGGCTCCTGTACAGTTCAGAGATGGCCTAGCTCTGCACTATTTGCGACATCCATCTAATCTGCCAGCCAAATGTGATGGTTGTGGAGCTGATTTCACCCTCCAACATGCCCTAGACTGTAAGAAGGGGGGACTTGTTATACTACGCCACAATGAGATCCGTGACTGCCTTGGTGATCTTGCCAGTCAGGTGTGGCCCCAAGTTATAAAGGAGCCTATTGTCAATGAGACTACTGCCACCTCAAGTGATCCAGGACTAAGGCTTGACCTGGGAATCAGAGGTGTTTGGCAACCACAGGTGGAGGCGTTGTTTGATGTCCGTGTCATAGACACTGACGCCCCATCACACTGCCATCGAGCACCTAATGCCATTCTTGAGTCAAGCTCATTGGAGAAGAAGAGAATGTACAAAAAGGCAGTTGAAGACAGAAGAGGCACCTTCACCCCATTTGTCCTTTCCGTGGACGGACTACTACACAAAGAGGCTAGTCACTTCCTAAAGCACATGGCCACTGCTCTGTCTTCCAAGTGGGACAAAGCCTTTTCCATTACCAGCAGCTATGTCAGATCACGGCTTGCTTTTGCAGGGGTTCGAGCAGTGAGCCTCTGTCTTAGAGGATCCCGCACCAAATGGAGAAGTGGGCTGGGGTTTGAAGATGGTGCTCCTCTGGCCTCATTCATGGATTAAATTTATTGTCTTATTATTTCTCTTTTTAATTACTTATCATCTAATTGTATGTATTTCATGTTTTTATTAATTTAATTGGCTGTTCATTTGAAAAAAAAAAAAAAAAAAAAAAAAAAAAAGAAACCAGTTTTTTCCCTTCAAATTATGTCTACATGTAGCTGCTAATTTCATTTACCATTAATAACTTGGACCTTTGGAATAGCAGAATGCTTTGCATGTCTGGTGATTGGTTTACCTGAAAGTGCTTAATATACGACGTTTCCTTGGTTCCATGCTATTTGCACTACTATTGCTTTGCACTCGTATTGTATATATTGTACTAACATTCATGTAATCATTTGTAATATAGATTGGTTTGAGTCCATTGTGGGTTTCAAGTTCTAATGGATGGATTGATGTAGTGAAGACACTCATTGAAGCAGGAGCTAATGTCAATCAGGCTAATGAGGTTGGTGTGTGTACATGCACATACTGTTGTAATAATTATCACTTCAGTTCAGCGGGCTGTACATATGTGTACTGCTGTTGCTTTATACAAGTATATAGTTTACATTGATGTATGTATGCAAAATAAACATAGGCACTTGAGCCATGCCTACAACTATTCTGAGTGGAAGGATATCATAAGGGGTAGAGATGCTCACCATAATGAACACTATTGGCATACATGCTCACCATAATGAACACTATTGGCATACATGCCTTTGGCCCAAATGTCTGTGGCCCAAATCCTACATGCGGAGTCAAATACAGAAACATTACAGCATTCTGTACACATGCATGTACAACACTTGTAAGCATATAGTTTCAATGGTCAATGTACATTGTAATGCAAGTGAATTCACAGCCCACAACTTCTGTCTATTATAGGAGGCCACAGAAGCATCAATGGCTTGGTGTGGGAATAGATTGGTCTGGAGAAGCACACTGTAAACTCAGTCATAAGGTCTTGGGGCTATAAGCTTAGTCTCGTACCCAGACCCAAATGTACGTAACGATTATAGCTTACAGTATAACATCACGTACAGAGGGTCTGGGAATGAAGTCGTGGGAAATGGTTCTATGTTACTGAATTTTGTGGAACCAATCAAATTGCAGCGATTTGTGACGTATACATTCCAACGCTATTGCCATCAGCTAAATTGCATTTCTAGCATATTACCAATCGCAAAACCACACCCAAAGTGTGATCGGAAGGTATTTCCAAGTCAGCGTTAGACCTAGATGGTGTTATGGCTCTTGCGTCAGAAAGACTACAGTAGGTTACTTAACCGATAAATGACCAAATTATTCATTACGTAACGGGTGCACCGTATAACCAGATTTAATTTTAACTTATTCAAAAATTGTGCGTCTGTCAATCAAGTTTGCTTCGTGCGATCGCGTAGTATTTCGTTTGTTTTACCGATTTCTAAGACCAAAAAGGATCGCTACCATGCTCTCTAGACTCAAAAAGTGAAGCACGATGTATTCTAGAAACTTGAAGACACGAAGCCGTTCCATACACGAATCGTGGTCGGGTCATCGCTAATGTCTACCTACGAACAGTAAGGAACCAGTTTTTGTGATACTCTTATTGTTTGGGAGGTGTGTAGCTTGCGCATATGCATTTTGTATAATTTTGCTTGCATATATGTTCTGTTTGTATCCCTACCGTGTTGTAACTTTTTTTAGAGCACATCTGTTGTTTCTAGCTCTTTTTGTTATGGCAATTTGATGCGCGTTTATGGCATGGGGCATTGAGAAGGGTGTGGCTAAAGAGACTAGGGCAGGTGGGAAGAATGTTATGTAGGAAGAATGGTTTGAAATAAATAAAAGTGTGGTGAGGACATGACATGGAAGAGTGTTGTGTGCTATGTGCCTGTGTGCTATGTGTGCTATGTGCCTGTGTGTTACATGTATGTGTGCTATGTGTAGAGTGTTATGTGCACACTCATGGTGTAGAGTGTTGTGTGCACACATATTGTGTGTACTCACATGGGTAGGGGTGTGAGTAGGTCCACACACAACACTTTTCCCTCCTATGTGTGTGCACACAACACCCACTCCACACCTCCACACACTACACTCTCGCCTCCTATGTGTACCTTGTGTGTGCACACAACACCCACTACACACACACAACACTCGTTCCTCATGTGTGTGCACACAACACCCACTCCACACCTCCACTCACAACTCTCTTTCCTCCTGTGTGTGCACACAACACCCACTCCACACCTCCACTCACAACTCTCTTTCCTCCTGTGTGTACCTTGTGTGTGCACACAACACCCCTTCCACACACACAGCACTCTTCCCTCCTGTGTGTACCTTGCTATGTGCCTTTGTGTTATGTGCCTGTGTTATGTGTCTGTGTGTTATGTGCCGGTGTGCTATGTGCCTGTGTGCTATGTGCCTGTGTGTTATGTGCCTGTGTGCTAGTGCCTGTGTATGTATGTGTGCTATGTGTCTGTGTTATGTGCCGGTGTGCTGTGCCTGTGTGCTATGTGCCTGTGTGCTATGTGCCTGTGTGTTACATGTATGTGTGCTATGTGCCTGTGTGTAACATGTATGTGTGCTATGTGCCTGTGTGTTACATGTATGTGTGCTATGTGCCTGTGTGTTACATGTATGTGTGCTATGTGCCTGTGTGTTACATGTATGTGTGCTATGTGCCTGTGTGTTACATGTATGTGTGCTATGTGCCTGTGTGTTACATGTATGTGTGCTATGTGCCTGTGTGTTACATGTATGTGTGCTATGTGCCTGTGTGTTACATGTATGTGTGCTATGTGCCTGTGTGTTACATGTATGTGTGCTATGTGCCTGTGTGTTACATGTATGTGTGCTATGTGCCTACATCACCAGGCGTGGTACTTACTAATAAACTAAAAGTTGGATGTGCACACCCTCTGTTTATTAGTTCTCCATTTCTTCCCCATAGTCACTGATGGCTGAAGTTGTCACTACCCTCGCACTATCTGAGCTGGGCTATTACCTCATCTTAGCTTAGTATTGTTTGTGTTAATAGTTTATTCATGTTCGTGCCTAATACATTCATGAGGTGACGCCCTTCAAACGGCAGTACTTATCTGGATAGAATCGGCCTCCTACATGCACCGCGATCGCTAACATTTTACTGCTCTGGACGTAGAATAACAGAAGGCACACTTCTATCAACACCGTACGAGTGCAAACGAAGCTTCGTTGTAGTTGCATCCGGTTTATAATGATTACGTACAAACCCCACTCCAGCTGTCTGCGATCGCAGACCACCGCTCTTACGCAACATTCAATTATGTACGGTAATTTTGTCTGCGAACGCAGACCGTGGTAATTTATCGGTTAACTCTTTGCCGGCAATACCCAGTGTTGTCCCCGAAGACCCATGGATTTTTTCACAAAACCATGCACCGACGTTGGACGGGACCGACTAGACCTGGCACACTGCCCAAGTATTAACCCTAACCCTTAACCTAAGTCTTCGATTTTCACAATTTGCGACCACCCGCATAGGCCATAATTGATTTCGTGACGCAGCGGAACATTTGTGACGACATAAAAGTTATGTAATAGTCAACATTCCAAGAACCATTTCCCACGACTTCATTCCCAGACCCTCTGTACGTGATGTTATACTGTAAGCGATAATCATCGTTACGTACATTTGGGTCTGGGTACGAGACTACTATAAGCTTGGTTTGATTTATGTGCACATGTACATGTATACACAAAAGACAAGTAATGGAATAGATAAATAACTTTCTTCATTTAAAAAAAATCCACTTGAGGCCGGCTGGGAATAGAATACACTGTGCAGAGCTGCTTAAATAGTAATTAAATCATGCAGTGTGCCTTTGCTCAAATTCCAGCTATCTAGCTTTATATACTTCACTTAATAAGCTCAATAACATAATCTGTGGTCAGTATAAACCTGTACATGTTGCAGCTGAACACACAGTTTGGCTTGGTAATTTTGTTCGATCATTTGGATAGCACGGTATACTGCTGTATAGGCTCATACATGTAGCTACATGTATAATTCCAACATGTGCATGCAGTAATGCATTGTGATGTGATGGGGCCTAGGGGGCCAGGAAGCCATTACCGGGCTAAGCAAAGTACAGTAAGTACTGCATGGGCCTTCGCTGCAGGCAGCCATCAACACTTTTATTAAATTAGTTGTATTCCCATTTGTCTATTGAGTTAATGAGGCTGGCTTTATTGGCCCATGCTTAGCCTGCTGTAGCTAATGGATACAGAATTTTTGTGTGCTGTTATGCGTGTGCATGTTTTGGGTGTACAACACGTACATGTATGTCAGTGTTTTAAGTATTAAATCCAGATATTACAATTTTGTTAAAATGGATGACGTTTTTAGAGGGCTGATGCTTCACCGCAAAACAGTCCTAGAGATGGTTGTTATATTGAAATCCATTTGTCATTCATTCTTATCCATGATTTATTTACTAGTTCTGTTCATGTACATGTATAAATTCTGTACATGTATGTGTGTACATTTCATACATGCATGTCTTTATACTTGTAAAAAAAGAACTTCAGAAGTCAAAGGCATACACAAATGAGATTCTTTTTGATAGCATTTTGTAACTTTACTTGACAATGTGTTTTAGTGCTTTTTTGTTTACGTAATTTTATTGTGTGGTAATTTATGCTTATATAGCTGCACACCATAAAACACCATTGTTAATAACTTCCACACACAACATGTATGTGTAGTACTGTGTTTCATTGTACTTACAAGTGAGAATTATGTTGTAATGGTCTATAGACACATGCAGTCAGGAAAGCTTTGCACAAAATACATAAAGCCATGTATCAGGCATTTTTACCATACTTTGTTCTGTTACCATACTCTTTTAATGTTTGTCCTGTTGTGTACATGTAAGTAATCCACAAAGCCTGCAATTTGCTCATGGCTGTCTTGATTTGCTTAAACAGGCGAACATGGTCTGGGGCCAGGGCTTCTTAGCCATATGATTGTACAGCCAGTGGGATACAAACCCAATCGCATTTATCATCTCATTGCTTGATTGAGTTTTTCAGGCAGATTGATTAAAAATCTCATTGTAATTGCATGAGGAAATATACACAAAATACACAAAGAAAAGCACAAAGACTAACACCGTTATCAGCAGCAGATGTGGGCTGAGTAAGCAAGTGATACATATAGGAGCTTAATGGCTCTTTGGGATGACTGCGACCTACAAATGCGCATTGAAGTAATTAAATTTGTTCCTTTGCTCTTCACCAGACCAATGCAACTCCACTTTATGTGGCCAGCCAGAATAGTCAAACTGAAGTTGTAGAGACCTTGGTGGCAGCAGGTGCTGGTGTGAATACAGCCATAGTCTATGTAAGTAACGAGATCTTTAATTTATACTGCATCATGCACTTTAGAGTATTCACAGTGCACACATTCTCATGCTTGTACAGTGCATGTTGAGCACGAAAGTGAAATGCATATGTACATTGTACATGTACGTACATGTCCTTGGACATATACATTGCAGGGCTGTTGCCACACTATAATAAGTGGTCCGGTTATGACTATAAGCCGGCACCCCTCCTGCTCAGCATTTTGCATTCAAAATCGCCCTGAATTATGCAAACACTGTGGTAAAAATATAATTAGAGGAAATTCTTGAATTTATTTATATTTATTTTTGTTGGAAAAAAGTGGTTCCGTTGAAGTCATAGAAATGGACCTGTGGCAGTGCCCCTGCATTGTCATATGAGGTGCAGCATTTTGGCTTAGAGTGCAAACGATGGGGGTACATGCAGTTCCAACAACTCCAGTTTTAACATATACACTTCTTATAGTGGAATATGAGAGAACCTTTATCAACTACATGTACATGTAAGATACACAACCGCTGCATGTATCAGAATGATGTTTCCTGCATACCTTAATACTGGACAGTACAAATGCTGTGCATATACATGTAGTACAATATATTTTGCACCAACGTGAAATGTTAACAGCAGTAGAATAGTGATATGTTTCAGTTCAATCTCACATCTTCAGGTTATAGGAGCACAAAGAAACAGTGAGGCTTCATGAAGATGCCTTACATGCCATATTATATCATTATATATATTTTTAAACACACATGCAATACAACATGTGCATGCAGTTCAAGTGAATATTCTAACCCTCGTCTTGCTGTTGGAGTGCTTAATTTAATAGCATGATCCAAGTATGCAGCATTCCATCATTATATTCACATACACCTAACATGGCTCTTTCAATTCCAATTTACGTATACATGAGAAGTTCATGTTTGATTATATCATTTCTACTTTTTTTGTTACTGAATAGAAAAATCAAACTCCATTGCATATAGCAAGCCAGCAGGGTCATTTTGATGTGGTACTGATCCTGTTGGGAGCAGGTGCTGATGTGAATGTGGCAAACACTGTAAGTGATTTTGTATCACTTCTCTCACAAATGCTTACACACTGAAGAACATCGATCCTAATTGTATGCATCTGTGCATGCTTGTGCATGCACTTGAATTATATGTATGCACGTACGTGTATACCATGTATCACTGGAATGGGGACTTATGTCAGGATTCTGATCCAGAGAGAATAATGTAAGGTGGGCTGGGGAGCAAATTATTTTGAGGGTGCTCTTTTATTAGAGTATAAGGTCTGTGTAATGTAGAAGTGCACACACATGTACAACCACATACACACATATACACACATATGCACATTCTATTCCACTCCCAATACCCACAATTCATCCCTTCTTCTTTCAAATGATTTATTAGTAAGATCAGTTGTGCTACATAGTATTATTTATCTTACAGGATGGAAAAACAGCCCTAGACATTGCAGTGAGCATGGGTCATGATGATGTAATTGATGTAATGAAGACTCACCAGAGCAAGGTGAGGTGTAGTTCTGTCACTGTAGTGCAGGGAATAATTTACTTTTAAAAAATTGCATAGCAATTTTGCTCCGCAAAATCGAAATTGATTAGCAACTTCGTTCAGTTGCATCGCAATTTGTTCCCGCCGAGATGTGTGATGATTCTTCATATGAACACAAAGCAGAGCTATCCCACGGACACGCCCGCGTGCATTTGGATCGCTTTCAGGCGAACGAGTCAAACGACTATTTGTAGATTTTGTCCACCCGTATTGGCACTGTCGCGTAGGCGTTCTGGCATATTCATGTGCAGTACATACATGTACCACGTACGTTTGCGCGTAAATGTACATTTTAATTAGTAATGATTTGATAACTTGATAATTCTATTAATATAAAAATCTACACCCCCCTTCCCGAAGCCGGCTGTGTACGCTGCGCGCTCATGTCATTCGTACGCGTACGCAATCGTTAATCGTTAATTGTCGCGATCGCGATGTCACGTGAGTGTGGCTGATGCAGCTTTCTGATTGGAATTCTTTTGTACCATAAATGCACTCTCTTCGCGTAGCATTTACACTGAGCGACGTGCCTGCAAACACGGATAGATTGCATCGCAGTTTTCAGCGACAATGTTTTGAAGTTGTTTCGCATCTAATAAAAACTGCTTCGCAAAATGCGATGCGAATCCGGTTAAATTATTCCCTGTAGTGCATCAGTGACCACACTCTAACTACTAGCAAGGCAAATAATAAATAATAATTACAGTACATGTACCTTCCTACTATATACCAGGCACTTGTAAATGAGCTAACCTGCAGTATCTTGCAAAATTTTGAATTTGATTTATGGAGTTCATATGTCTTGGTCAAGTCAGCAAATTAATTTAAGAAATTGTACGTATTTTTTAAAAAGCAGAAATATCCTTGCTTCGCAGGTCACTCTAGGTACATGTATACACACATATAAGGCTTTTGTGTGTTTTGTATATGAATCAATTATTGTATCCTGTGGGCATGTATTGATGTGCAGTAACAATAATATAGTACAGTGCCAATTGGCCACACATGCTGAACATGCTAGGGTGTCCCCACGTCATACGATGTTGTCTTAAAAATTCACCTTGTAATCTTGTGGGGACCTATTACTCAGAGATGCACATTTGGGCAGATAAATGGCTTGGAATCAACATTGGTTGCAATCATTTTACCTTCTAAACATGGTTTGTGTGGTATCTGGACCATGCCCATGGGAGAAGGGGTCAACTACTAGGGTCACATGTGGCCACTTCCCATTGGACGATTTGTGTTAATGTCTTTTGTCTTTATTTGTGTCCTACATATATATTTACATATAATATATATATATATATATATAATTATAATTATATGTTAGTATCATTGCATGTATGAACATTGTCCTGTTGGCTGATGACCTTGGTAAATAAAATACACAAGTGAGTACTATATTCCGCAAGTGTTCCTCGGACTCACAGCTCCTGGTGATGGATACCACATTCCTCCTCTCATCCTCTTCTGGCTTCTTTGGCTCAACTTTCATTCTTCAAACTTCAAACACATCTTTCCTTTTGCTCTTCTGTCTCTGTTCCTAATCTCCCTCTCCTCAGACCTCAGGAAGTAGATGCTTGTTAATCCGCCCTATGGTTCAGTCAATGCTTGTTCATGACGCACTCTCAACCCTAGAATCTTTTTCCAGGGGCGGGACTCCCTCTTCCACAGGATGCTCCTTCTAGCATCAATATTAGTAGTGGTTGAAACGTCTCTTCCCCGACATCCCATTCGGTGGTTGGACATTTTTCCTCCCCAATGAATTTATGGTGCAAGGACACTCTCCTCTTCTACTCAGTGGCAAAGATCTTCTTCCTACCCGGCAGCAGAGACTCTTCTCTCACCGTGGTCCTGTTGCCACTCCTGCTGCCACTAAAATCTTATGACTGTGGAGAGAAAGTATTCCTCCTGAATAGCCTGAAAGTCCATTAGAGGACACATAAAGTGTTCAGGTTATGCAACATGCATGAAATTAAGGAGGAATAATTAAATTGCAGAAATTAAGGATGAATGTGGTATCATGAGGTCGAAAGCTTCTATTGGAAGACACGACATAAAGCCAGATGATGGATGATTTTATTGTGATGTGCATGTAGACCTATGTGTGCATGTGTGCAGCCAGTCTTGTAAGCGTGGCGTGTGCAAGTTGATGATATTACTATTTTCACTCGCGTAATATGTGCTAAATTATTTCTTTAATTTTGCCTTGAATATTGTTATGTAGTCAAGACATGCTTAATCACATACTATTTGTGATACAAAAGCACATGTAATCATTCAGCACATCTATAAATGTTACACAATGTGAACATCTACAATCTAACTGAACTTTAAGGTATGGTAACATGTTATTGATGTAAAAAATAGTTCAATGTACTAATACTGGGAATTGCATGATACCATCATCGTGATAACCTCAACCTTTTAGCTCAGCTAGTTATAGTAAGCATCTAATTTCCATTTTTATACCTACAGAATAGCAGTTCATGAATGTGAACGGACAATCATCAACACTGACATGAAAGATCACTACTTCTGCTGCCTTCAGTTATACTGGTACACATTACAACGAACTATACGTGACATTATCAAGTCCTGTGTGATTTGTAATTAAACACATTACACCCATATGTATTTAATAAGTGTCATACAGTGTTGAGTCAGTTTTTAGGTTGTTGTACAAAGGTAGTCTCATAGCTAATCACTATCTGATTTGGACAAATTGCATTGATGCCAACAATTGGCTTTGATTCTGTCATCCATTGACACCAACATAATGATACCGGCAAACATGGCATTAAGGCTGTGACCAACATGGCATATATTGAGCCGCGGGCTGCATGTGTTCATCTATATATAAGAATGGAAGTACTAGGTTATCAGGTTATTCAGGTTACATGTATTTGGATATTTTTCGGTTCGAATAGTAATTTGGCATTACTCGGAAAAATCAATCATTGGATTTGCTCTAGATCAATAACTTCTATTGGAATTAATTTGTGTATCATATATAATTATTATCCACATGTATACATTATATACATATTTATCATCGTCGCCCATTGGCTTAGCCTTAAGATGCATGTACTCATGTATACCAATAAAATAACTGATGAATGTTGGGGGCAAATTAAAGTATGCATGACCATATCAATACTAGATGGTGCTCCACATCCAGCGACATATTTGTTCTTTTTTCTTGTCCCTTATACAGACATGACGTCGGCGCATAGGAATAGCGGGCCGCAATTTTATCCATTTAAAGGGGAAGTAGACCTTAGTAGGAGCCGGAGGTGAATTGGTAGGAGCCGAACTGGAAGGTACATCGGTAGGAACCGGAGGTGCATCGGTAGGAACCGGAGGTGCATCGGTAGGAACCGGAAGTGCATCGGTAGGAACCAGAGGTGCATCGGTAGGAACCGGAGGTGCATCGGTAGGAGGAGTGGCACCATCTGGAGCGTCAGGTGGAAAAGGTGGTGGCGGTTCATCATCTGGAGCATCGCTGCCATCTTGATCCTCGCCGTCTACAACTGAGGGATAGCCGACCGAAACGTAATTGTGTATATGTGTGTGCCTAAACGATGTGCATGCACATACCGTTAATGTCTTCCGAAAAAGTTAACCTTCCTACGTCTGACGCCCTACCAAGGGCAAGGTCATCATTGTACGGTCCGTTCTCTTGATATGGATATGATTTTAGCAGTCATCTGCAAGATATTATTATTTAGCGCTTACCGTATTTTAGCGGTACCCCACTGCAGAGAGGGGCAACAGCAGATAAGATTGCCAAGGAGACCCAGATCATTTTAAATTCTATAATTGGTACGGCTCAAGAGTTGACTGCTAGCGCTTAATATTATCCCGCGCATGCACAATGCAACACAGCGGATGTCTTTTATTAATAAATTAAAATCGTTCTTAATTCCCGTGGAACTGCAAAAATCTAAAACGGCAGACACACAACATAACCAATGTGGTTCGTTAAATCCCATGCAGCTCAAATGTATGGAAAACATAAATTCTGACTGTTACTTATAACTGAGCCAGCTATACCGGTATTGAGTCCTGCAGCCGGTATGATTATAATAATATACCGGGTTTACTTGTTATCCGCTTTATTGCATGGTAACGCGCGCGTTAACGGTTTCATGCCGAATACGCTGATCAGCGTAAAATTTTTATATACGGTTCGTGCCGATTACGCGGAACAGCGTACCAGCTGTCCCTCTCTGTTCAAAAGTTTTGTTTTGCGACTCGTAGGACGTTGATTGGAAACTTCGCTGACTGGAAATACTCAACATTCGTCTGGCTATCTAAAACTACAATGGTCAACCACAGGTACCGTTCGATAATTAGTTTCTAATTAGTTTCAAGACACGCCCTATTTCTAAGTGTGCCCACCGTTAAAGCTGCTGTAATTGTTATGGACTACGAAGCGTCTAAAGCTTAGCCAAAACCTTATACACTATGAAGGCTATCTACTGGTACTTATAACTGGTTAATACCTGAATAGGAAGCGTCAAAAAAGCTAAACAACTACTCTTTCACGTACCTATCTTTCAAGCCGCACGGACGGCTTGTTTTCTATAGTATGAAACCACTTCATGGACACAGAATCGTAGCGCTAACATTCCTTTCCAAGAATATGTGAAGAACATTACAAAAGGACGCTCCGTTCAAAAGTTATTCGCTCGTATATCACTCCATTTCAAACAAACTTCGTAATGAAATTAGTTACCGGCATGACGCGTAAATTGTTAATTGGATTGTAGGCATTAAACCGTTAATTGCCTTCGTACGCACGTTACGGTATACTGATATACGTTAATTATATGATTTTAAATCTATACTAGGTACTTGGATATTATTTTCAAATTGATATTTTTGCAACAATTCGCATGGTTCTAAAAAGAGTAAAAAATGCGCATTCCAACGGTATATTATACTTATCATATCATCTTTTTTCATTCGGTCAATACGGCAGCATAAAGCGGTACTTTTGAATGTATGGAATTGAATGACCGCGCAAAAAAAAACTGTGCCGGTTTAACTTATATTTGCTACAATGATCTTACCAAATATGCTACTGCAGCCAAATATATAAGGAGTAACTGCCACACATACCTGCATATAAAAATCCTTTTTAGAAGGTACTACAGCCGATATTATGCAAAAAATCATGCCAAATATGCAGGCTGCTCATGGTAGCGATATAGAAACATATAGCCAAATGTATATATATCATGTTCTCGGAAACAAAATTTTACCATTCAATGAAAAAGGCATTTCACATGTCAGAAAAATCAACAAAAATAATATTTCCAGTAATACAGCTGTAATATGCATATTTTTTCATCTTCCCCTTCTTCCTCGATGTCTTTCTGTGTCCAGTAACAGTTGGTGGCTTTGGGAACTTTACCAGTACTTTTCACTGAAATAATGTGTCTATGATGCAGAATATTTTGTTTTTGCTCAGCAACTCTGTCGGTTAAGGTATTTTTGAAATGGTTAAGTATTGTTGACCTTACATATAAAAATGAATTCTGCAACTGAATACAGAAATCATATGAGTCAAGCTATATCACTGATGTGAAACATAGTCTTCTGTTTGACCAGAGGCTATAGCACCTAATTGCAGTACATACGAAGTTACTGGCACAGTGTGCACACTGATATGGAGGTCATTGATGTCCCATGCATCAACTGTTGTTGAGTCCCATGAAAGAGTGAGATTTTTATTTGCATACATTACTTCACTTACCTGAATATCACTGATGATCCCTAATCTACACATTGATATACTGTACTACTATGAGGAAGACTATCAATAGTTGTACCCACCAATTCAAAAAGTATTGCACTAATCACATTACACATATTGGAGGCAATAGTAAATAGCCTTGCAGCAAGCAGTGCTATATGTCTTGCTATCATTTCTGGTCATGATGATATTTGAGCTTGATAATCGATGTAGCAATTCTTCATTACTTACATGTAATTCTATGTTTTGAACCAAATCAGTGATTTTGTTTTGCAAATCTCCTCTGTGTTATCTTACATCCCTTGTGTACAGACAGCAACTTTTTATATTTACAATAAACTGCTGGTATGTGCCACTTATGAATTTCTTAATTTAGCTGTTTTATTAATTTCAAGTTTAATCAGTTCTTAACATATGGTGGATTGCACATTACATTTATCCAGCTCTGTATTCAAAACTGGTAGAGGAACAGCTACATTTTCAGCTGTGTCAACAGACACTATAAACTGCTCATTGAGAAACACCTGTACTTCAGCCCAACACCTTGTAAAATTTTGACATTATGATGTATTGCCCACCACAACACATCAGGTGTAGTGTTGAGACTGCTTCCAGCAGAGTGCTCAATAATTATATGATACTTCTTGTATTTTCTAAACGTTGGGATGCTATGTTAGTGTGGATGTAAAAACACCAAGCCCCTTTCGTATCATGGGTGCTTACAGTTAGTTACGTTCATTAAATGTAATTCTTAAAATAGTAAAAAAAAATTCTTTTCAAATCATCAGCAACAGTCTTCATTATCCATGCAAGTACACACAGAAGTGTTGAATAAAAATATAGAATTTCATAAATATAGTATTAAAATACGAATAATAAGCTCACATTGCATGTTGCTATGACAAATTTTGATTAAATTGGTTTGATTGATAAGTGCACTGCGCTAAATCAGAATCTCGAGATATGCAAGGTGCTTTTACTACATAAGCAGCAGAGTCTGAAAATAATCTAGCTAAAGAACCCACGGCAACGATAAGGTGCGTTTTATATAGAACACCTCGTTAACACTCTCTACCTACGTAAAATAAAGTGAAAAACATATCTTTGTAACATTAAGGCAAATAAGTATGACGTCCCACTGTCATAAAAGCTATTAGCTTTCACGATAATCGCGTATCTTAAACCATATGAAGCCGTTCGTGGAGGCTTCGAGACAACACCCTGCGCATCGTCTGATTGCCCTCATACTTAAATGAGTAATGCAACTAGGTGTCCTTAATGCCTTCATATGTATTTCATGGAACCCATTCAATGCGCTACAAAATTCTATAACCATGCAACAAACCATACCCTTTTTTGACACGCCCACAACTTACTACTGCGAATCATTTCACCGTATACAACGAATAGCAAATGCTAAAAGAAGCCATGGGATACCTTTATAGAATATAGCAAGCACAACAGAACTCAAAACCAGCACAAACAATCGATCGCCACAAATCAATCCTCTCCGGCAGTCAAAAATTACGGCACAATTTTTGGGAAACAATTTTTTACGGTAGTTACGTGATTTATCCAAGTACCTATCTATACTACTATTATTTATATACGTTAATTATATCTACACCACCATTTTTATTTTTAAATACGGATGGTCGCCGTACAGTGCAGCTATATGTGGCCAGTTTACATTTACATTTTTGCAACTGGTGATTGTATTGGTGTATATCATAGCTGGCCTTATAACCAACCTGAGCAAACATGCACTAGCTATATTACATCAGACATGGGGCGTGCAGAAACTGATTTGACATCCTTAGTCAGTCGGCATAGTTCCGCTGTTGTGGTTTCCCTTACGTACGTACGTCCGTACACACATGTAACTAGAATGATAAGCAAATCATGAACTTACATATACTACATGTACAGATAGGGATACCTGACGCTGTACATAAAGATCCTACTCCCACCTTGGCTTGTGCAACAAGTGGATGAACTTTAATTTGTGTGTACACGTACATTGTAATTGTTTGCGTTTATGTGTGCATATGTGTACTTGTACTTAAAATACTATATAATTATTTTAAAATTTAAAATATAGTACAGCTTCCACGAAAACGGTATGGCTCTACGCAATTATGGTTGTTCTGCATCATGATTGAATTGGGGGCCAGCCTGTAACTACATGCGTGTATATGCATGCATGGACAAATAAATCATAACGTTATACCCAAGCGTATGAGACGCCCACCAAATTCTAAATCTGGCAATCGATGCATGAATTAGTCTCATCCCCAGACTCACGTACGCAGCAGCGGTGGATTAGATCACCGCTTTGCATATCTGGCTGGGGACGAGACTAGGCCAGTGTATTCAGCCACAGATTATTAAAAATAATCTATGATTCAGCATAGCTATAGGTTCTCGCTTCTGCGTAGCATTGAGACACGAGTTCTAAACTAGCGTGTATCCACAAATGCTGTACGCTTACATCCTTTGGGAAACACGGTGCTGTGTCGTTGCTCATTTGGTGTGATCGTGCTTACGTCCCTACCACTTCTCAGGGTGGTTAAGGCAAGCTACACCAGCATTATATGTTGACATCATGTAAACAACATGTCGCTCGCGCGGCGCCAAGTAGCTAAGTAACGATAACCCCCACCGCGCGTGCGCATTATTTGAAAATGTAAAGTTACTTATTCATACATGTAGCTAGCTAGCTGACTCTGTCCTCGACCTCTCGATCGTATTGGTGAATTGGAGGAATTCCGATCCGAAAACAGCGTCCGCTCCACCCGAACCGTGACCCAGCCAGCGGAGCCGTTAGTTGTATTAATACAACTAACGGCTCCGCTGGCTGGGTCACGGTTCGGTTGTTTCGATCACTACATCTCTCTTCGGGCTTAGCCGCGCTATTCATAATGGAGCAAGTGGTATCTGAATGCTGCTGGTAAGTACATGTGTATTTATATATGTAGGGCGTAGCCCGGTGCCGCTATGTTCATTGTTGTGCGTTTTATAAATTATGCATGTATACAATTGAACCAAGTTTCTTAGAACTACCACGAAAGCATCACCCCCAAATCCCACATAAACACACCCTCCCACATGCATACTGGTACCATTATACCACTCCATCAGTAAATACTACACCCAAACCCACAGCCCTGTAGAACACAACAGCACACAGAACATCACTTACAACACAATGGACAACTCAAAGCTCCAAGCATACATCACACCCATGCTATGTGTTGCAGTACATGGTGTGAGTGTGTAATCATGGTTTCTTGCACTGTATATTTATTGTGCATTGCATGTGTGTTTGTGTGTGTATGACATTTTAATGCGCATGCTTGTGCCATGGACACTACACCCTATGCATATATTTAAACACCACACATACATATACAGCACTACAATGTAACTCAGATGGGAGTGGTGCGATGGTACCTGTGAAATCCTGTGTCACACACACCTAATCTACATGTACATACACATACTCCCTTGTTGTAGATGAACCCATTCTGCACATCCACCCACTCTACTCACACTCACTCACACCCACCCAGTATATGCACACTCCCTCACACCCACCCACTCTACACACACTCCCTCACACCCACCCACTCCCTCACACCCACCCACTCTACACACACTCCCTCACACCCACCCACTCTACACACACTCCCTCACACCCACCCACTCTACACCCACTCTACACACACTCCCCCACACCCACTCTACCCACACTCCCTCGCACCCACTCTACCCACACTCCCTCACACTCACCCACACTCCCTCACACCCACTCTACACACACTCCCTCATGCCCACCCACTCTACACACACTCCCTCACACCCACACTCTCTCACACCCACTCTACACACACTCCCTCACACTCACCCACTCTACCCACACTCCCTCACACCCACTCTACCCACACTCCCTCACACCCACTCTACCCACACTCCCTCACACCCACTCTACCCACACTCCCTCACACCCACTCTACCCACACTCCCTCACACCCACTCTACCCACACTCCCTCACACCCACTCTACCCACACTCCCTCATACCACTCTACCCACACTCCCTCACACCCACTCTACCCACACTCCCTCACACCCACTCTACCCACACTCCCTCACACCCTCTACCCACACCCTCACACCCACTCTACCCACACTCCCTCATACCACTCTACCCACACTCCCTCACACCCACTCTACCCACACTCCCTCACACCCACTCTACCCACACTCCCTCACACCCACTCTACCCACACTCCCTCACACCCACTCTACCCACACTCCCTCATACCACTCTACCCACACTCCCTCACACCCACTCTACCCACACTCCCTCACACCCACTCTACCCACACTCCCTCACACCCTCTACCCACACCCTCACACCCACTCTACCCACACTCCCTCATACCACTCTACCCACACTCCCTCACACCCACTCTACCCACACTCCCTCACACCCACTCTACCCACACTCCCTCACACCCACTCTACCCACACTCCCTCACACCCACTCTACCCACACTCCCTCATACCACTCTACCCACACTCCCTCACACCCACTCTACCCACACTCCCTCACACCCACTCTACCCACACTCCCTCACACCCTCTACCCACACCCTCACACCCACTCTACCCACACTCCCTCATACCCACTATACCCTCACTCCCTCACACCCACTCTACCCACTCCCTCACACCCACTCTACCCACACTCCCTCACACCCACTCTACCCTCACTCCCTCACACCCACTCTACCCACACTCCCTCACACCCACTCTACCCACACTCACTCACACCCACTCTACCCACACTCCCTCACACCCACTCTACCCACACTCCCTCACACCCTCTACCCACACCCTCACACCCACTCTACCCACACTCCCTCATACCCACTATACCCTCACTCCCTCACACCCACTCTACCCACTCCCTCACACCCACTCTACCCACACTCCCACTCTACCCTCACTCCCTCACACCCACTCTACCCACACTCCCTCACACCCACTCTACCCACACTCCCTCACACCCACTCTACCCACACTCCCTCACACCCACTCTACCCACACTCCCTCACACCCGCCCACTCTACACACACTCCCTCACACCCACCCACTCTACACACATTCCCTCTATGCACACTCCCTCACATCCACTCTACACACACTCTCACACCCACTCTACACACACTCCCTCACCCACCCACTCTATGCACACTCCCTCACATCCACTCTACACACACTCCCTCACACCCACTCTACACACACTCCCTCACACCCACCCACTATGCACACTCACTCTACACACACTCCCTCACACCCACTCTACACACACTCCCACACACCCTCTATACACACACTAGTCCCATGTGGAAGTGGAGGTGGTGGGAGTGGTATGATGATTCCTGTTATATGTGGAAGTGGAGGTGGTGCAATGGTACCAGTGAGGAGTGTGTATGTGGGAGGAGGGTATGTGTGCATAGATGTAATGGTATCATTGTATACATGGGAGTGGTTTTATAAGCACCTAGGTGTGTGTGTGTGTGGAAGAAGGCAAACTTATTATTCTATGTATAGACCATGTCATTTTCAATTGCTATTTTAGTCTGAACTCCTCTCCATCTTAGATTGAACTCTCCACCACTGAGACAAGCTCCTGTACACATTGCTGTATTAAAATTCATTATTTGTGCATGCCGATATGTTGTGTGGTTGATGTCAGAGAAGCCCTACATACGTGTATGAATCTTAGCTAGGGGCTGAAATCAGTTGGGCATGGCCCGACCTTCGCGTTTGGTCCGAAAGTCGGGCCACCCCCAGCGAAACACCGGCACTATGTTACGATTTTGCGGACCAGGCGTGTAGAAGACATGCCGTACCGTACATCCTCAAATGTCTGAAACGCTGCTGGAGCAAATACACAAACGCGTCTGTCAGAATTGGCGCGCCGTAGTTTCATTGGTTGTTGCGAGCTGTTACGTCATATGAAATTATTTTTGGCCGCATGCGGACTCACAATGTGCTATCATTACGTTTGCACATTTTTCAAGGTCGTGAAATTGTTTATTTTGCACATTATTATTAATACGTACAGTAATGCGGTCCATAGACTATGTTAATTCACTAGGGCCAAAGGGCTTGAATAATCTGGCTACTTGGAAAATGTTCACAAAATTGTTTTACATACAAATTTCTTCGTTTTAAGTCTTGTTTTATGCGTATAACTCCCGCAACTTGTGCAAGGCACAATTGGCCCTAGCAGTACCTGGTGCAGGTGTTCTATCCCTTTACTATAGGGCAAATTTGATCTACTAAAAACCCTATTTCATGATATAGATTTTGGTTTTATAGTCAAACTTATATGAATTTGTTAATTACTGACCGCGCAAAGCGCTTACTCGTTGCCATGGCAATACATATTATAATGTAATCTATAATGATTGGTTGAACATCAGAAACATAAAATACAAACATCCATCATTATGATCAGGAAAAATTAGCCATGAAACTATTGATTTTATAAGGTTTTATAGGTCTCAATCCATGGTGTAGCTTGCCTTAACCACCCTGAGTTACCGCTTAGTCCCGTACGAAGCAGCTGATGGATTACCGATATGCGTGTAGATCTGGGTACGAGTCTAACCACAGCTTGCTCGCAGTGTAGTCTCGTGTCCAAACCCAATACATCGCAGCTGCGGATGGCGTAGCGGTAATGGATTCATCCGCAGCTGCGATGCATTGGGTCTGGGTACGAGACTAAGTGCAGCGATGGTGAGGAGGGATTTGATACTAATTTTCTTATTAATGCAACGGCATGTCCTCCGTACTACAAAAACATCCCTGTGTATGTTCAGGGGCACACTTAACAACTATCACACATTCTCACCCTCACGAAGCAATAGATACACACATCATTGATGATGAAATGATTTGATGAATGCAATAAATAACGGTCATGCATAAGATCACTGCATAAATATGTTTGGTTAAGTGACTTACTGGTTATCGTACCACTGGTCAGCAGGCCACAGCATAGTCTGGGGACCCGACTGATGGTTGATAAGTACAACCATCAGTTGGGTCCCCAGACTGGTCAGCTGTCCCCCACTGACCAGGGTACTCTCAAGCTTCCCTCGCAGGCAAGTTGGACCAATGGTCTGTGCAGCTCTTCCAAACAGCTGTCGTCAAGGACATCCCCCATACCCTCTGCAGTGGACAGGAGACCCTCACACATCCCTGCACAGTACTGCGAGATCATGACGTCATTGCTGCTAATGGCCGCCAGCTCCTCTGTGACCGCCCTGTGTGCCGTGGCGATGGCAAACACTACCTCCATCTTGTCCATCCTCCTCAGGGTAGCCTCACACACAAGGTTGGGGACCATGTAGAGAGCCCTCCTCCTCCCCATCATGCTGGTTGCTATGACAACAGGTGGTGGGTACACCTTCACCAAGCAACTCTCCAAGAGAGATGTGAGCAGGTCGGTGCCACACCCACCATTGGTAGCAGATAACACCAGCGTCTGCACCCTCGCGGCAACAGATTGGAGAATGGGAATCGGACCAAACATGGTCAGCGTCTGGAGTACAAAGTACTGTGGCACGTCCAATTTGAAATGGTTGATGATGTAATCTACAAATGTCGTGATGCGATCTCCCTCGGTGCATGCAGGTTGGACCAGTTGGGTGAGGTCCCCCATCGGGTAACAAGAGTGCAAGAACTGTCTGTAGACCAGTTCAGCTGTCAATCTGACTAGGTCTGGGCACCCGTGGGTCAAGGAGGCAAGCTGTGCGAGTACCAATTGGTCGCTGTTCTGAGGGGCAAAGTGTCTCCTTGACAACAGAGCATGCACCATCCTCTGCGTGGTGTGTACCAAGGAGAGGGGCTCTAATTGGAGTACTGTGCAGCCCCTCGTCAGCTTGAGGTCTATATCACGTGTGAGCAATGTGGGAGGGGTGGGGGAGGTGTGGATGATGATGATGTGGGTGTGGGGGGAGGTGAGGAGTGCCTCCAGGTGAGGTGACATGTTCGCCAGGCCCGTTATGCCGTCAAGTACCACCAGCACAGGACCACTGCAGGTGTGAGGTATGGCCTGGGTACCAGATTTAAAGAAGAAAAATAATTGCATGGGTAATTGCAGTACTGTTAGGAGGGGAGGGGCATCAACACCTCAATTTGTTTTAAAGGGGAGTGAGGAGGGAGTTAGAAAACTTTGGGAAATTTTCCGAAACTTCGGTCCTACACATGTACCTGTACATGATATCGATGCATACACATGTACATGATTACAAACATTAATCCCTACATGTATACATGTATGGGAACACACCATCCACATGGACATCTGTCTGGGAACCAACAACATGTCTAGTCACCTCAATATTTTATTAACCAGCCTCATGACCACACTCCCACCTGCTCCACTCTACCCTCACCAGCTACACCCTTATACCCTCCCTACACTCTCACCTCTTGTGCTCCATTCAGCAGTTCTCTAATAACTCCATTCAGCCAAAGAACACTATTGAAATGAGCATAGTGCCTGAGTACAAAGTCTACCACAACTTCATTGGGGTCCAGATATGGGCAGCCACATAGCATCTGGAGGGAGAGGAGGGAGGGGGAGGAAGGAGGGAGGGGGGAGGAAGGAGGGAGGGGAGGAAGGGGGAGGGGAGGAAGGGGAGGGGAGGAGGAAGGTGGGAGGGGGAGGGGGAGGGTGGGGAGAGGGAGGGAGGAAGGAAGGAGGGGAGAAAGGAGAGGGTGGGGGAGGGAGGGAGGAGGAAAGGAGGGGAGGAAGGTGGGAAGGAGGGAAGGAGGGGAGGAAGGAGGGGGAGGAAAAAGAACAGTGGTTACAGCCATAACTAACAATACACACACACACACACACACACACTCACCTGCACATAAGATGGCTGGTTGTGGGCCCCACCCACAGTTACCAGAGCACTCTCCATGGCCACCATCAGGGACAGTCGAGGGAACACGTTCCCCCTTCCCACCTGCTCCCTCACATGCTCCAGCTCTGGGCTGACGTGCACTTCAAACCGCACAGTCCTGCCCGTCAGCTGGTACGCCCCCCAGTGAACGTGTTTGCTGTACTTGTCGAAGCACCTCACACTCAGCACAGCCATCTGTAGGGCCTGGGCACTGGTCAGGCCATCCACCAGGTAGCGATAGAAGAACTGCATGAACAGTCCAGCACTCTCGTCGGGGACCCTCCACAGGGTGGTCAGGATGGCCTGGGCACCCGCCAGGAGGAAGGCCCTACACATTCCCTGCACCCCGTCGGCCCTCACGGTGCCCCGCCCACTGTCACAGCTGCTAAGGACGACCAGCCCCGCCCCCACCGACAGCTGCTCCACCTCGTGGGGGAAGAGGAGTACCGTCTTGTCGTCACCTCTGCTACCCCCGCCAGTAGTTGCGGCTACATTGCTCTGTCCGGCAAAGGCCAGGAAGCCACTCACTGCGCTCCCGTGCGTGGCTATGTGAACGACCTTTGCCCTCTGGAGCATGCTCATCACGACAGGCTTGGTGGCGTTCTCGTGCAGGGTGGGCGTGGCACACAGAATGTGGGCCACCCACTTGGCCTCCTCCGCCGCGTGGGGGAGTCTCCCCAAGGACCACTCCTCCCCCGCGTGGGTGAAGGTGGGGATGTCCGGGTCCCCCACCACACAGAACTGGTCGCTGTCCCCGGGGATGTTGACCACCACAGGGAGGGCTGGCTGCTGTCCCTCCCCCGCGTGACGAGTGGGGAGCTTGGCCACTATGGCCGCCATGGTGAGGAGGGAGGGGAACGTGTGGAACTGGTACAGGTCCCCCATGAACCCCAAGGTGGCGGGATCGCAGAGGGAGATGAAGGGCATCACCGTGTAGCTGTCTGGTACCAGAACCACCTCCTTGGACTGGAACGGGGACACACCCTGGGTTTGGAATGGGGACGCACCCTGGGTTTGGAATGGGGACAAGTAATTCAGGGCCTTCAGAATGGGAGCACCCACGAGGGCATGGAGGCGGTGTAGGGGGGAGGGGCTGCTGTAGTCACATGACCCGAACATCTCCAGGTCCTTGTCCGCTATCTCCGCCGGCAGTACATACCTGAGGAACTGGTCCAGAGGTTTGTCATCAAACAACACGCCATCCAGATGCTGCTGTATGTACACCTCCTTGCCATCCGGGGAGAGTGCCCAGACCAGCAGACGAGAGCCGGTATAGGACAGGTACACCACCACCTGGCTCTGGGACCGGACCACGCCCCTCAGCTGCTGGTAGGTCAGTGGAGGAGTGAGGCCCCTAGTCCCCAGCCTCCTCAGGAGCATCTCCCCAAGGGTGCGTGCCCGACTCTGCTCGGCGCAGGCCAGGGCCTCCTCCCACCTCCCCAGGGCACACAGGCAGTCCTGCATGCGGTGGAAGGTGCGGGAGTTTGCCTCCAAGAGGGACACGGAGAGAGTGAGGCCCTTGAGCGATCCCTTCACGGTGTGAAGTGTGTCCTCGTGCGCGGAGATCACCTGACTGAGGTCTTCTACGGCTTCCTCGTACAGCCTCTTGAGATCGTCGGTCAGGGACATGCTCTGGGGGGTGGCATCCTCGTCAAGGACGATGCCACGCCCACACATGATCAGCTGGGGGCGTGGTCTGCTACTCGTCTTGAGCAAAAGTTCAGCTTTCTCGTATGCACAGCACCCCCGGTTGTGTAGCGCTACACTCCTGATGGACTGATCTGTGGCGAGACTTAAAGTTTCAGTAAAATAATCGTAAGCACTATCGTAGTCCTTTCTTAGCATTGATACGTTGCCAAGGTTACCCAAAGCCCGGGCCTGTCCCGGTTTGTCTTTCCCATACACGGCCTGGTCCTGAGCATTCTTGTAGTACTCCTCTGCCCTGTCCAGCTCCGACAGGGCCTGGTAGGCTGTCCCCAGGTTATTGTAGGCACGGCCGATGGATTGCGGGGTGGGCTCGTGTTGGAGCGTCATCTCCAGGGAGAATTGGAGGTGGTGTATGGCTTTGTCCTTCTGCAGCAAGGCCACGTAGGCGTTACCAAGGTTGCCGTGGTTCCAACCCAACGCCACCTTGTCCCCAGTCCTCTCCGCCAGCCTCACGCACTCCAAGTACTCCTCCACCGCCCCCTGGCTGTCCCCCAGCCCCTGGTGGAGGTTACCCAGGCTGGTGTGGGCGGAGAGCAAGTCTCTATCCTCCCTGGCAGTGGCCACACCCTCCCTCATGGCCTCCTGTGCCTGCATCACCTTGTTGGCCCTCCTCAGGGAGCCACCACGTCTGACATGGAGCTGGGAAAGGGTAGGGGGCTGAATTCTGAAGAGGACCCCCAGGGGGGGCTGAGGGCAGTGGAGGAGGGAGGCCCTCTCGTAACAGGATGCTGCACTTTCGTGCTCTGAACGAGACGCAAATATGTCCCCGAGGTAAACCTCTGCCAAGAAGCCACTCCCACCCATGTGAGAGGGATAGGTCTGGGCCACCTCCTTCAGCTCTTGGAGGAGGGGCTCTGCGTGGGCATATTGCTCCATCTTGTAGTGCGCCAGGCCACGCCCAAACAGGACGGCACATGTGGTGGTAGGTGTGGCATCGGTCGTCGTGGAGACCTGGTTCAGCAGGTTGATGGCCTGGTTATACTCAAGGGCTTCGATGCAGGAGGCAGCTTTTAGGATCAGGTCCTTCTGAGGTCCCAGCTCCGGAGGTGAAGGTGGAAGGGAGGGTGGTGGTGGTGGTGGTGGTGTCACTGTGTGCTCGGGAGTGATGTCACCTCGGGGTAGGAGGGGCCACACATCTACTGTGAGGAGAATTCCACATGTCATAGGTGAGTTCTCATGCAAGTAATATATGAAAGGAGGGGGTATCCCTACTCAGGTGAGGTGATGTAGGCTTTGGGGCCTGACTGTGTAGGTACATGTAAAGCTATGAACTTTTTTTTTTTAGTTCTCTAACTGACAATACTGTGTCATTGGCTATAGGGCTGACAACTGGAGTAGCAGCAAAGTTGGTTTTGATTTTGAAAACCAATAATAATAATTTTAATCTAATCTAATTTTTTATTTTAATTCATTAACAGAATTCCATGCAACAGCAACAAGAATCTGTCTTTCGTAATGGAACTCTGCCATCGATTAAATAAAATAACAGACCTTACACCATGGGAAACTATTTTGAAGTCTAAAGAAGGCAAAAATAATGATAATCATTGACCTGCACAATTTACATGCAATGCATTTCGCTTGCAAACTGATGAAAGCACACAAATGATTTTTTTTGTTTTGTTTCATATGCATATTTGCTGTGCACATGTGTATAAATTGCTATAATGTTATTTATATTAATTAAATCTAACATTATTTAAGCAATACACTGTCATTGGTATGCAAGTAACAGTTGCAGGATAAGGTCCATGTTCAAAGCCCTAAATGAATAAACATGTGTATGCTAATGGAAGGGACACATTGTCACATACCGTGTCTTAGATACATATATATATTTTTATTTGCGCAGGTTGGCAGCCCTGCGTTTTTACCCTGGGAACAGGATCAACACCTTGTTTGATAATAAACTGCAAATTGGAAATATCTACACTGTAGAAGCACCAACGGATGCAAAAAAAAAAAAAAAAAAAAAAAAAAACATGTTCAGTCCTGTACACATGATTAACGTCCAGCCAGGGTTTGGTTTTTAACAAAAAGGAATCCTCTACGTTTTAAAAACCATTTGGGATTATTCATATCGCTTGGTTGCATGGTGTGAGCTATATGGTTGGTTGTTCATCAGGATATCATGCGTAACGTACAGGTACCACGTTTGAGAACGGGATTGAAAAGCGCGCGTGCTCAAACACTGGCCGACCCTCGATACAATAATGTCAGACTGCGCGGTGAAGGCGTGCACAACTCACGGGCATTATGCTTCACAGCAGCTGCTCCCTGCCTTCTTCCCAGACTTGACTTCACGTACTCTTCGCGCGCTCTCGTGTCCACTACAAGCGCTTCCGTGTAGTGCTTTGGGTAGACGACTCTATTTGGTAGGCATAGTTGTCCGTTTTCTTGATTCATTTGCTACTGTACTCAAAGCCATGTGTTATAAATTAAAAAAAAAATTATTATCTTTAACTTGTTAATATAACATGTATATGTGCACATAGGTCATTGCGATTACATTAACATACATGTACATGTACAGCTTATTTTAAAACAGTTCCAACAGCAGCAACTACATGTACCCATAAACGTACGTGGGCCAACTTCCTTCCCACGAGGCCGGTCGCCGTACATTTCCGCAATTTGCATTTTGGGTTCGGGACTGAACTGGCTAACAGCAAGCTGGATGCTTAACGGAAATTACACACTTTGGGCTTCTTTCCATTCTTTCCCCCAGGCCAGTAGCCATACGTTTCTACCGCTGATTAAAGGCTTAGTTTAGGTATTTTGGGATCTTGGTATGCGCAACACTCATGTGCAGCCTGCATTTATAGCTTCATTATCCACATCTGGCTATAGCAGTTCACATCAAAATCTACATCTATAACATGCAACTCATTCGTAATCACAGCAGATAAGAGAGAATGCCTGGTAGTCCAGACTCTTCAACTATCACCTTTGTTAGGGGCTTCTGTTTTGGCTTCTCATAGTTGTCTGTGTTTCCATCTCCTGTCATGGGTCTGCACCTTGAACCTCAGGAGCTTTATGCCTCTATAAGGTGGTGGTTGGGGTTGGACACCTCTGGTGGTTCTCTGTGTTCTGTCCAAGCCTTGGACCCACTTGGGCACCAGGCCATTACGTGCCTTTTTCATCAGGCCCACATGGGAGTCACAGTGTAGGTGGGCTATGCACAGCAAAAAAAAGTTTAGTGAAACGGCCAACTATATCACTCCAAATCCTGATTCTGAGTGATATAGTAAGCCGTTTTGAGTGAAATCCACCAAACTTTTTTTGCTGTGTGGTCTTACATCTGGTGATAGCCAGTCATGTCCTGCTAATGTCCTGATAGCAAGATATGCATGGAGAAGGGTGTGCCTGCAGCTTTGGTATAACTGCGTGCTTGTAATATACACATCAGTAATAATGCAATATGTCAAGAGCTATTTTGCATCCCGCTGGTGGTAGAATTTTTTGGATGTTGGGGACCAGAAGCTCAATGTAGTCTGTCTAGACTTGCTGAAAGACTGAGGCAGCCTGACTCCATCATTATAAGCAAGATCTGTGGCAAATTGAATTTGTCCCTGATAAGAGCCGACTACAGGTCCTTACTGTCTAGAGTAACTTTGCTGTGTGTATTTATGTAAGTTTGTATGTATTCATTTATGATATATATAAATAATTTGGCATCAGTGGACATGTACCGATGACAAAAAAAAGACAAGAAGCACTTCTTAGCTTCATCATCAAACAGCTTCATTGCATGGGTGACCCTAGCCAGGTGGACAAATCTGCAATAGCTGCCACAAGAGACAAAGCCAACATGTGGGTCAGTTGCTGCAACATCAACCAAAGATGTTGGCATCAGCACACATTCCAACAATGAGCTTCGAAAAATGCAAGAAATCACCCATTGGCCATGGGTCATTACAATTAATAATTAAGCACAAACCATTAATATCTCATGATAAACTTTCATAAATGTCAGATATTTAGCAAACATGTTTTGAGCCCAGAAATGAAAAAATCAATGCACCCTAATATTGTCATTTTGGGCATCCCATTTGGTCACAAGGCTTTTTGCTCCACCTTCATTTCAGAGAAACATGAAGAGGCCAAAGCTCTTCTGCTCACACTAGAGGAAGTAAGTGCAGTTGACCCGCATGTGGCCTTTTCACTTCTACATCAATGTGCGGGATTCTGCAAGCTGGCCCACCTTGCTCGTGCTTCATGCCATTGATCACAACATCTGAGCAACCTTCTCCAAGTAAATGGCAGTTGACACCTCCAATCAGGCCTGACAGCAGGTAGAGCTCAGCTTAGCCAGGGGTGGTCTGGGCATGCAATCCCCGAGTCAACATTCACCAGCTGCATACATTGCGTCTTTGAGCTTCTCTGGTGGCTGGTCGATTGTCCCAAGAACACCTTATTCATGCAGTAGAGTTACATTGTTTATCTCACTTGTACCATCATCCAAGGCGGTCTCCTCCCGTCATGCTGCATCTTGCTGGGTGTCAGTCATTCCCTCTAAGGGGCTAGGCCTTCATCCCTAGCCTTCAGAGTTCCAGGTGGCCATCAAGTGGTGGCTGGGCCTAGACACCTCATGTGGCTCAATTTGTCCCCTGTGTCCTGGGAGAGTACTTGATCCCCTTGGCCATCATGCACGTGGTGGAGATGTAATAACCCGCCACAATAAACTGCGTGACACCCTTGCTGAGACCTGTTGCAGGGCCCACCTGAGTGTTAAGGTGGAGGCAGGAAGTGACCTCACCAAAGACCACAGCCACACTCACCCTGCAGACATCCTAGTACCCAACTGGTCTTTGGGTAAGCCAGCAGCATTCGACTTGTCTGTGATGTCACCGCTTAACTCCAATATTTTACTTGTAGTGGGACTAGCAGTAGGTCAGGCTGCCAGAGCTACCCAGCAAAGAAAACATGATTAAAATGATGCCAAATGCTAGGAGCTCAGGTGGGTTTGTGTCCCCATGGTGGTTGAGGCATATGGTGCTTGGGGGACAGAAGCTATAGAGTCCCTTTCACTTCTGGCCTCTCACCTTGCAACTAGCTCCAACAGGGCTAAGGCTGAGGTCCTAGCTGCCTTACATGGTAGGTTGAACCTCAACTTAGTTTGAGCCAACGCCACAGCCATCCTCTCCAGATGCTTTGTCCCTGACTATTAGCAATAGTAGGGTGCATTCCTACTGCTGTATAATAATTATTATAATTATGGTTAGATGGTCCTATTGGCTGGATAAGCCAGGATAGCTCTTGCATTGACCCACAGCAGGGAGGCGAGATGCCAAAATGTGCCCTGAGCCTCTCAACCATGGTTGCCACAGGTCTCCCCAGCAATAGGGACACATACCCAACCCAACTCTTAGCACTTCTGGTCATTATGTCATGTGCTTGCGATACATTCTGCAGCCAAGACTGCACTAGCGTATATCGAGTGATGTGGGGAGAGGAGGACATATGTCCCTGGGTGCAGAAATGAGGTGAGGGGTCACCAAAATGGACCAGAAAATGCAAACGGGTACCTCTTGTGTCTTCCCCCCCCCCCCCCCCCTCCCCCATATTCATGGCCTGGGGAGCGCCATTTGTGCAATGTATACCCCTGGCCACACTATGCCACTGCAGGGCTGCTGGCCCTTCCACCTGACTAGCCTCAACTAGAATGGCTGGACTTAGTGGAGGTAACAGGTAACAGGTAACAGTGACATGAAATGCCAATGGCCTTCTCCTTACCACCCTACTCATTTCAATCCTGACTGGCAAATGACCACATCCCTCTATTGATAGTGGTAAATGAGCACGGTGACCAAGGGGGTGAAGAGCAAATCCAGGGAAAGGTGAGCACAGGGAACCTCCCATGGTGTCCATACCTAGCCACCATTAAATCACAACCTGGAATTCAGGTGTAGGCCCAACTATGAGGCCAACAAAAGGCAGCACAGCCATTAGGGGCAGAAACCCAGCAGGCTGTTGTCCGGGTAAAAAGGGACTCTGTGCTGACAACATCAGAAGTAGTTGTATTGGTTAATTTATTAAATATTCATAATACATACATGCATGCATGCACTATTCACACACACGCACACACACACACACCACAAAATCATGAGGGAAGGAGTTCCCTTGCCCGGATGGGCCCTGCGTAAATGCCTGCCAAAACCTTGAGAAGACATGCTGATGGATGACAGACTTGTAAACATTTCCTGGGCCTCCTTTCCACAACTGCCATTTAGGACCATTGGAAAGTGGTTTACGAGCTTCAGGAGCATGGGTGCAAGAGCACCAGCCATTTGGCTTTATTCTTCCAAGAACTCAGGGGTGGGTGATGTCACTGTGATATCCAGTGCGGCCGACTTGCCTCTGTCCCATCCAGCAATATTATTATGTCTCGTGAGCTAAAAACAATGTACCTAGAGCCAAAGGAAACTGAATGTTAGATTGGCAGAGGCCTTGCCAAGATGGCTCTTGCCACAGCCCATCACACTGCATTATGTTGCCAAATGGGATGAGGAGCATCCATTATGAAGTGATTCACAAAGCACTGTGACCACTGTCTTATCTCTATATCAAGAAAAAAACTGAAGATGCATACTTTGCTAAAACTCCTCCTAGGAGGTATAGAAAGCCGCCCGGGGATTGATCATTGCTACCTCAATTAGCTTAGCAAGCAACTTCAAGGCTTCTGCATGCTTTGATGAAATGACATTTGCATAAAATAAGTAGTCTACAATAGGAGCTCCCAAAATTTCCAAGTGAGGAAAATGAGTACTTTCATTTGCAATAACCACTGAGCTATTGCTATCCATGCGTCGGCAGCATATCTGTTATTACACGAGGCTTGTACATAGGGTGTGCATGTCCCACACTTTCTGCTTGGTGGCTGCTGGGGGGGTAAAAGGCATCACAAAAGTGTCATTGTGAAGTGCAAAACCATACTCTTGAATAGGAATAGCTGATGAAGCACCATGCAGTTTCACTTGCAACTTCCATTGAACACTAAAGAGAGTGCAAGATTTCATGGGCATAAACAGTATCCTTCAAGGACAATGGAATGCTGGCCTGGCCACCAACAATGATGGTCATTGAATGTACTGCATGCATGCTTATCAGCTTCAAATTTGAAGTTTGGAACTAACAATTATCCACTATCATTCCAACATGGACAAATTTCTCTTACTGGTATGTGAGAAGAACTAACAGAAGTCCCAGAGATGGCATCTGAAACATGAACTAGATTGTTGAACAGTGTAATTGCCTGGACAAAGTGATGATTTTCACTGCTACAAAAAAGAAATGCGCACACTCTGGTGACCCTTTTGCCTAAAGGATCACCTACATTGTAAGTGTATCCATTATGAAGCATTTCTCAAAGCACTGTTTTATATGTCGCTATAAAAAAAAATAGAACTGCAAAGAAGTAAAAGATGCATCAACTCAGTCTTACCAAGTGATCAAGTTGGCAAAAGCTCCCACACAATCAGTGCAGGTAGAAAGTTGCCTCTGTAGCTATCTCATTTACCTCAAGGCTTCTGCATGCAGCTTTGATTGCAATGAAGGTAGTGCAAATTATAATAAGTACTCTCTGACAGGAGCTCCCAAAATTTGCACCTGTAGATGAGTCTCTAATTTGCAAACACCCCCCTCCCCCCTCCCCCCTCCCCCCTCCGCCTCTCCCCCCCTCCTCCCCTCCCCCCTCCCCCCCTCCCCCCCGGCTCTCTAATGTACTACGCCATAGAACAATCCTCCTCTCTACCTATTGAAACCATTGCTCTCAATTACATGTATGTGCACAAAAAGTAACTGCTCCTCAACAGAAAGAGCTGCTAACATCTACCCAGTATGTGCAAACCTATATTTCTTCAGCATTCAAGTGAACCTGCATTGTGCCTCCTCGTGGCTCTCTGCTATTCCTATTCACGAGTATGGTTTTATACTTCACAAAGACACTTCCCTTCTGCTCCACCAGCAGGCACCAATCAGAAAGCATGGGACATGTATATATATATAATTATAATTAT
This sequence comes from Spongilla lacustris, assembly GCA_949361645.1. Lineage (NCBI taxonomy): Eukaryota > Metazoa > Porifera > Demospongiae > Spongillida > Spongillidae > Spongilla > Spongilla lacustris. The sequence continues at coordinate 3,764,956 of OX442416.1, read as the reverse complement.
ATATATAATAATTATATTATATATATATATATATCTTGTACCAGCCACATACAATTATATAAATGCTGAATGCTGATACCAGATGTCTTCTGGCTGTTCTTGCCAAAAAGTCAGTGGCTGCATGGCTAAATGCACTGCCAATATCTCGTCTGGGCCATCCAGGAATTCCCAGCTGTCATCCACACCAGGTCCATCACTGCATGCAAGGCAACAGTATATGAGCTGGGCTCAGCTGTCCCAAAAAATGCCAATTACCTCACCATACTGCCATAAATAGTATCAATGGTAGCCAGGCTCAAACTCAATCAATTTAGACCTGATGGTGTCACAATTGCACCATGGATCTTTAGAATCAGTTTAGATGTCACGTGCAATATCAGTATACATGTATAGCATGCAGGAGCTGTTGCAGTTTTATCAGATATTGTGTGTGTGTGTGTGTGGGGGGGGGGGGGGGGGGGGGGGGGGGGAAGGCCAGATATGAGATATCAGCTATTGAGACATTTGGCTCCAGATGCCTACATGTATATATATAATTTGGCTTCTCCAATAACAGCTACATCCATTTAGCCAAACTTCAAGGTTTCTGTTCCAACAGACTTGTGTTGCTAGGCGATGCTGCATCAGTTTTGCGGTGTGCTGGTTTAGATTTAAATGTATCTGTTGAGCTGTGAATGTAAATCCTCATTATAGTAATGGGTTCATATTAATCCTGATCGAAACGTGAATCAGTACCTACAAAGCGAGTCGTGCATTATACATGTTTACATGGACGTAAATTAACACTGATTGCAATTGCGCATACATGTAATGTATAGACGGTCACGGTAACATAAACGCTTCCAGCTTTTCTGGAAGGGGAATAGGGTAAGAGGGCGCCATTTGACAGCCGCGTTGTCCGCTATCGGCCGATTCAATCAGTGAGGTGTCCGCCGATTCGATCAGTGGGGGGAGGGTGCTGTCCGCTTTCAGCGAATTCAGCCAGCGGGGGGTGCGCATGTTATTACATGGGGGGGGGGGGGGGGGGGGGGGGGGCACCATTCAGTCCCAAAAGGGCCCCCCTCCCACCTGAGGACGCCCATGGGCCATGGGTAAACATACCTACACACGCTACTGGAACTGGAATACAATGCTAGTGTAGCAGAAGCTATACTCACGTATATCTCCGTTCAGCATCCACGTCATATTGCAAAACTCGATCGGCCGGCCCATGATCAGTTATCAGTGCGCAATTCGAGTCAAGGGATAGAAATTGTCCTTGTGAAAGCCATAAGGATAAATGGGGGTTGGTACAAAAGCTCATTTAAGAAAGTTAAGTTACGTGATTCAAGACGCTTAATGATCATATTTCAGTACGACCACGCACTAAACTTCTACATAGGAAACAGAATACATCGTCCCACACCCTATAACACCTCCCCCCTCACCTCCATCTAATGTATGCATGCAGTATGAATAATTAAATTACTGCTATGCATTTCATATAATACTTATACCTTCCTACGCTATTTACATGTTGTATAGGGTACCTTGTCCTAGAAGCAGAGACATAGAATATGTCCAGAGGGACTGCTAGCTGGTCGAGCGGCGAGTCCTAACGACGATATATTTGGGGGACGCGTAGTTCTAGCGATGGTGTACTAGTTGGGCGTAGCTCGACCAATACGCGAAGGTCGGGCTACGCCCAACTAATGTTGTACATGTACATGTGCGTCTACGCCCATGATTCAGAATTGTCCTCAACTACCAAAGTCATGACTTACATGATATGAAGAGTTTTCTAGCTGAAAGCTCAGTCCAAGATAGGACAGAGATCATATATGATCTCTGGATAGGATGAGACTAGTCGGGTTGATGTGGTCCCAGCTGATGAATAGGTACGTGGTATGCGGATGGTGAATTAGTGTGTAATGCATAATATCTCTGGTATGTAGAACAATACTGTAAGCAGCATTAGGCCTTATATACATGTAGGAGTGGGATAAAATATTGCAATGGTGAAATGGTGGTGAGGACCCCGCCCTAGCCATATAAGATTTGTCATGTAACAATTGGTCCCCCTCAAAAAAGTCCCCCCGGACAAAATATTTCAGAAAAATTGTCCGGGTTGGGGAGGGGGGGGGGGGGGGGAAGAAATTTTTTCTGAAAAAAAATTGGTCCCCCTTTGAAATTTGGTCTCCCGTTTTTCCGTTTTTTTCAGCTGAAATAAAAGGTCCCCTTTGAACAATTGGTCCCGTTCCCCCCCCCCCCCCCTCAATTTCTAAAAGCCCCATTTTTTAAAATAAGCCATCTTTACAAGACATGTAAAATGTATAGTACGTAGAACGCAAACAAAAAAAAAATGCATAGGATCTGTTACAAAAACATTTGGTCCCCGGCCCCGCCAAAGAATTGGTCTCCCCAGACCAATTTTTATGAAGAAAACGGGTCCCCCCCCCGGACTAATTTTGTCTGAAATATTTGGTCCGCGCATGTGTATTTTGATCCCCCCTTTGAACACGTGTTTTTTCAAGTGCTCAGCGGCGATCGGTTGTATAGAACTAAAAAGAAATCCGCATGCGGCCACATTTGGAAATAGGATCGAATGGACTTGATAACTTGGTACAAATCATAAATGTTTCCCGCATTGGGTGTGTGTTTCAAACAATAATTGCTCTCCTCACGTGTTTTGTTCCATTCCGGACATCTTTCCTATAGCATATGCAGCAGCCTATAGGCCCTAGAGATCCTCATATGAACGGAACAAAATGAGACCGGCCACCAGTGCTTTTGAATCAATGCAGGAAAATTAGACAATTTCCCTCCATCACCAATTAAGTAGGCAACTACGAGAAACTCAAAATCATACTTCCATACCAAAGTTTATCGCACCTGCAGACAGCCATGGGATATTATAAAGGCACCGTCCAGTGGAAACCTGGTACAGTGCAGTCAATGCAAAGAGTGGTACCATATGAGATGTGAAAGTATCACAGAGAAGAACTTTGATTGATATTTTATGTTTGCATATCATTCTCCTGTGTATATACATGCACATGTGACATGTGATTTTGAATGCGCATCTAAAGCTTTGATCCTTCCCGGGATATCGATGACACGCCCGGCAATTAAGAGGTCTGTATAGGAATAGCAGTGAAGATTCACTTGCAACTTCCGTTGAAGTGCCACGAAAGAGTTACAGTCACTAGCCGAATTTATGCATAATCACTTGCCCTGTGTACGTTGTATCGGATGGCGTTGTATCTCAGAATCCCGTTTGTGCATGCTCCGAAACAAAGTTACCTAAATGTTTGATCTATATAAATTTCTTGATGAGTGGTGGGCTAACTTTTTTTTTGCATGATATAGTGTAGTAGAGAGATTGGAAATGGAGGCAGTCACCTGCACTCAGTTAAGTTATTGTTCCCAGGTTTATGTGGATTTTAAATGGGTGTGTTTCGGCTGACAGTTTACGGCGTCAGATTTGTACTATACAAGCATGTACGTTAATTCAATACAAGCCACTTGAGAAATTTGCATCATACTCAGACAACCTATACTGCATGCAGGCAATGAATAAATCTTCAACGGACCTATACATAGCCTGCAGTTTGAAAACCCGTCACTATACGTTTTGACTAGGCGACGCATGCAATTTTACGCGTCACCACGCAGAGATAGTATTGTCTCTATGTCGATCACTGTCGCGTTTAGGAGCGATGTCATTGTATGAAATTAAATCACCCCCCCCCCCCCCCCCCCCCCCCCCCCCGGCCCCCCAGGTTAAATTTCGTAATTTACCTTCAGACGCCTATATGATACATGTATACGAAGAATTCAAAGCAACGCTTTTAAAGATCGAGTGCGCGTATAAATACACGCACAATGCGTCATTCATTGACGCACGCGCAGCGCCGGAGGATTCTTTTGTTGAGGGTATAAAACGAGCTTGCCTGGAAAAAGGTTTTTTCCCCATATCACGTGATTTACACAGTTAGTCCTTTGGGTGTGCGACGAGAGAGCCTCAGGGGGGTCTTCGATAAACACATAACATTGCATTAAGGACACATAACATTGTAAGGGGTAGGGTTACATGTCCTCAAAGGATACATAACAATATGGAGGACGTCGGATTACCGTACGCGTATATACCTTCGCAGGCTTGGCTTCGCGTTGGAACTATGTTACTCCGGTATACGTACGCTCCGTAGCAATGATGAATGATCTCGTAGCCAGGACTATGAGCTGTCTTTATGGTAAGTTCAAGCGTACGTACCGCTAGTAAAAAATAAAAATAATAAGTCACGCGACCATTGACAAAGCCACGGCAATGTCTGTATAATACTAGTACGTCAAAATTTTGTTCAAGGGTTGTTGTTTGCCACTAAGTTGAAGTGCCATATTACATTTCAAGGTGCCAGGTTTCTGATAGCACATACCAGTACTCTAGTAGTGCAACTAGGCTACCATAAATGCTTATTAGTAGGAGATGTGGCAACATATCAGAGGAGACAATGAATGGTGGTCCTCAACGTGCACCTTGTTTATGTGGACCATGCATAGTGTCGTAGCCACCTGATTTCCTGCACACACACACACACACACACACACACACACACACACACACACACACACACACACACACACACACACACACACACACACACACACACACACACACACACACACACACACACACACACACACACACACACACACACACACACACACACACACACACACACACACACACACACACACAAATTAACATACAGATGCCCGCACACAAACACACACCAAATACATGTATTAGCAAGATTGGCATATATGTAGTCAGTCTTTTGTAATGTAGCAGTTCTGAAAAGAACTGATTTTTATTACTGAGTACTATGGTCCCCAGGTGTGTGGACCATAGTACACAGAGGTATGGATGATAGTACACAGGGGTGCGGACCGTAGTACACAGGGGTGTGGACCATAGTACACCTGTAGGGGTGTGTGTGGACCATAGCACACAGGGGTGTGGATGAAAGTACACAGGGGTGCGCACCGTAGTACACAGGGGTGTGGACCATAGTACACCTGTAGGGGTGTGTGTGGACCATAGTACACAGGGGTGTGGATCATAGTACACAGGGGTGTGGACCATAGTACACAGGGGTGTGGACCATAGTACACAGGGGTGTGGACCATAGTACACAGGGGTGTGGACCATAGTACACAGGGGTGTGGACCATAAGATTGATATCCCTATTGTGAACAAGGTCTCCTACATCTACATGGTTCAGATAATCATTACACTTGATGGCTGTTACCATACCACTACTATTACCCCTACTCCTCCCCTAGTGGTAGGTAAGGGTAGTAAGGGGAGGAGTTGGTGTAATAGTAGATAAAGGGAGTAAGGGGAAGAGTAGGGGTGGTGATAGGTAACCCCTACTCCTCCCTACCCCTACTCCTCCCCTTACCTACTAATGCCCTTAGTAGTAGATAAGGGGAACAGTAGGGGTAGTGATAGGTAAGGGGAGGAGTAGGTGTAGGGAGGAGTAGGGGTTACCTATCCACCACCCCTACTCTTCCCCTTACTCCCTTTATGATGTTTATCTACTATTACACCAACTCCTCCCCTTACTCCCCCTACTGTTCCCCTTACCTACCACTAGGGGAGGAGTAGGGGTAATAGTAGGCAAGGTGAAGATAAGGGGTAGTGGTAGGTAAGGGGAGGAGTAGGGGTAGTAGTAGGTACTAGTAAGGGGAGGAGTAGGGGTAAGGGGAGAAGTAGGAGTAGTGGTAGTAAGGGGACGAGATACTGCTTTGACCATATATATATACGTACCACAGTTGTCCAGTAACGAATTTCAGTGGTGTAATGCTGGTACCAGGTGCGTCACAGTATGTTGCGCGATCAAGTATGGCATTCAAGAAGATGGAGCGGACCGTGAGGCAAGAGTAGCCTCTTTTTGGTATCGGTATCAAGCTTCCCTTTCCTTTACTCTGAGGCAAAAGTGGCTTCAAGAGTCAGTCTCTGGCAGTCTGCCTGACCGTCGCCATTCTCAATCATAAACACGTGTTTTTCGATTTTAATAGTCGTGAAAATTAGTTATTGCTGGCAGGATGTAAGAGTTTACAGCAGTACGTTACGTAGTAAGGGTAATTTGAAGGAGTTTATAGACACCCCATGTTTCACAACGCTAGACAGACGCCATTTTTAGCCCATTAATTTGGCCGCATGGCCGGCTGACCGTTTTCCAGGCAAGCGCTTTTTATACGCGCACTCGATCTTTAAACGACGCGCGCGCGTCATTGAGGAACAATACACCGAATGCATGGCATGACATTTTTCATAGGCCGGAGCCGTTTACTCTACTCTAGTGCAGGCTTGCGGGAAGAAACACATGAAGTTAGAAGATCAACATTTGGAAATTATCTTTCAATTTCCTGGAACTGGCTGCAAGACCACTTTGAGACGTACTTCAATAATGGATATCGATCGACACTTTCTCATTCTAACTTAATATATGACGGGCGACTTGCAATACCGTTTTTATTTATTTATTTATTTATTTATTTTTATATCAGTTTGTGGCAGGGCCCGTGGAGGGTATTATAAAGTGTGTGTGTGTGGGGGGGGGGGGGGGGGGGGGGAAGATACTCAAGATAGTACTAATATGTCTGCAATTAATATAAGATGTAATCTAATATTCCTTCGCACCTTCCGAAGTGATTCATTTAGAAACGCGCATACAAATATATAAGCCAAATGCACAATTATATTGATCCTACCAAAATGTCGCTTTCGATTTCTAGAGGCGAGCTCAGACTCAGAGCCCAGTCAGAGGCGCCCATAGTAGGCTGGTGTCATGGCTTATAGTTGACGTGCCTGATCTTATTAATATACGCAGATATATATAACTATCCTGTAGCCAGCAAAGCCATTACTGTGGCTATGTTCATGGTTTGCAGACAAACCACACCTTACTCCATGCAGACATGCATGCATTATACATCTTAGACTGACTGTCACTGACACAAGCATCAATGAAGTGTATTTTTGTCAGCATGCATGCACAATGTGAATGCCCAGCAGGTTGAATGGCCTATATATATAGTGCCGCATGCAGGCAGCCATGTTGCAGCAACGCTCATTGCCATTGAAGATCAAGTCATGCAGTGTATCACACAAAGAGCAAGTGGCTTGCACTTCACAACTGCATGCAACAGTGGCATAAACCTTCTGTTAAACCCTACACACACCAGTCAGAGAAGCTATGTTTAAGAGGAATGTAGTACCATGCAGTATCATAGACCATCTGATAGAAGTGTAATGCAGATGTACATTATCACCTGATGTGGTCCACCTTTGAACCCTAGACTGTCTGTCTGTATGCACGTGCATTTATCTGTATATAAGCGTAGGTCCTTTTGTATCTAGAGAGCTGCTGTGATTGTATCTCTTAAGTGCTGCTAATATATTCTAACAGCATTCTCTGTTGAATTCGTGGCCGCGTTACATTGGCGTAGTCGGCAGCTGGAATGGCTCGACCAGTTCTCCTACCCGAACCTTTTAGCGGCGAATCTGGAATTAGTCGCTGGGACGACTGGATAGAGCACTTTGAAGACTGCGCAGCAGTGAACAAGTGGGACAGTGACGAAGAGAAACTGAAATGGATTCGAGTGCGACTTACCGGAAAGGCTCATACAGCGTACCGGAGGCTAGCGCAAGACGCTCGTACGAAATACGGTGAGTGCAAAGATGCGTTACGTCGTCGTTTCCACCCCGACAGTTCAAGGGACCTGCACATGGCAGAACTTCAGGTTAGGAAGAGGCAAAACGACGAGGACTGGGCTTCGTTTGGTGACGCATTAAGAGTACTCGCGGATAAAGCGTACCCAGATCTCGAAGAAAAGGCCCGCGAACGCCTTGCGCTGAACCAATTTTTGTCTCAGATTGAAGATTCTCATCTCTCCTTTAGTGTACGGCAGACGCGTCCTAAAACCGTGGAAGCAGCTGTTACCACCACTATTGAGATGGAGACATATCTGGGGCATAGCAGTAGTAAGTCCATTACCGGCACGGTTAGCATTCCTACTCAACAACATTCAGAGCCCGTATGTGCGGTACCACATCAAAAAGAGCCAGCTGTTGCTGCTGTCACAACAGAGGGAACGAAAGAAATGAAACTGCTCGTCGAGCGCCTAGACCGTTTAGAGAAGCTATTGCAGGGACCAAGTTCAGGAAGCCAGGGGCGTCCGCCCTTACGTAGGTTTGGAGGGCGTTACGGTGGTAGAAGTACTGTTACATGTTGGAGTTGTGGAGGAATGGGTCACATAGCACGCAATTGTCCAGTCAGTAGTAAACAACAGCAGCAGGAAAACTGCCACCCTCCAGTGCTAGGGGGTCCAGCACGAGGGGGAGAGCCTGTAAGGACCCAGAATAGTGTTTTAACTGTGCCCACTCTGTCAGTAAACTGTGGGTTAAGTTACCGTTTGAAAGGTTGTATAGCCACCCTACCAATTGAGTTTATAATTGACACAGGAGCAGCAGTTTCTCTCCTTCGTAGTGACATTTGGGCTAAGGCAGCCAAATTGGACAGCAAACTCAAATTGGAGGAAGGCACTGGACAAAAGTTGGTTGGTGTAAGTGGCATACCACTTAGTATAAGGGGAGTAGGTTTAGTGCAATTGAAATTTGCTGAAGTTCCTACCCCAATGGCTGCTACATTTGTCATAGTAGATGACTTGTCAGTTGAAGCAATCCTGGGTCTAGATTTTTTGGAGCAGTGTAGATGTGTCATAGATAGCGGGCTGAGACGTATCGACTTCCCATGTCAAAGAGTGTCACTATCACTTGATAATACTCAACAGAAGCCGTACACATGCACTCCTCTGATAGGATTGGTTGTGAAGCAAAAGTTGCTAATCCCTGCTGAAAGTGAGCAGGAAATCATGGTGGAGCTGGATCATCAAGTATTCAATCATTCCTGGATTGTGGAGGGTGACCGGCATGGTCGCCATGGACTAATGGTTGCTCATGCTGTTGTTAGTCCTTCAGGACGTTCTGTTCCACTCAGAGTGCTCAATCCAAGAAAGGAGGCTGTAGTGGTGAAGAAAGGGACCCGGATTGCCACTATGGAGGCCTTGGAGAAAGATCCTCCAGGTGATGAAGACCTCAATGTTCACGCCGTATCAAGAGATAAGGATGTCCCACACGATGATCAAAAGGCTCTGTGGGAGATGGTATCCAAGATTGGTGACCATCTCAGTGTCAGGGATAAAGAGATGTTGTTTTCTGTTCTCTTGGATTATGCTGATGTATTCAGTTTACACCCTGGTAATATAGGTCGAACAGGAGAAATCAAGCACCACCTAGATACAGGAGATGCCCAGCCAATACACCAGTTACCACGTCGTGTCCCACAAGCTCGTCGGCTCGAAGTAAGAAAAATGCTGGATGAAATGCTGGAAAAGGATGTCATCCAACCATCTCACAGCCCATGGTCCTCTCCAATCATACTGGTACGTAAGAAAGACGGCTCTATGCGATTTTGTGTTGATTACAGAAAAGTGAATTCAGTCACGAAGAAGGATGCCTACCCACTCCCTCGTGTGGACGACACCCTAGACACACTTGGTGGAACGAAGTTCTTTAGTACACTGGATCTTGCAAGCGGATACTGGCAGGTGGAAGTCGAGGAGGCAGACAGGCAGAAGACTGCATTTACAACACCAGAGGGATTGTTTGAGTTTAAGGTAATGCCCTTCGGGCTTTGTAATGCACCTGCAACTTTTCAGCGATTGATGGATCGAGTGCTGAATGATCTCAAGTGGACGGACTGCTTGGTGTACTTCGACGATATTGTTGTTGTGGGCAGGACATTCTCAGAACACCTGCATTGCCTTGGCAATGTTTTGACACGGTTGAGGCAAGCTGGTCTTAAGCTTCAACCTAAGAAATGTAATTTTTGCCAGCAGAAAGTCAGGTTTCTAGGGCATGTTGTCTCAGCCAGTGGAATTTCAACAGACCCAGACAAAACAGAGGTGGTGTCCAATTGGCCTACTCCAACTGACAAGAGGGAAATACAACAGTTCTTGGGCTTGGTGAACTACTACAGGCGGTTCATCAAGAATTTTGCTTCCCTCGCAAAACCTCTGCAGAGATTGACGGAGAAGAATGTAACATTTGAATGGAATGAGTCTTGTCAGAATGCATTTGATCAACTCCGCGCATGCCTTGTGTCAGCACCTGTACTTGCCTTCCCAGACTACTCAAAGACGTTCATCCTAGACACTGATGCTAGTGAGAATGGCATAGGAGCAGTCCTTTCTCAGGGTCAAGATGATGGTAGTGAGTGTGTTATTGCCTATGCAAGTAGATCATTAAGCAGACAGGAGCAACGCTACTGTGTGACAAGACGAGAATTACTTGCTGTTGTAGAGTTCGTACACCACTTCCGCTGTTACTTGCTGGGACAGCATTTCACCTTGAGGACATACCATGGCTCACTGATATGGATTCAGAATTTTAGAGAGCCTGAAGGACAACTTGCCCGTTGGATAGAACGTCTCCAAGAATACAACTTCACTGTTGTACATAGACCAGGGATACGGCATGGGAATGCAGATGCACTCTCCAGGATGCCCTGCAGACAGTGTGGTCGTGATTCACACAACCCAACTGATGATGTTCCAACCCAAGTAGGTGTGATTATTAATCTTCCATTCCAGTCATACCCCTCCGAAGAGATGCGCAAACTGCAGCTGGCTGATCCATCTGTGGGCCCAGTGCTCCAAGCTGTTGAACTTGATCGCAAGCCACATCCTGATGAAGTCAAGTCCTGGAGTCTTGAGGGGCGTCGCCTTTTCCAGTTGTGGGAAATGTTGTGTGTCAGATATGGTACATTGTGGAGATCACTTCAAAAAGGACAACTTTGTGGTCACCAGCTTGTGATACCCTTTATACTTCGGGCGACTCTACTGAATGAATTGCACAGTGGTGCAGTTGGTGGGCACATAGGAGAAGAGAAGATGTCTTTCCGTCTGAAGGAGCGCTTCTATTGGCCTGGAAGCATGGAAGCTGCAAGGGAGTGGTGTAAAACCTGTGCAAGCTGTGCTACCAGGAAGACAAGTGCACCAAAAAATAGAGCAGCACTCCAAACCGTGCAGGCTGGGTCCCCCATGCAGATTGTAGCGGTGGACATAATGGGTCCCCTTCCGGAGACAAAGGATGGCAATAGGTATGTACTAGTGGCTAGTGATTACTTCACTTGGTGGGTTGAGGTCTATGCTATACCTAACCAAGAGGCAGTGACAGTAGCTGAGAAATTGGTGAATGAAATGTTCTGTAGATTTTCCCCTCCAGAACAATTGCACTCGGACCAGGGCAGACAGTTTGAGTCAAAACTTATTGGAGAAGTTTGTAAGCTGCTGCACATTAAGAAGTCACGTACACTGTACCACACCTTATCATCCCCAATGTAATGGCATGGTTGAAAGGTTCAATAGAACTTTATTGGACATGTTGGCAACTACTGTGAACAATCAATCTGATTGGGACCAGTGTATTAGAAAACTGTGCATGGCCTATAATTCTAGTGTTCACTCGTCAACAGGATACACTCCATTCTATCTGATGTTTGGTCATCAAGCAAGGCTTCCTGTGGACCTTATGTATGGCACTGGCCCAAGTGATAGCTTCACAGCAGGAGAATATGCAACTGAGCTCAGGAATGCCTTACACAATGCTTATGCAGTAGTGCGAGAGAAATGCAATGCAGAGCATAAGAGACAGAAGTCATTCTATGATGAGAAAGTGCATGGTAAACCGTACAGTGTCGGTGATGTTGTCTGGCTGCACTCAATAGTGGTGCCTCGTGGACAGTCAAGGAAACTGCATCATCCATGGAAAGGACCTTATCGAGTGCAAGAACGTATAGGTGAGAGTGACTACAAGATTAGAGCATTGAAAGGAAAAAGTACTCAAGTAGTGCACTTCGATCGACTGAAACCGTGTATTGAAGGAATACAAGCTCCAGCACATGTTCCAGCAACTAAAACTAGAGTCACTCAAAATGAAGAGTCTGCAGCCAGAGTACCTCAACCTGAGCTATTAGGTGAACAGTTGGAGATCATGAGTGATGACGAAGAAGTACAGCCACTCCCAGAAGCACAACCACCTGCTGGCGATGTACCTGTACCTCCCATTGATGTACCACCTCCGATTGAAGATCCTCCTGTTGTCAATAGGCGTCAGTCACTCATTCCCCACCCAACAAACACACGGTACCCTCAACGCACACGTCGTCCACCTGACTATTATGGGCATTAATAGAGAGCATCTCAAATGAGGAGGGAGCAGTGTAATGCAGATGTACATTATCACCTGATGTGGTCCACCTTTGAACCCTAGACTGTCTGTCTGTATGCACGTGCATTTATCTGTATATAAGCGTAGGTCCTTTTGTATCTAGAGAGCTGCTGTGATTGTATCTCTTAAGTGCTGCTAATATATTCTAACAGCATTCTCTGTTGAATTCGTGGCCGCGTTACAGAAGCACCAATGCAGAGCACCTGGAGCACTTCAAGGAAGATTTAACTAAAGCACCCTTTCAGTTACTGCAGTTGATGCCAGCTGTGGTTGAAGCCATCATTTTCCCACTATCTATATATGGCTTTAAATTTCAAGTAAAGAATACAAATTCCAAGTATTAAAAATTATAGACACTGTTGTACTAGACAGAGAATCTAAAAGCGAGGTCTATAGCTGTAACTTGTAAACGGCAGCTTTCTTTGTTTGGCTGCTACGGTTAAATGTAGCATAGATTGAAGAATACCTGGATACGAAACGCGTCACGTGATCCATTGAATTGTCAATTGTAGGCGGCGGACCCTTTGAAGTGAACTGTGTTTCGGTTAACCCTTTTGTAGATTACGCTTTTCCCCCTATTTTCACTGCTGTTTAAGAGAAAAATCGAGATCTTAGGCATTCTTCGTACTCCCACTGATCTTGCTTTCCAGGTTAGTGACTATTGTTCATGCAATTCACTAAGCACACTCTACGTAGGTACCGTATCTATCATTTCCGCCTCTTCGGAACATATATCTCAACTTAGAGATGCTTCCAACCATTCATTTCTAAAAGCAAAGCATTATGCTATTCCCTCTGTGGAACGAACGTATAGCCGTTGTAAGGGGCTTTAGCATGTGGGTACAACTGCCTGGTGAACAGGTCGCGGACCCATCGTGTTTCGGAACATAGTGTGTGAGTTAGACACACGCAACAAAGTCCAAATTAGTTTTTCAATGTTCAGAAAGAGTTGTTCTGTGGAACGCATACAGCCAAAGGTGGACCAACGTTATGCAAATGTCTTATAGAAGTTATAGTTGTGCGGGTTATTTTCATTAAATCGTCCCTGGACCGATATATGTTTCGGTACATTTCTTGCACGGTCAGTGCAAGCTAGATAGCATTTAGACACATCTATGCAGTTACAATGATCAGTTGTAGGGAATGCACTTATAGTACTTAAAGTTGTGTAGTAGCTGATTGAACAAATGCCTTGTAAGTGCGATTGATGATCCAACTGCAGACCAATGACACAGAAAAAGTGTTTCCAAATAGGCGGCAATTCCATCAAACGTGTCTGTTTGAAACATCTGTAAGCTCTCTCTCTAGCTGAATGTGCTTTTATTCTTGGGTGATGTAGACAAGCTAGAATAGCCTAACGTAACCCGGCCACAGCAAAATCAATTGAAAGCAACGGACCAACGGTATCGGAAGTTGTATAACCAACTCGTTAAGAGGATCTGTTTTGGCCTATGTTTCAGGTATGTTACTGTCCGTAATCGTCTCCTGTATCGCTCGTATTACGGCAAGTCACAACTGAGTCAGTTTCGGCCCTTGGTAGGCTATCTCTATATAAGTTTATTACACCAAATGTGTCACGTGCCGAAACGCGGATCATTTCTAATTATCTCCGCGTTTCGTATCCAGGTATTCTTCTATCTATGAATGTAGCAACCTGGCAAGCATCAAGTCATTAACGCGGTAGACAGGGACTAACTAACAGTACGTCGTATGGTACCAGTAGTTACGGATACCTTCGACCTTCAACTTGGTGGAGAGCAAAAACGGAGAGTCTCAGAGAAACGCAACGAGATTATAAATATCGATAAATCATAGCTTGTAAAATGTGGAAATTGGTGAACTCGTTGCCCTTAAAGAAGTGAAGTTATGAACCTAAACGTAGGACACACCTATAATTTTCCAATAGACGCAAAAAACAGTTGCCCGCCCAAATATGATCCGCGGAGTAATAAACGGAAGCTCGCTTACGTGCGCGTCATCAGGCAAATGGTTCATTGGCTATCTATACATTAAAAACACAAGCAAATACATTTCGGAGTTTCATCCGTCAAGCTATGTACATGTACATGTAGCAAACAATCAAATCACTATAAGACAAGCGTCAAGCACTGCACAATAACACTGAAAAGAACAAAAGTCCGGCTGGTCTGCTACAGATTGATGAAGCCGCCGAGCGCCCGCCGCATGCACGTGGCGTGTATGTGTATGCGATATGCTCCGCGATAAATGGGGGAGGTGGGGGGCTTAAGCCCCTATACGGCCTTGCGAAGCACCTTTAATTATGCGCACGCGACTAGGGTATTGATAGTATAGTAATTATTTTCATCATGGTTCCTAAGAGGGGGGGGGGGGGGGGGTGGTAGGGGGGCCTCGCTGGATCTGCCCAGGTTTGCCGCGATATATCGCCGTTAACGATATATCGCGGTTAAATTTGTACGGAATACAGAGAGCAATAATCAAGTCCCCGCATAACCTGCAGCGGATAACGGATTATAACAACCTTGCTTGCAGTTAACCTATAGAAGCTTGTAGTTCTGCTGGAGAGATATGCGCTTACTTAGGCACGAAGGCCATATCATGCATCTTTTCTTTCATATGTCTGAAGTTATTAATTTGGCAACAGTACATTGTGAATGAACTTTCTGAAGGAGCGGTTAAATCAGGAATGGCATAAAGTATTTCACGTTCTTTCCACCATCCACATATAAGTGGCTAAAGTCTGTTTCGTCTTCTTTCATATACATATCAAGTCTTTTTTTTTGTATTGCATTATCCTTCTGCGGTTGACTCCCTTTTTTTAACCATAGTATAAGTTAAAATCATCATCACTTGTACTTGTAGCAGAAGATATCTTTGGTATTTTCCTGGATATTTATTTTTACACAAAAGGATGTTACACATTTGCCTCTTCTTAGCATCTGAGGATATAGGAAGGTGCTGTTAACTTTGCTAGGACTGGATGGTATGGGATTGGATATACATGATGATGTCCATGGTAAAACGTTTATTAAGGTATTCACAATACCATACAAAACCCACTCGCGCGATGCACTTGATAGCAAAGAACTGCATGCCACAGTGTACATTTACATGATCACCGGTATAGCTTGGTTAGGGGTCGAAAATTGGCTTCTTATGGTGCGGAATCCGTGCAAAAATTAGAAATTTTTTATGAGGGTGAAATTTTTCATGACACACCTCGTTAATCGTGCAAATATTAGTCATGACGTATCTCGCGTAGCTCATGAGGGTGAAATTTCTCACGACGTACCTCGCGTAGCTCATGAGGGTGAAATTTCTCATGACGTACCTCGCGTAGCTCATGAGGGTGAAATTTCTCATGACGTACCTCGCGTAGCTCATGAGGGTGAAATTTCTCATGACGTACCTCGCGTAGCTCATGAGGGTGAAATTTCTCATGACGTACCTCGCGTAGCTCATGAGGGTGAAATTTCTCATGACGTACCTCGCGTAGCTCATGAGGGTGAAATTTCTCATGACGTACCTCGCGTAGCTCATGAGGGTGAAATTTCTCACGACGTACCTCGCGTAGCTCATGAGGGTGAAATTTTTCATGACGTACCTCGCGTAGCTCATGAGGGTGAAATTTTTCATGACGTACCTCGCGTAGCTCATGAGGGTGAAATTTTTCATGACGTACCTCGCGTAGCTCATGAGGGTGAAATTTCTCATGACGTACCTCGCGTAGCTCATGAGGGTGAAATTTCTCATGACGTACCTCGCGTAACTCATGAGGGTGAAATTTTTCATGACGTACCTGCGTAGTTCATGACGTACCTCGTTTAGCTCATGAGGGTGAAATTTTTCATGACGTACCTCGCGTAGCTCATGAGGGTGAAATTTCTCATGACGTACCTCGCGTAGCTCATGAGTGTGAAATTTTTCATGATACACCTCGCGGAGCTCATGAGGGTGATATTTTTCATGATGTATCTCGCATAAATGGATCGAAAATAGATGTAAGTACCGTACCGCGTACCGTACCGTACCATGCCACGGCTTGCAATTGGTCCGAATCCCACGTTTCTGTTTTCCAAATATTTTATGCAAACGCATGTGTGTATATCGATATAGCTCTGCCGGGAGCCGTAGACAAAGGTATTAATTGCGAGTGTAACAGCGCCGTGCGTGTGTGTGTGTGTGTGTGTGCGTGTGTGTGTGTGTGTGTGTGTGTGTGTGTGCGTGTGTGTGTGTGTGCGTGTGTGTGTGTGTGTGTGTGTGTGTGTGTGTGTGTGTTGTGTGTGTGTGTGTGTGTGTGTGTTGTGTGCATGCGTGCGTATGGGTGTGCGTGTGTGTGTACATGTGTATATATAAATGTAACTATGTCAATCGATTATCAATATCGCTAGCACTGTATGTGCGTTGGGGTGGGGGAGAATGATTAGTGTTGGGTTTTGTGTCAATATTGTTTGATGTGGATCTGCATACACAGTAAAAAACGCGTCGAATCAAAATTTTAATTTTACACTGATCGGACCACCTTATCTGGTTCAGATTGTATAACAATTTGTATCAGATATGGTGGTCCGAATCAACTGTGGAATCAATAAAAGATTCGACGCGTTTTTTTCCCCTATGGCATACCTGTACATGTGTGTAAAGGATAAGCAGTTACGGTAGGGGTAGCATCACGTCGTGGCTTAAAAAAAAATAAAAATGCTTGTGAGAAGTGGTGTCATGTGTGAATGCATGCAAGTTAGTTGAAACCTATCATTTGAATATCTCAGTGGACCAAAATATTTCAGGGGCTCTCCTGTTCTCAACTTTATATCCCATGGGGGATGCAACAGTTTCCAGCATGCTATACAAATACAAATATTTTTGTCAACACAAAAGTTCCTCTCTACTAATTGTAGTTGATTAACTCAACACATCATATATAAATTATTGCTACTTTTTGGGGAGTAAAGTTTCTTCTATTCCTGTCATCGATATCTGCAATAGCAATAACATGCATCACCCCTTCTTAGATGAATCTGCTAACCAGGTAAGACTTTTTTAATTTATTGCAAATCATTAAAAAAAGACAAAACAATCACACCTTCAACATCCAACTCAATTATAAAACAGATTCAGTCAGGTCACATGTTGCTAATTTTTAAAGTCTTGACATTAGCTGTGTAAGGATGGTTCCCTATTGAGTAATTGCCAGTGATTCTTTGACTTGCTGTGCAGCTGTGCATTACAATAAAACTACAAATAGCAATTTCAGCTCAAATTAGAGTGTAATCAAATATAATGTACTTGGAATACTTTTATCCTCCAAATCGTAAAAAAGAGAATAGTATGTACATACACACACAGGGATGTATTAGTTTAAGCACTTATCAAATCCAATGAATACGGCATCGAATTTAACGAATTAAAGCACTTGCTTTTTGTGTGGACTGGGCATGTGGAAAATATACTGCCAACATCAACAACCACATTTTTTTCTAATGCAGACTAATAATAAAAGCCTGTGGGACATGCAAAATACCTCCGCCATTCCATTTATAAGTTGATCCATTTACATTCAATTTCAAAATGGTATGCATGCATGCACAATGTCATTGTTCTTTATTTTTTAATGTTTGCAATTTGTTGGATTACTAAAGCCACTCTAAAAATGAATCAAGCTGAGAGCTATTCCTGACATCAATTGATTTGTAACTTGATAACGAGCATATGGAATATCACACTTGTCAGTATCAAAATTTCTATCCGGCATACCAACTTTAAAAATATCAAATGAAATATAATTATGCTAACTCCACTATGACAGAGATAATTTGTATATTATCTCTGTCTATATGCACCGGCCACTCTTGATAACATCTACAGCAGGCTCAACCTGTCCCTTGTGTTCCTTGCATGGGCATGCAGGTCTCATGCTGTAGTAATGCCACTTTAAAGAGATCTGTTTAGCTTGTTTTCTTATGTATAGCTGTATTACATTTATATATTAATTATACCATGGGCTAGGCAAATCAAAATTTAGACCAGCTGACATGTTAGTGCCTCTGCAGCATTTGACATCAGTGTGACATTCCCTCTTTAGCTGTGGAAGCAGGCATGTCATCTGGTGTGGCTGCTAGAGCTGCAGAGAAAAGGAAACACTTGCAAAATGATATTATAAGTGCACTGAAACAGTTAGGCTGGAAGTGCATTCCTTTAGCAGTGGAATGGGGATCTGAAGCTGTAGAGATGTTTTCTACTGTGGCATCATGCCTGGCTGTCATACAAAGTCAGGATCTCTGGTCACCTTCTATGGTTGTCTTAGCATGATTCTGGTACAGGTCAATGCTAAAGCTATTTTGATGAGATCATACCTGCCATCATCTACCTTCAATTACATTATTTAGGACTTATAAATAGTATTGTATTTAGTGTTATAGTGTATTACTATTATTGTACATGTAATTATATACCACTGTGGTATATAATATAATAATTGTAAGAGCAGATGGAGGACTTTTTTGTGTAACTTATGCCATTTGTATTTGTGATTAGTGTGTCTGGAATATTATAATTACTATTAACATTTATTTATTATCATTATAAGCAGAAGAAGAGAAGAAAAGGACATACAACAGCTAGTGCAGCTGAAGCACGTCGAGCTGTATCTATACTGATGGAATTCTGGGTAGAGAGGCAAATTTTTTACTAAAAAAGGCTAGCCCAAAGCATAAGCATTAAATGGGACAAACCACTGGGGCAAACCACAGGATGGCTGTGTGCAGGCAAACCACAGGATGGCTGTGTGCAAAGCTTTCTTTTGCAATACTTCGAGCCACAAATCTTTGCTTGCGTGGTTCTCGCACCAAGTGGAGAAGCGGAGTTGGGATAGATGATGGTGCTGGATTACGTGCAGAATTACCAAAATCTGATTAACACTTTTTCTTCCTTATTTTATTGTGTCATTTTGTTGTTTATATTTCTTGTTTTTCTGTGTTTGTTGTAATGGTTTTCATCGTTATTGTGCATCATTACATAATATTTATACATGTGTATTATACAGGGTTACACTATATAAAAAGTACTGGATACACACTATATAAATTACATGCTTCTTGTGGTGCCCATGTTTAATACAAGGTAATACCCACTGGCCAGGGTTACAGTATATAAAAAGTACTGGATACACAGGGTTGCACCATATAAATTACATGCTACTTGTGGTGCCCAATACAGAGGTAGCATTGCCATGCTTTAGTGCAATGGACCCTCTCTGTAGAAGGAATGAGAGGGACTGGTTGTCATGTGTGATGCTCTGCTGATGCCTGCTAATTTCACTGAGCAAACTGAGAGCATCAGGGCCAAGGGCACCAGAGGTCTCAATTGCAATTGGGACAAAATGGTGGGATCTGGACAGCAGAGCATATTTCTCCCTATTTCTGGCTTCAGCAGCTGTGGCTACAGCTCTAGCTTCCCTTGTGGCATCAGATATGTATGATGCTGTGAAGGTGTCCATGGGACAATAGAACAACCATCAGCTCACTTTTCATCTGATCTGCATAGGCCAGTGGGCTCAAGGGTTGATGTTACATTAACTGCAGCTAGTGACATACTGATGTATGATGGCATTGTTAGCAGCATGCCTCGAAAAATGACCTTGGCTTTTCATACAGCTGAGCCCATGAGTAGCAAGGTGAGGGCATCAACAGTGGTGGCAGATGTGGGGACCTTGACAGAGTGGTGTACCTAGACAGACACCAACGCCTATCCTAGCTGGTTGTGTGATCATCCATCCGTAGGCCTAGGGAAGAGACAGGAGAGAGGGCATGCAACCAGGCCCCAGACTCTTTAGTGGAAGCTGCCAGTAACCTGGCATGAGACCTGCAGTCAGAGGTACCCTGTTGGAGCTGATCGTATGTCCCTTGCACGTGAGGCCAGGAGGTCCCATGCCTTTTGTCTGGAAGATGGAGAGACAGGAGGTGGATAGTTTTGACCCTCTCTCCACCGAATAACAGTGGCATCAACAGCTACATGTATGTATGGAATGCTAGAAAACTGAGTAGGCAAAATGTGGTTGATGAGGTTGTAAGAACCAGCAGTTGAGGCCAAGAAGGCAGAAGGTACTAGCTGAGAAGCTCTACAAAATACCACCAAAACAGGCTGGCAGAGTGGCCCAGGACCAAGCTGACTATTTGGACAGTGGTAGAGTTAGTATAATTTAGCTGTGTGTTTCATCTATTGCTTATATGTATGTTCATTTATCAATAACTCCTATAATAATAAGAGTGAAGGCCAATGCCACTGCCATCCTCACTAGTTGTATTTTGCATGAACTATAGGCTATGTTTAACGATGTATGTTACTTGATGATATTATTGCTTATACATTGATAGAAATCCAGCATATAAGCAAGACTGATCATCATGAGAACCCTCTGCAGTTCGGGGATGGCTTTGCATTGAACAACAGCATTATTTATAGTATAGGGATAAATAGCTTGCATGCCACAGTACTGTCAGAAGAAAGTAGGAGTAATCAGCATGGCTTATATCATATAAAAACATATCATGTACATTTAGTAACATCGGTCACAGATCAGCTCCAATTGTATGTGACCATCTCATTCTACAAGTTCAGTGGAAGTGTATTCAAGATATCCAGTGGCGTTAGAGCACTACAAAGAAGGCAATGCTTGCAATGTATATCCATGCCTAATGGTATATTATATGTGTGAGAGAGGAGAAAATGATAAGATGTCTAAGAAATCATCATAGCAGAGGGGAACCTGACAAGTGGCTGCATCTATCCCTTTTTTAAACCTAAAAGGTAGAATGAAAGAAAGTTGGATCCTTGTACTGAGTGAAAAGTAACTTTGCCTTCCTTATGTTTATATTCCATGCTTGCACATCAAGCTTCACTGACAAATCATTTATATCACTAGTGACAGGGCCTTATCAACTTTGTATCAGTGCAATACTAATCCCGCTGCTATTGGGCTTAATTATAATGATAAATATGCATGGTTGACCAATGCAGCCATGTGATTATTTTGGAGTTGCCTTCCATATCATTGTATATCACAGAAAGAGAATGATTTGAAGTTTTTTTTTGCTGACAAATGGGGGCTGCACTTTCTAATTAAAATAATAATGAAACCATCCAGCTGTGTTGCAGGCCGTGCACATCATCGAACAGATGGGACCTTCTCTGGGCCTGCATATCAATTTTGCCAAATGCGAGCTCTTCAGCAGTAAAGGCAACGCCTCTTTCCCACCAGCTGTGAAGTGCTTGCTTCTACCAAACCAAGACATTATTGGTGCCCCTGTTGGCGACTACTTACACTGTTCCAGATTTATCGCTAACAAGTGTGCTGAATCCAAGAAATTGCTCTCAAGTCTGGTAGATGTGGCGGGAGTTGATCTCCAGGTGGCCTTCACGTTGCTGCGCATGTGTGGAGGTTTTTGCAAGATGGTTCATCTGACTAGGGTCACTCCTCCTAGTGTGGCTTCGGATGCCCTTGCAGGGGCGGATTTAGGGGGAGGGGGGGCGGGGGGGGGGGGGGTCCAGGGGGTCCGGACCCCCCCTTTCCTATATGAAGAATGACGTAATGCATAAGAATGACGTAATACATACTGTAATCTATGCCACGTTCTGCATGTTACCATCCTTGGATTTGCAGGCTTGCACATCGTTCTAGCCAAGCGGGATCTAGATCGATCTAGCTAAATCCTCCTATTAACGAAATTTAATTTTGCATGTCAGTCATGGCATGTGTGGTTAATTGGTATATAAATCGCGCGATCGCGATCGAATGGTGCGTGTGAGCAGGAATTGAGGTAAGCAATCAAAAGATGTGAATGGGATGGATCTCAGATTCTTTTCCTCAGAAAACAGGTTATTACCGTAGCTATAGAGCTAAACAAACTAAAAGTACTAATACTATCATGAATCTGGTGCATGGCCACGTGCACGTTTCGGTCACAAATTCACATAAGCTTTGCGTCACGAAGTAGCAGTAGGAACCATAGCATTGTGAAAAATGTCGAAGAGTTTTCCCGTGCAAGCGCAGGCTCTAATAATCCGCATGATGTTTGTATTGGAAATCACTGTGAATTTCATGCTAAATAAACGCAAAAGCCACTGGGGGAGCTAGCAGCGCTCCCCCAGACCCCCTTGCTGTCACGGGAGGGGCACGCCCCCTCCCCCAGTTGTGAATATATTTATTGGACCCCCCGTTCCCAAAACCTTGGATCCGCCCCTGCCTTGTGTCCTTCGATGAAGATGTGAGGCAGTGTTTTGTGCTCTGCTCAGCCATTGAAGTATCAGACAGTGCCTGCAAACAGGCTCAGCTTGGTTTGAGGTTTGTGGGCTTAGGCCTTCGTTCTCTTTCTTGCCATGCAGCTGCTGCCTTCATTGCCTCACTTTCGTCATCAGGCCTGGGCCTTTCCAACAATCGCCATCTTCAGCAGGCAGTCGTAGCTTATAACTCCAAGGTTTCCTTACACCACACAATTACAGCTGAGTCTGCTCTTGCTTCTCCCACTCCTCAGAGAGAGCTGTCCAGCAGAATTTATGAAAATCAGTTCAAATCTTTGTTGGAGGCATGCATCTTCCCCAGCAAACAAAGCCCGACTTCCGTCCGCTTCAGCCCCTCATGCAGCTTCATGGCTATCAGTGGTCCCCTCCATGGGCTTAGGCCTACACATGGAGTGCAATGAGTTCCAGACTGCAGTGAGGTGGTGGCTATAGGTGTAGGTGTTGGTGGGACTGTGTGCCCCCTTTGCACAGATGTTGCCCTTGATCCCTTGGGTCACCACGCTGTAACCTGCAGGCATGGGGGAGATATGGTGGTGAGGCACAATCACTTGCGTGATGTTGTTGTGGACTTCTGTCGATGAGCTCATTTGAGTGTGAGCATAGAGAAGGGTCATGGTCTTACCAGAGATCACAGCCACTCCAGACCTGCAGATGTGCTCATAGCTGGGTGGGACAGGGGTAAGCCTGCAGCATTTGATGTCACGGTAGCATCGCCACTCTGCCCAGCCATATTGATGGACTCTAGTCGAATGTTTGGTGCAGCATCTGCGGCTGCAGAGGCCCGGAAGATACTAACTAATGGTCCCAAATGTCAGGAGTTGGGATGGACATGCATTCCACTGGCTGTCGAGACCTTCTGCAATTGGGGTAAGGAGGCTCATCTAACTTTTCTAGGTTGGCATCCCACCTTTCAATCATCTTGTCCTCTCCCAAACCTTGTGTCTTGGCGGATATTTACAGCAGGCTGAACATGACTTTGGTCAAATCCATTGCCAGAGCCATCTTGGCAAGGGAGCTCTTGCCCTCATGACTAGTGTAGAATTACTATAGGTGTAGTTTGTAATAATAATAATAATAATAACATTACTGTAGGTGGTAGCATATTAATAATGTTTTCCATTCGTGTATTCTCCTGTATCTTGTAATAAATGTAATACAAACTAAAAATGAATAAAAAATAAAACAAATTTGCAACTCACATGGTAACCATTATATTGATACATATTCTATTTACATTTTACAATTTCTTTATTACTATTAAAGATAAGCAAAGGTAGCTGTCCTCAATAGCCTGTATGGCAGGCTAAATCTCAATCTAGTTAAAGCAAATGCCACTGCAATGCTGTCTAGATGCTTTGCCTCGGACATGTACACTGTTTAGATTAGGTAGTTACATGTATATAATTATGATATTCATGTTATCCTGTAAATTATATTGCATGCGCGCAAAATATAAAAATTTAATTAACGATAATCTAATTCTTTTATTATTACTACGTATTACACACAAGTAACGTATACAACTTAAACACCACACTTCACAAGATCAAACACATACTCTAGATAGAATGGCCCTGGAGTTGGCTCTTATCAGGGTCAAGTTCAATCTGCCATAGATCTGGTTGTTTGGATGGACTTAGGCTGCCCCAGTCTACTGGCTAGTCTTCTGGCAAGTCTAGAGAGACTACGTTGAGCTTCTGGTCCCCAACTTCCAAAGGATTCTACCACCAGAGGGATGCAAACCTAACCTAACTCTCCACATTTTGCATCGTTACTATGGTGCTTCCTCTGTTCTGACTGCATTGCTGCTGAGCTCGATATCACACACGCTAAGCGGGGATGTGACACAAAAATCAAATGCAGCAGGCTTGCCCAACTCCCAGTTAGGGATGAGGACATCAGCAGGATGTGTTTGTTGAGCTTCATGACCCAGACTGCTTCCAGCTTCAAGTTGTGCACCCAAGCATGCGCATGCTTGGGTGCACAGCTTGAAGCTGGAAGTTGACAGAACTCGAAAAGGGTGTCTCGGATTCTGTTGTGGCGGGAAACCACATCAGAGCCATTTTTACATGACAGAGCATGGTGACCAAAGTGAGGGACATGCATTGGGGACAAAGCTGACCTTGACTCACAGGAAGGCCTAACCACCAATTAGTGGCAGCTTGAAACTCAGACACATGCAGGAAAAAGTTATAAACGTCCAGCCTGGATTTTTTAGGCTGGTTTTTAACAAAAACCCATCCTAATAGCGTAAAAACCATCCTGGGATTGAACGTCCAGGATGGGAATTGTGTAAAATCAATGTTGTTCTACCCCATGTTGAATATGAATATGATTATAAACCTCTTTGTTCGACCATAGATAGAAGAATACCTGGATACGAAACGCGGAGATAATTAGAAATGATCCGCGTTTCGGCACGTGACACATTTGGTGTAATAAACTTATATAGAGATAGCCTACCAAGGGCCGAAACTGACTCAGTTGTGACTTGCCGTAATACGAGCGATACAGGAGACGATTACGGACAGTAACATACCTGAAACATAGGCCAAAACAGATCCTCTTAACGAGTTGGTTATACAACTTCCGATACCGTTGGTCCGTTGCTTTCAATTGATTTTGCTGTGGCCGGGTTACGTTAGGCTATTCTAGCTTGTCTACATCACCCAAGAATAAAAGCACATTCAGCTAGAGAGAGAGCTTACAGATGTTTCAAACAGACACGTTTGATGGAATTGCCGCCTATTTGGAAACACTTTTTCTGTGTCATTGGTCTGCAGTTGGATCATCAATCGCACTTACAAGGCATTTGTTCAATCAGCTACTACACAACTTTAAGTACTATAAGGACGATTTAATGAAAATAACCCGCACAACTATAACTTCTATAAGACATTTGCATAACGTTGGTCCACCTTTGGCTGTATGCGTTCCACAGAACAACTCTTTCTGAACATTGAAAAACTAATTTGGACTTTGTTGCGTGTGTCTAACTCACACACTATGTTCCGAAACACGATGGGTCCGCGACCTGTTCACCAGGCAGTTGTACCCACATGCTAAAGCCCCTTACAACGGCTATACGTTCGTTCCACAGAGGGAATAGCATAATGCTTTGCTTTTAGAAATGAATGGTTGGAAGCATCTCTAAGTTGAGATATATGTTCCGAAGAGGCGGAAATGATAGATACGGTACCTACGTAGAGTGTGCTTAGTGAATTGCATGAACAATAGTCACTAACCTGGAAAGCAAGATCAGTGGGAGTACGAAGAATGCCTAAGATCTCGATTTTTCTCTTAAACAGCAGTGAAAATAGGGGGAAAAGCGTAATCTACAAAAGGGTTAACCGAAACACAGTTCACTTCAAAGGGTCCGCCGCCTACAATTGACAATTCAATGGATCACGTGACGCGTTTCGTATCCAGGTATTCTTCAATCTATGGTTCGACAGAACCAGGGTAGAACCATATCTATTCCCACCCTGGACGCTCAATCCCAGGATGGTTTTTACACTATTCCCACCCTGGACGCTCAATCCCAGGATGGTTTTAACACTATTCCCACCCTGGACGCTCAAT
Organism: Spongilla lacustris; assembly: GCA_949361645.1. Classification (NCBI taxonomy): domain Eukaryota; kingdom Metazoa; phylum Porifera; class Demospongiae; order Spongillida; family Spongillidae; genus Spongilla; species Spongilla lacustris. The sequence goes on along the minus strand of OX442416.1, from coordinate 3,738,756 downwards.
CCCAGGATGGTTTTTACACTATTCCCACCCTGGACGCTCAATCCCAGGATGGTTTTAAAGCTATTTGCTTCATTCCAGGATGGGTTTTTGTTACAAACTAGCCTAAAAATCCAGGCTGGACGTTTATAACTTTTCCCTGTGAGAGGTGAAGATTGAGCCTTGGGGAAGGTGTAACAGATAGCCAAGCTGATGCACTAGTGAGGCAAGGAAATTTAAAGCAAGTGAGCCCTATCTGGCAGTGAAGCGTTAGCAAATAGCTTGGTAAATTGCTGATCCTCCAATTTAGCAGATAAATATAATATTATTATTATTACCTGGTTAAGAACCGCTTTATTTTTTTGACAAATATTGCGTGGATGCATCAAAGGTTTTTAAAAAGAATCATGTTTTGATTGTGTTCACTAAAAGCAAAATAAAACACAAACGTGTTGAATCAAGTTCCACAATTGTAAATGCAAACTTCTTTGGTATCCTGGACAAGACCTGTTGTGCTCCAATCACTCGCGGAAATAATCGTTGATAAACTGCATGTTTGCATATAATGAAAACACTGGAAATCCGGATCCGGACTTTGTTCCAGACACGTGGTGAATTATTTCAGGCGGGGACCATAACCAACGTTTGATCTACTAATATTGTCAGCATCGAGAGAGTGTAGCGTGCTCCTGACCGGTGCAAGTTATGGCATTCAAACAACCACCGGACAGTCTGGGTGCATTTTGAGTGGAACGTTGGTGCAGGTCGTAGCTTATACTAGAAAGCAATTTTGTTCTGGCGCTCGCTCTAACCTGCGACAGGTGGAGCATTCGAAGGTAAAGACTAGAGAAAGCATAGATAAGGCATACGTATAAGCTTTGTAAACATAGCAGATGGACTTCTACTTATCTTCTCACCCATATCTCTCTCAATCTCATACATGTATGTGTTACCCAGCCCCCTTTCTCAAGCAATGGTGGAAGGACATTCAATCAAGAAGAGGCAGCTGGATCAAAAACCATTTTGTGAGTGCTCTTTTACTGATCATAGGAAAAGGAGGTACATTACAGTCGCACATCTATTGTTTGAGCCACACACACACACACACAAACACATGTACGCTTGATTATGAAAGTTACATTTAGATGTAGGGCTCTTGTGAACTTTTTAACCTGTACTGACAAACTCTAAATTTTTCATGTTACATATAAAATTACCCTGACATTTCAATAGCATATGCACTAACTAGAGAGGTAATAGGAAAAGGAGTCTAGCCTTCATTAAATTTGATATCTGAGCTTCACTAACAGCTAACCATTTGGAGCCCCTTTTATTATTAAAGCAGAGAGCTGTGTCTGATGAAATTGAAAGTCATATTTATAAATATTGAATCCTTTTCCTAGTACTAGCATAACCATTGACAATCCCCCTGGTCCTACAAGTGTACTTTGGCCATTTACCCACAGAACAGATAAGGATGTTTTGATAAGGCAATGGTAATCCCCTCCTATGTCTGGTGGGAGGATCTGATTGCTATCTAATAACCACTAGAGTATCAGTCTTGCGTTACACCTACTGTGATATGGTGCCAGTACTTGTGAAGTAGTGCTATGGTGCTGTGCCTGTGAAGTATTGCTATGGTGCTGTGCCTGTGAAGTAGTGCTATGGTGCTGTGCATGTGAAGTAGTGCTATGCTGTAGTGCTAATAGAGTGCTTTTTATGAGTAGCATACAAAGCTGGGGAACATGTTGGTGTACATGTATTTGAATGTGAACATTCAGCTGCTTGTGGCCCCAAACCTGCCATTATCTGTAGCTATAATATTATTCACTGCCACCATATCCAAGGCTTCCAAAGCATCTGCACATAGTAAAGGTTATTAAAATTCTCATGTTCTTGTCTATACAAGCTCATTTATTTGCACCCTCACCCATTACAACAGTGCTGTGCTTGTGACGTTGTGCTATGGAGAAGTAGTGCTATGGTGCTGTGCTTGTGAAGTTGTGCAATGGTGCTGTGCCTGTGAAGTAGTGCTATGATGCTGTACCAATGATGTGTGCCATGGTGGCTTGTTGGGAACAGCTGGCTTGTCTATGTAAAGTTTTCCTGCCATAATCTGATAGGTTAGCAATAATATTCACTGCTATCATATGCAAGGCTTCCAAAGCTTGTAGGAACTCATTTATTTGCACCCTAACCCATTACAACAGTGCTGTGCTTGTGAAGTTAGGGCAATGGTGCTGTCCTTGTGAAGTAGTGCTATGGAGAAGTAGTGCTATGGTGCTGTGCCTGTGAAGTATTGCTATGGTGCAGTGCTTGTGAAGTAGTGCTATGGTGCAGTGCTTGTGAAGTAGTGCTATGGTGCTGTGCCTGTGAAGTAGTGCTATGGTGCTGTGCCAGTGAAGTAGTGCTATGGTGCTGTGCTTGTGAAATAGTCCTATGGTGCTGTGCCTGTGTAGTGCTATGGTGCTGTGCCTGTGAAGTAGTGCTATGGTGCTGTGCCTGTGAAGTAGTGCTAGGTGCTGTGCCTGTGAAGTAGTGCTATGGTGCTGTGCTTTTGGAATAGTCCTATGGTGCTGTGCCTGTGGAGTAGTGCTATGGTGCTGTGCCTGTGAAGTAGTGCTATGGTGCTGTGCCTGTGAAGTAGTGCTATGGTGCTGTGCTTGTGAAGTAGTGCTATGGTGCTGTGCCTGTGGAGTAGTGCTATGGTGCTGTACCAATGATGTGTGCCATGGTGGCTTGTTGGGAACAGCTGCTTGTCTGTGTAAAGTAATCTGATAGGTTAGCACTAATATTCACTGCTATCATATGCAAGTTCTAAACACTACTCTTGTACTACATGTATTAGGAACTCATTTATTTGCATCTCACCATTAAAACCATGCTGTACCTGTGAAGTTAGGGCAATGGTGCTGTCCTTGTGAAGTAGTGCTATGGTGCAGTGCTTGTTTGGTAGTGCTAATGGTGCTGTGCCTGTTGAGTAGTGCTATGGTGCTGTGTCTGTGGAGTAGTGCTATGGTGCTGTGCTTGTGAAGTAGTGCTATGGTGCTGTGCCTGTGAAGTAGTGCTATGTTGCAGTGCTTGTGAAGTTACTGTAGTGCTATGGTGGAGTGCTTGTTAAGTAGTGCTATGGTGCTCTGCTTGTGAAGTTGTGCTATGGTGCTGTGTCTGTGGAGTAGTGCTATGGTGCTGTGCTTGTGAAGTAATGCTATGGTGCTGTGCCTGTGAAGTAATGCTATGTTGCAGTGCTTGTGAAGTTACTGTAGTGCTATGGTGGAGTGCTTGTTAAGTAGTGCTATGGTGGAGTGCTTGTTAAGTAGTGCTATGGTGCTCTGCTTGTGAAGTTGTGCTATGGTGCTCTGCTTGTGAAGTTGTGCTATGGTGCTGTGCTTGTGAAGTAGTGCTATGGTGCTGTGCCTGTGGAGTAGTGCTATGGTGCTGTGCCTGTGAAGTAGTGCTATGGTGCTGTACCAATGATGTGTGCCATGGTGGCTTGTTGGGAACAGCTGCTTGTCTGTGTAAAGTTTTCCTCCATAATCTGATAGGTTAGCAATAATATTCACTGCTATTATATGCAAGGCTTCCAAAGCTTGTGCATGTATGACTTTAAAAAATTCTAAACAACTGCTCTTGTACAACATGTATTAGGAACTCATTTATTTGCACCCTCACCATTAAAACCATGCTGTGCCTGTGAAGTTAGGGCAACGGTGCTGTCCTTGTGAAGTAGTGCTATGGTGCAGTGCTTGTTTGGTAGTGCTAATGGTGCTGTGCCTGTTGAGTGGTGCTATGGTGCTGTCCTTGTGAAGTAGTGCTATGGTGCAGTGCTTGTTTAGTAGTGCTAATAGTGCTGTGCCAGTGGAGTAGTGCTATGGTGCTGTGCCTGTGGAGTAGTGCTATGGTGCTGTGCCTGTGGAGTAGTGCTATGGTGCTGTGCCTGTGGAGTAGTGCTATGGTGCTGTGCCTGTGGAGTAGCGCTATGGTGCTGTGCCTTGGAGTAGTGTTATGGTGCTTTGTCTGTGGAGTAGTGCTATGGTGCTGTGCCTGTGGAGTAGTGCTATGTTGCAGTGCTTGTGAAGTTACTGTAGTGCTGTGGTGAGGTGCCAATGAAGTGTGCCAGGTAGCTTGCTGCTTATTTGTGTAAACTTTTCCTGCCATAATCTGATAGGTTAGCAATAATTTCACTGCTATCATATGCAAGGCTTTCAAAGCTTGTACATGTACATGTATGACTTTTAAAAATTCTCAACACAGCTCTAGGAACTCATTTATTTGCACCCTCACCATTAAAACCATGCTGTCCTTGTGCTATTGTGCTGTACCTGTGAAGTGCTGTACCTGTGAAGTGCTGTACCTGTGAAGTGCTGTACCTGTGAAGTAGTGCTATGGTGCTGTACCTGTGAAGTAGTGCTATGTTGCTGTGCCAATGAAGTGTGCCATGGTAGCTTGTTGGGAACACTACATGTACATGTAGCTGCTTGTCTGTGTAAATTTTTCCTGGCATAATATGCCTGGTGAAAGTTTAACCATATTACATGTATAATCCCATTACCTAATCATACACCTACAGTCTAGAGTTGTGAGAATAGCTTAATCATAGATTGGTAAATTGTGACTTAAGTCACAAAATTGTGACAAAGTCACAAAATGCTACATGTACATCATTGTGACTTAAGTCACAATACATTTCATACGTTTTAAAGTACACCATGTACTACACCAAGAGCCTTTAATCAACTAGGGTACTTTTAAAATACGTATCATGGTAATAAAGTCATGTGCTCTCATAACATACCATTTAAGCTGCTTTGAAATACTTTATGCATAAGTTACAAGATGGTTTTCCTTGCAATCCTTGAACGGGTATTGCAGACAAAAAGCTTGTGACTTAAGTCACAAAGCTTTGAACAGTCCAACTTGTAATATTTTCTACAAGTACCTATGACTTTGTACGTAGATTTGTACTGTGCTAACAAAACTGCTCAGATCTGTAGGTGGTGTGGATAAAAACAAAACAGTAGACTTTCTGTGTAACCGTGTTGCGAGTGTTATAGTAATTGAAGAACGCCCCCCTGTTTCGGACTAGTTATAGCAATGGGGTTTCTTTTGTAGACCGGGTAGTTTGCAGAGCAGACAAAGTAAAAGGCATCAAGTCAGCAAAGCAGAGGTACAGAAGACTGTTCCGAAAGGAGCTCCAACATGTTATTCAGGGAACGGAGAGAAGCAGATACGGTGCAAGAAGTACACGTACATGGTTATTCCGCTTGATGCTTTATTAGCAGTAGTAGAGAATGATGAGGCTGTATGTTTCACCTGGAGGCTCTAAAATAAGCTATTAGAACTCTGGTACAAGTAAAGGCAATTCAGGGTCATTTTCTGTCCTTCTCTTACACACTGTAATAAAAAGTGTATTCATTCAATTTGTAGGTTTGCTATCTACATGCAATCAGACACAGCACTGGAGTCTGTTTATATAAAGTATTTGAATTTCATTACTTAATTTCTTGGTCAATCTAAAATCTGATTAGATTTCCCCTTTGCCACAAGACCCAATGTAGAACATTGATGGATCTAGGTACATGTAAACTGCCTTTCTTGTGCTGCTGTAGCTACACCACTACAGAGGCTGTGGGGTAGGCTACCAGTTTATCTTAGTTCTTGACTTGGTTGTATAAATTAACACAAACTTGTCAATCCTGGGTAGTTCTTGACTTGGTTGTATAAATTAACACAAACTTGTCTCCTGGGTAGGCTACCAGTTTATCTTAGTTCTTGACTTGGTTGTATAAATTAACACAAACTTGTCAATCCTGGGTAGGCTACCAGTTTATCCTAGTTCTTGACTTGGTTGTATAAATAAACACAAACTTGTCAATCGCTAGGCCTTCATCTGTGTTATATCAGTTTAAACCAGGGAAAACCAAGTTCTAAATATCCGTTTAAACTAGAGTGCCACCTGCCCAAATTCACACTCGCACGCAAGTCGAACGATAGTTGTGTTCGAGCACAATAAGCGCACACACGATTCCTCGTTCGAGTGCATATTGCGAGAGTCACTCAACAACCAATCTAAATGTATGGCCTGCTTTACAAAAGTTGGCACGCTGATGTGTACTTTCAATTGATCGCACGTATTAGTACGATGAAAACTTGTTGTAAACAGTTCTAACTGTTATAATCAGATTCAGATTTTTATCCGTAATCATACATTGTGATCAATTAGATAGATGCCATAATTGTGATGTACTGCATGTCTACTATAAAGGGTCCTGGGTGTGGCTTCTACATGGAGGCAGAACAGGGTTAAAACACTTGCAGGACCCTGGGTGTGGCCAATCTCAAAATGCAGAATGGGGGTAATAGACTTGGGTGTGGCCTATCTTTCGAGGCAGAATGGAGTTAAGGGACTTAGCCACCAGAAGGGTCCTACTTGTAGGTGTGGCCTATCTATATAGGCAGAATGGAGTTAATTGACTTAAACTGTCAAGAGGGTCCTGGGTGTGGGCAGAATGGAGTTAATTGACTTAAACTGTCAAGAGGGTCCTGGGTGTGGGCAGAATGGAGTTAAGGGACTTAGCCGCCAGAAGGGTCCTACATGTAAGTGTGGCCTATCTATATAAGCAGAATGGGGTTAATGGACATGAGTGGCCTATCTCTGGAGGCAGAATGGGGTTAATGGACTTAACTGCCAGAAGGGTCCAACATGTAGATGTGGCCTATCTATATAAGCAGAATGGGGTTAATGGACTAGCCCTTTATTTCGCCACACCCACCACCTTACAGCAAACACATTACGTAATGCAAATCAAAGTTAATTAACAATGTATTGCAATAGCCACACCCTTTCTCCATCTAAATGTAGCTCGCACGGCAGCGTTTGTAACACAAGCGCCATGTGTGGTACTGATGCTCAAGGTGAACACTTGTGTGCATAATGTTTTATTCAACTTGGCTATGGGCACTACTAGAAACTGGGTGGATTTTTAGTAGAGTCCTCTAGCTGTTTGTGTACATCACAAGCGTATACAGGTACAGTACATGCGCGACCAAGCCGTATCAATTTGCTTCTGTGTGTTACTTTCAAACAGTTTAACAAAGCAATTTTAAAAAACTCATTCCAAGAAAATGTTTCTCACTCGAGCGAGTAAGGTGCGCGAGCACTTGATTGAGTCACAGGAGAACCGTGCGCGAGTTGTGGGTGGAAAAAACTTTGGTTACGTTAAACAGTTCCTTACTCAATTTCTTCAAAGTTTCACGGCGTCATTGTTTTTGCATGCTTAAGTAAAACCTGTTTAAACGGAGTTGTGCAACTAGCAAGAAGTAATTAACACATGAAAGCGCAAAAAAGATCATCATCTTAATATTGTGTTTATAAAAAGACAGCATAGTGCAACCGTCATCGCACTAAAACGAAATGTGACTTTTATTTTGGCCGCTACTGTATCTGGGGTAAAAATGTAACCAGCAACTACATCCCAGCTCATCCCACAGTAGTTGCTTTGATGGCAAAGGTACCCTATCACACAATAATTTACATTAAAGCCTAGCATACATTGGGCAACTTCCTGACTCATACAATTTAAATGAATATGGATAAAGAATTCTTTAGTTTACTGATGGTTTGCAGAACTTTTAGCCATATTCATTGAATTTGCATGCAACAAGTTGGCAGAAAGTCACCCCCATGTATGTTGGCCTTAACTAAACACGTGTTTTGTTTTGACAGGTGCATTACCAAACACCCTAGAACCAACTCAGTAACCAAGTACAGTTACACTGTATATTTGCCACCTTTTTAGCATCACTATCTAATTTGAAGGAGCATGCAAAATGGCTATACCAAGATGTTTTTGTTTGTGGTCTCAGTCAGTTCTCATAAATTGAAATTGCACCTAAACATTGTTGCACAATTTAATAGGATCGTGGAAGTTAAGAAATAATGAATTTTAATTCTGACTGAATACCATATATAGGTAGGGCTGGGACATCCATTTCATCCTTAGGCCCAGCACAAAAACATGGAGCAATATTGCTGAATTTACTAGATTACTGACGAAATTGCCAATGATATTTTCAGCCTTATGTAAATTTTGTTAATGATAGATTGACCGCACGCCTACATATGGGCAAAAAACAGGGTTGTAACCTTATTTGTAATATGGGTGAAAAACAGGGTTTTAACCTATTTGTAGGCATTCCATTGTGACTTCTGGTCCTCGCATGAATGGTGTATAAACATTTCAACTCTAAAAATGCTACACTAGGTTTCATTTTTCACTCACTTTGAAGATTATTCATCCATTGGCTCTGTAGGTACCCGATCGAGATGGAGGATCGTGTAAAAATTGCCCGATGACAGAGCATAAAAGTTGGAATTCTTGTGTGTTTGGCCTCAGGAAGCGAAGAAAGTTATTTTTGTAAATCAGAACAACTCAAGCTAAATGAGGGTGTGCCCCAACCAGAGTGTACGTGGCACTAGCAGCACTCTGGCGGTGTTTTCTGCCGCCACCTTGCAAGTAGCCTTCTTTGGTATATTATTTCAAGCGTGAACCGTTTGTTGCGCCTATATGTAGTGATCGACCTATCATGAAAGAAACACAGTTGTAAAGGAGGGAGAATGGGTGTACTTGCATGTACATGTATGCGAGTGCATTTCTTGATGGTCAGTGTGTGCATGCACATGCATGGATATATGAAGGCTATTTTGTATTGTGTGCCTGTATTGGAGAATGCTTGTTTGTGCATGTGTGTGTGTGTTGTTAGTGAATGTGTATCATATATGCCTAAGTAATGCCTGTTAAGAACCTTTGGATAACTTACATTGTCAATTGCAAGTTTTTACATTTAAGAGTTATATGAATACACAATTGTTGAGTGTTTTGTGGTTATGTGCTAAACTTTAATGTGCAGGATTGGCCCTTCAGAGCAGATGGCTGTTGACTTTAAAAAATGGACTGTGATTGGTAAGGCGTTAATGTTTGCATGTCTTTATATTTATCAATGTAGTTCTCAACTTTCAATGCGACCTTTGATGTGCAGTACGACTGGACCCAATTGAAAAGAAACTTGTCAATCTTGGTTTCTCATTCTGTATCTGTATTTTTGCCATGCAGTTTATATATTGTATTGTGTTGTTGGCGAATTCTGAACTCATGCAATATAAGCTGAGCAATAATCGGTGTCATGTGGTAGCATGCTCAGACCAGAACTAACGGTTCTAAGCGTTAGTTCATAGTGGTACTGTCGAATTCGACGTTAAGCTGAGGGTAGAGACCCAGCGCCCATGCAATCTGTAGAGTTCTGTCTCCGATACAAGTAAATTGTTTGGAATACAGAAACGTGGGATTCGGGACCAATTGCAAGCCGTGCATGGCATGGCATGGTACGGTACGCGGTACAGTACTTAACACTTACGGTACTTTTTTGAAATCTATTTTCGATCCATTTATGCGAGATACATCATGAAAAATATCACCCTCATGAGCTTCGCGAGGTGTATCATGAAAAATTTCACCCTCATGAGCTACGCGAGGTACGTCATGAGAAATTTCACCCTCATGAGCTACGCGAGGTACGTCATGAAAAATTTCACCCTCATGAGCTAAACGAGGTACGTCATGAACTACGCAGGTACGTCATGAAAAATTTCACCCTCATGAGTTACGCGAGGTACGTCATGAGAAATTTCACCCTCATGAGCTACGCGAGGTACGTCATGAGAAATTTCACCCTCATGAGCTACGCGAGGTACGTCATGAGAAATTTCACCCTCATGAGCTACGCGAGGTACGTCATGAGAAATTTCACCCTCATGAGCTACGCGAGGTACGTCATGAGAAATTTCACCCTCATGAGCTACGCGAGGTACGTCATGAGAAATTTCACCCTCATGAGCTACGCGAGGTACGTCATGAGAAATTTCACCCTCATGAGCTACGCGAGGTACGTCATGAGAAATTTCACCCTCATGAGCTACGCGAGGTACGTCATGAGAAATTTCACCCTCATGAGCTACGCGAGGTACGTCGTGAGAAATTTCACCCTCATGAGCTACGCGAGATACGTCATGACTAATATTTGCACGATTAACGAGGTGTGTCATGAAAAATTTCACCCTCATAAAAAATTTCTAATTTTTGCACGGATTCCACACCATAGCTTCTGAATACCTGAGAATACGTACGTTTTAACCGCGATATTTAACCGCGGTTAAACGCTGTAACCGTGATATATCGCGGTTACGACGGTTAATTAACCGCGGCAACTCTGGATCTGCCCTTGTGATCAAGTACGATTTCCACTGTAGACCCTTTTCCATTGTGGGCGTGTCAGTGTCGTCAGTGTATATGTTAATGGTTTGGATCTTTTGGTGCAAAGATGATATCTTCAGAAGCTGCAAGTGGATAAAGATGTTTTTCCCGACCCATACGGCATTGTGTACGGGAATTATTATTATTTAAATATTATTATTATCTGAAATAGCTTCTTCCGGTTGTCGAGGCATCTGATGTTGCAGTGGGGGGGTGAAGGACGGCTTCCTTTGTGAGTGTATTGTGTATGTATAGCTGGTTATATATAGTTCTCGTCCTGTTTTTAAAAATAATAATAATAATCAAATGTTTTTTTTTGGACGCGCACGTGACGATGACGTAACGTCGACTTTGTTTATACGTCTATTGTACATTGTACTTATAGTCTTGACTTCGTATCAACTCTACAAGTCTTGCGCGGTTTTTAGATTGGTTTTAAAAATACTATAACATAGCAACATAGGCATCACGCCCTATATAGTTGGGCGTAGCCCGACCCTTCCGCCTATACGCGAAGGTCGGGCTACGCCCAACTAATCACGCCCAGCATTTTAAATTGCATTGCTATACTGTCCAAAGCGGACTGCAAGGGACGCGTACGCCGAGCGGCGAGTCCTAATGACTAAGGTACAACATTCATCCGAACAATATACATATGTCAGTATTGGGGATATATGCTTAGTAACAGGTACGCGCACGCGCACTGCACGAACCGTATATTCAACTACCAAAATTATAACTTACATGATCATGATATGATGTGATGGATATTCTAGCTAGTATGTACAAGGAGGTGCACCAAGCAACGGGTGATTGTTCCGTCGACGATAATGATATTGGCAATACAGCAACGGTATATACACTACACTTGTGTCAGAAAGGTATAATTAGAACATTGCCTTTACCGGAATGATGTGGCGTCAATAAGCTGATTATCTCAATTCACACCATTTTTTAAGAACCAGGACACAAATTGGTTATAACACAGGGCCTATTCATGTGTACATATGACTTCTACACAGAACCGTACCTAGGACACTAAATGACAGGTATGATTGTTTACGCTGATGGGAAAGTGATTTTTATACGCTCACGCGCAATCTATGCGCGGATACTCCCCTTCTTTGTTATCAATACCGAAGTTTTTGGAGGGAATCTGCAAAACGATACGTTCAGTTGGAGCCTTGTACAAGTTGTACTGTACGTTGAGGTAGGTTTCAGACTGCATGGCTCTAATAAAATCTTCATAGTTTGATGATCCCGCAAAGTATGAATATTCTATTTGACTTTATACAGAAGAAAAGCAATCTTTTTTGTGTTTGAACACAAATACTTGGGCTTCCAAGGAAATTTAATATGATGGTATACTGTTGAAAAGTGGCTGGATCTGCACATTGTCCTATAAAACATCTATGGTCCAAGGTTCAAATTCAGCGAATTTGAAACAATTTTTTCAAGCTAATCCTGAAGAAACTCCATAGGAACAAAAAAAAAAACGTAAACATATTTTGATTTCTCAAGTGATCTGCCCCTGTCATATCTGTACCAGAATGTACAACAGATCACTTGTGATATCAAAATATGATTTGAGTCTTTTTTTTTTTTTGCTGTGGCTAGTTGTGCTGGTGCCCCCTTTAATCGTATGCATGGTGCAACACATTCTACATGTTCCACTGGCTGTGAGCTAATAAATCTTTGCATTGGACAAGCCGAAATGATTCATCTGCCATAACACATTCCATAGGCCACTACCATCCAGGTTGTTGTATGTGCAAATTGTCTGGCACAAAAGGTAGTATGTTACCGCAATGTAGGCCTACTGACTATGGAATTTGTGAAGCATCACACGTTTCAATGCAATGAAACAGTAGGGAGTAATACTGAATTGTCGGAAGCCAAATTTGTTGCTGTGGTATAGTTACTAAGGAATGAAACAATTAACCCCCACTTATGAATAATCTGTGCGGATGGGGAATTACGTGTGTTTCAAGGATTTGGAAGCAACACACTACTAGTAATTTTACGCAACGACATCCAAGGTCAGGCTTAGGTTCCCATACATGTCCTGCCTCCCCCCGGCTTCACTGGAGGCTGAGCCCACTGCCAACCTCCTGCTGGTATATATGTTGGAACGTTTCCTGGGCCTTCTCTCCCCAACCACCTATGTCTCTACAGCATTCCCACCCAAATTCGAGCCATCCTTGGTAATTTTAAACAACTTCCTTTTCTGCTGCCGAGTAAGCCACAGTTGTGCTCGCTCCCAGAATCAAGCTTGTGTTTCACTACTCTGATGTCAAAGGTAGCAGGTTTGCCAATAGACCACGATGGGACCAGGATATCAGCTGGATGGGTTTGGGAATGCGAATGGTCCATGCCACTTCCCTTCTCAAGCTCAGGAAAAAGCAGAGCTTGACTGAAAAATTCAAACATGACGCTTCTAAAACACTGTGACGGCTGCAAACATGCATCTGGTCCTCTTTTACACGCGGTGGCATGGTAACTTAGCTTTTCCAGGGTCTCCTGAGGCCCACACAGAGGGCAAGTGGCACCATCTTCAAAGAGTGCATGAGAGGCCCAGCCACCATTTCATCAGAACTTGGGCTTCATCTGGGGAGAGTCACAGACCCAGACCAGGAGATCGGGTTACCTTTAACCAATCAGGACCTCCTGGGGCAGTCACAGCCATAAGCCTTTATCTGATACTAGATGAAGAAGCCTCTCAAAGGCCTGCTTGGTCTTGGTCTTCAATTCTCAGATAAAAGAAGGTTTGGCTGTAGTATGGGGTGTTAAGAAGTTTAACCAGTACCTCTGTGGTAGACCGTTTGTTGTGTGCTCATATCCATCACAAACCACTCCATCTTCCAGGATACAAAGATGGTCACTTAACTCTTGAGTGCATACAAGTACCAGACGGTGTTCAGAGTAGGCAAGTATCAAGGCAATGCTGTTGGGTAAAGTAGATTGCCTTTAGCGGAGCTAGCTATATGCGTCCGTAGAGGTCCCTATACCTGGGGATACAATACTCATCTCTGGCATGAGATCAGTGGTTACAGCTACATCTATTCAACATTCGATAGACAAAGACCCAGTGAAATGAATGAATGGAGAACACAGATGAATGAACATTTACAATTCAAGCCTTACGAATGCCAAAAAGGTGCCCTACAAAAATGTAAGTGTGGAATTCCGATGGGTATATCCTTTGGGGATGTTGTCCACCTGGAAGGGCACCAATAATCAAGATCCTTCACGATCCAGGGCCCAGCTGCAGCCAGTGGTATCTCTAATGAAATCTCTGGCCAGGAGTGTGGTGTGGTTGCTAGGACCTGATACTGAATTCGAATCAAAGGTGAAATCATGTGAAGCTTGCCAAGTAAATAGTAGGTCCCCACCTAAGTCCCCACTGCATCCTTGGGAGTGGCTTACAAGACCCTCGTCTTACATACATGTTGATTTTTGTGGCCCTTTTCTGGGTAAAATCATTTTGTTTTTAATTGTGGATGCTCACTCCAAATGGTTGGAGATGGCTGTTGTTTCCTCCACATCTTCCCAGAAGGCCATACTAATGCTCAGACAAGTATTTGCAGTTCATGGTCTCCCAGAGTTTTAATTGGTGTCTGACAACACAAGTACGTTCCAAACCTTTGTTCAACATAATGGATTCAGACACGTTAGAAGTACTCCCTACCGCCCAGCCACTAATGGATTGGCTGAACGAGCAGTGCAAACTGTAAAAAAATGCCTTTTAAAGGAAGACATCAGGGGAGCCCATCCCATCGCAGAAGTTGAACAGGGCCGGTCTTGAAGCCCCCTCTTCCGCCCATATGCTCTACTCGTCCTCCCTGACCCCCGGAACATTATGGATTATGAGGGGAGAAGTGTAGAAATTGGTTTTGATTATTAATGGTAGACTATGGGGTTGCAATAGAACATTCTCGAAGTAACAGGCACGTGAGACAGACCCTTTTTAAAGGCTGGATTTGTAAGTATCAGTTCCTATCGGCATGACTAATTTATCAACTAACTGATTTTTAAATCCATGCACATATGTATAGCGCATGCAGAAGCTTTGGCATGCGCGGCACGGCGCATGCAGAGTTTCGCGGTTATTTTACTATTTCATTACACCATGCAGATTTAACTAGAATCAACATGTGCACATCAGCAAACGTCATGAAGTATTAAAAAGGTATCACTAAATATAGTTACAGATGACATTTATAATATCTTGCGGCATCTTTTAAATACACTTATGAAAAATTATGCATAGTTGAAATTGATTTATTTGTCTTGATTTTAGTTTAAATATAATGTTTATTTCTCGTAAATCAAATCGATCACATGTAGATCTTTGGACACCATCCACGTTAAACATTTGCTTCAATGAAGGCTGAAGGTTTTATGATAAAGTTCACTCCTGTTCTTAAAGTCGAGATTTAGTCAATTCCAACATATGTCTACCATGTAGCTGTGCTGGTATGCCATTTCAGAGTAATTTTTGAAGAGTGTAATTCTTATTTAGAAACGATATTGTCGAACAGTGGAGGAAAGCAAGACCAAAACAACGGCTTTGTACCAATTACCATCAAGGAAAGCCATCAAGAGAGCAGATGGAGGCTATCTATGAAGAGGAGGAGACCACCACCTGAGGTGCTATGGTGACCAAAGTTATCCAAGGAATGGGACATGCATTGGGGACAAAGCTGTCCTTGACTCACATGCAGGAAGGCCTAACCACCACTTAATGGCAACATGAAACTCGGAGAGATCAAGATGAAGGTTGAGCCTTGGGGAATTAAGGTGCGACAGATAGCCAAGCAGATGAGTTAGGCGAGGAAATTGAGAGCAAGCGAGCCAAAGATACATTTTCTCGGAAACTGTCCCAAATATATACGATTATTTCTAATCCCAGGAAAGGTATCGAATTGTGGTACCGGTACGTATTTATACTTGTGGTTCACGTGAACGCATACATGCATAACTGAAGTGTAGTCATTTCGTCCCGTGCAGTATATCATGCAGGTGGGGGCTCCAGGCGAATCGCCCGGTTCGCCTAACTGTTCTATCTAGCCTTTAAATTATACATGTTATATAATCTTTCTCATCTCAGTGTTGTGACGTACCTTCCTGCATTAAAAAATAGGTTTTGTCAATTTGCTGTGATGTTGCCGGCTTGCATGGTAAGGAAAGCTATCGTGCATTACCTATACAGGGTGATCCAAAAGTCGCGCAAAATGTTTGAATTGCTATAACTCCAGAACTGAACATTGTAAAATTATGCTGTTTGAAGTAAAAATCATGCCAATGACTAACTTAAAGCTATTAATATGTAGTTATTAAAAGTTATTATTAAGTTTATTTAATACATGCCAATGCATTGATCAACAAGCAACAACCCACAGAGAGTGTGTAAAAATTAATTTTTATAGCTATTAATATTACTTATCACGTGATCTACCTTATCTAAGGTTTTTGCGGGAAAACCCCCGCTCAAAGTCAAGCTATAGCATATAAATCACCAATATCGCGGTAAATCTATGCAAAGGAGCATCCAATAATCGTGCCAATAAACAGTTTACCATCTTGCCTGGTGCCTAACGAAGCCAAATGTTTAAAACGGAATTTATTAATTTCCGTTAATTGGACTTGTAGAGTTTGAATTATTAGACCCGTAGAGGAAGTCATACTCTAATTGTAGAACTAACAATTGCATTGATTCGTGTTTTGGAAGCAGAGTTTAAAGCTGTTGAAGTTAGGCAGCGCTTACGCATGCGCGGTATCCATACAAAATAATGTTAGGTCCGAGAACGAGAGTTCCTCACGTGAACATAATTGAATAATTATCGCATTCACGTGATACATTGCCACAACACAGCCCCACCCTCCTAAACTTTGCATCTCTGCAACATCATATTGCGGGCACTTTGCATTCACCTATCCTAATAGTCATCGTGGCCCATGCAGATGCAGGAGCAAATATTGTAAAACCCAGTGTTTTTACCATCAATGACCCCAAGCCGTTAAATAAGTTGTTTCCCAGGCAGTGCTTCAGTGCTTTAAAAACACAGCATCTTTATAGAACCCAAATCATGCCATACCGCGCCGTTTGTAACAGCACTAACGGTTATAATAACAAACCAAACTCGGCCATCTGCAGTCAACCTATGCATTCTGTGACACTTGATAGAGTCCCAGAAATTACAAACATTCACCAGGGGTGTTAATCACACATGTCTCACTAGTGGGGACTCAGCTTAACATTTTTCTAACCACCCCTACCCTTCCTGTAAATGTGTCAACAAGGCATGCAGTGGAAGCACATCTGCAGTCACCCTATGCATTCTGTGACACTTAAAGTGTCTCAGAAATTACAAAAATACACCAGGGGTGTTCCCCACACATGTCTCACTAGTGGTGACTCAGCTAAACATTTTTCTAACCACCCCTAACCTGCCTGTACATGGCTCAACAAGGCATCCAGTGGAAACACATTTGCTCCATTCTGCAGTCACCCAATGCATTATGTGACACTTGACAGTGTCCCAGAAATTACACCAACTCAACAGTGGTGTACCACACACATGTCTCACTAGTGGGGACTCAGCTAAACATTTTCTAACCACCCCTACCCTCCCTATACATGTGTCAACAAGGTATGCAGTGGAAGCACATGCGCTCCATCTGCAGTCATCCTATGCATTCTGTGACACTTGACAGTGTCCCAGAAATTACACCAAAAATACACCATGGGTGTTCCCCACACATTTCTCACTAGTGAGGTATCAGCTAAGAATTTTTCTAACCACCCCTACCATTCCTGTAGACATGTCAACAAGGCATACAGTGGAAGCACATTCGCTCCATCTGCAGTCACCCTATGCACATTCTGTGACAATGGACACTGTCCTACCTAAGAGATAGAGACCCTCTTATTTCCTTTGATGTCCAGACCATTGGGACTCCACTAATGGGTGAACCATTGGAACCCCCTTTAATGTCATTGGGTCATCTCTTAATTAATAATGTGTGCACCATTGGGAGTCTTCTTTGGCTCTTGCTCCCCTGAGGCACACGTACCTTAGCGTGGTGGGACGTTACAGTGCGAGCTGTTTCAGCGAGTTGCATGTTGTTGGGTTGGTTCTGCTCGAAACGACTTAGTTTTCTCTGAATACTGTCTGTAACAGGAAACGAATGCGCCGTGTGTGTAGTACGTAGGCTTACATTCTGAACCAATGCTTACCTTTTCGCGTATTGGTTAGCGTCTTTGATGAATCACGTTCTGCAGTCACCCTATGCACATTCTGTGACAATGGACACTGTCCTACCTAAGAGATAGAGACCGCAGACTTATTAGTCTATGGATCATTGAGTGGAAATACCATATATCAGTTCAATGACGTGGCGTGCAAGACTACAGGAAAGCCTGGAAGCAAGTTATTTACTATTCTACCTGGTTTTAGCATGTTTCTACGCAATTATGCTATGTTTTGTGACTTTAAAAGTGTGAAAGGTGCAAAGCGGCTAGGGCTCCGCCCCAGACCCCGCTTGCTGGGGTAGCTATAGGTGTGTCCTGCCACGGCATCACTTTCACCCTTCGCACCTAAATCCTGAATCCGCCCCTGACTTGGCCAAACGCAAGGGGACCCCCCTCGTATCCATGTATCCGTATTTTGCCAAACGCAACAGAGGCGGATCCAGGGAGGGGGGCTGAGGGGGCTATAGCCCCCCCCCCTTTCCCTTAGAACACGCCCCTTTTTTATTTTGTACCACGCCCCTTTAGGCTCCCGAAGTGCCTCGATCTTCGTACTTGTGAAAACGAGTCAACGCGTGACGTACGAAAAGATGTCCCAATTAATGACGGTGAGATATTCATAGCTGAACCACAACCCGCGCCACAAAGCGGTGGATCAATTACTAGCGCGAATCACGAATACTGATTGCTGTCAACATCAATGAGAATGTAAAGTACCTTGAAGACACAGACCTGCTAAAATTTAGGTGTGATGCATATGCTGGGGACACTGTTTTAGCTGATCATGAGCGTTCATAGGCGGCCGGAGGGGGCACCCAGGGGGCCTTAGCCCCCCCCCCCCCCCCACCCTCCCCAGGCTATGGCGCCCACTTCCCCCCACCTCCAATCCCTAATCCACAATTAGCAACAATCCAGAGTCAAACGGTTACGCGCGCATCAGAAGTATCGTAAGCCACGCCCCTTTTGGCGCCCCTCGTGTGTTTGCCCCTCCCCTCGATAGATGCTGGGGCTGCCTCTGACCGTTTAAGCAAATGGCAACTTACCGTTCAAAGGTGTGAAAAAAAGTATCGAAATCAGGAATTCAATGCTCAAAAATTTTTCCGGGGGCAGAGCCCCCGGGCCCCCTTTGTGGCCCCCCCCCCCCTTTCAATATTCCTGGATCCGCCCTTGCGCAAGGGGAAGTAGTCGGATTTGGCCAAACTCGAGGGGGACCCCCCCTCAGTATTCGGATCTGGCCAAACGCAAGGGGAAGTAGTGGGATTTGGCCAAACTCGCGATCGAGGGGGACCCCCCCCCCTCCCCCCCCAGTATTCGGATTTGGCCAAACGCAAGGGTATGGCCTGGGGGGGGGGGGGGGGGGGGGGGGGGGCAGTAGTGCATTTTGCCCCCGGGCGCCCAACACCCTCGCTTCGCCACTGATCTAATGACATCACGACCACCATGCAAGCAGTTGCCAGGGTACGCCTACTCATGTCAGTATCGGTGGAGAAACAGCCATTATCAGCAACAATGGCAGTCGGCGCGCAGTGCTCAGAAATAACCGATTTAAAAGAGGATGTCAAGCGGCTATCCGAACAAATGGCGGCTCTCGTGAACAAGTGTACACCTGCAGATCAGACGGCTGCAGCCGTAGCTTCGCCTTCAGTGAGCGTTATAGATGCTACAACTGTAACAGCATGGGGCACTTGTCTCGTAACTGCAGGCAGCGTAGGCAACAACATGTGTGCTATAAATACAATCGACCTGGGCATGTTGTACGTTACTGCGAAACGTATCAGGGAAATGGACTGGGAATGACTTCAAGGGCCACAGGTCGTTCCGGAAGGTGCTATAAGAGCCCAGGAAGATTTTATTGCAGCTGCTACTACAAATGAACGAGTTCCAATCATTGAAGGGGTGTTGGAGGGTAATGCACTACGTTTTAGGATAGATTCAGGGTCTTCTGTTTCACTTGTTGCAAAAGCAGCTCTCAACAACAATTGTGGACAGCGGACGAGCACAAAATGGGGGTAATGGGAACAACCAGGCTTGCAGCTCAATCGGGAGAATATCGAGCAGTACACGAGTTCTTAGTTGCAGAAGAGTTATTAATGCCAGTGATAACAGGAATCGACTTTTTATCCATATGCCAGTCGGAGCCTGACACTACCAGAAAGGTAATACATGTACAATGTCATTGAACGAGAATATTTGGCAGTTGTGTATGTGGTGAAACAATTTAGGCATTACATGCTTGGACAACCGGTTGTTCTTTCCACAGTCCACCTGCCACTTCAGTGGCTATCTGCACAGAAAATGGAAGGAAGATTATGCCGATGGGCACTTGCATTACAGGAATTTGACTTTGAGATAAAATACCGAAGAGGGTCTACCAACACAAATGCAGATGCTCTATCACGCATTCCTCCTGATCTATGTGCAGTCACACAAGTTTGTCCAGAGCTTGCAGTAGAAGATATTCGGAGAGCACAGCAGAGTGACAAAACACTTCGTCAGATTTGGCAATACCTTTCAGTGCAGAAAAAGCAAACATCAAATCAAGACTGGAAAATACATCCCTTGAAGAGATATGGCCAAATTTAAAAACAGCTGCACATAACTGATGATGGTGTTCTTTGTCGCAGTATTGTGCCAGGGCCATTGGGTGAAACAATTACTGTCCCAGTGTTGCCTAAATCATTGCAGATGTTTGCTCTCAACAAGAGTCATGACATCATCAGTGCTGGACATCAAGGAGTATAAAACACCTTGGAACGTTTAAGACACTTGGCCTACTGGGTTGGAATGGCGTGAAATGCAGAACTATACTGCAGAACCTGTGAAATCTGTCAACAATCTAAGTTGCCTATGCCATCACCTGTTCCTACGATGAATGTACCGATTGGTTGCCCTTGGGAAATGCTGGCTGTTTATATCCTTTAAGTCCCCATGTCTATACAGGGCAATCAGTATCTTTTAGTCCTACAATACTACTTTACATCAAAAGGCAGAACGTATTGTAAGGATTTTAATTGATGTATTCTCACAATATGGGATCCCTGAAATACTTCATTCAGATCAAGGCAGAAACTTTGAAAGCACAATTTTACACAGAGTTTGTACAGCATTTGGTGTCACTAAGTCGCATACCACAGCATAGCATCCACAATGAGATGGGATGGTTGAGCGTCTGAATAGAAGTTTGCTACAGCTGTTGAGTTCATATACGTTGCTGAAAACCTACTTGTACTCTCATGGTGCGCACAATGCTGAAAACCTACTTGAATTGTACTCTCATGGTGCGCACAATAATGTTGAAAACCTACTTGTACTCTCACGGTGCGCACTCATTGGCAAAGGCCTTGTCCGTCGATGTGTAGGTAGTTCCAATGAGTGTGCACTACTAGAGTACAAGTAGGTTTTCAGCATTGCGGCTTCGGCTAAAGAAGGCAAGTAGCGTGAGGTGGCCAGCCTACACGTACCAATCGTAGAGGTAAAAATTTGGTCCAAGGAGCAGGGATAGTAAGTCGACGTACGAAACTCTACATACACGACGGCCTGGGACGAGGAAGAGTTTACGCTGAAAACGAGATGGTGTACGGAAAGGTGTACAAACTAAATTTACAAAAGTATACGATTACCACTTCACTTGGTAATGGCTAGGCAGGCTAGCGCATGCGCGCTAGGACCCTGGTAGAGGCCCTATTTTTCCCTACTTTAATATAAAAATAGAGCCTGGGGACGAGGCTAGTGGTGGTGGTGGTGGTGCATCATCTGGAGCGGATGTCGGATATTTTGCGTATACTCAATATTATCACGTGCACTGATGATGGGTTGTTAATTTGCTTCTCCGCACATCATTTGTGTATCATCGCCGCATACCTTACTCCGTTACATCAGTTGGATACGTCTTCCGAATCTGTTCATTGCATACTAGCTTGTATCCATTTGTGTACGTAGGATCATATTAACTTTCAATCAATAAATAAAAAACCGCAATGCCAAACAATAATACAAAGCATTTAAAAAACTTGCTTGAAGTTGCTTCTAGTTATCAGAACCCCACGACGGTCCGTGGCTGTCCTCTTCTGACATCACTGTCAAAGGCTTATATTAACTTCACCCCACAATTACCTTTCTTCGTCCGTCAGCATTTGACACCTTTTCTTCAAAAGCTACAACAGAAAAAGCGCATCATGTCGCCTTCAGTTACTCTCTTAAAATAGTTAGCTTGTACCTAGTACTAAGGAGGAAATGGTGGTAGGATGAATACGTGAAATTATGAAGACTCTGATCTACTATTAACTGTGGCGGTACCGGTAATAGGGTGAGGTCTTCATGACTTCATCGAACTCGCCCGCTACAAGGTCGTGATTGCGTAAGAAAAAAGCGCTTACCCTTCATCACGCCGAACTGAAGTGCTGATCTTCTTTCTGACTAGAGTTCAAACACGATTCTGAAATGAATACGTTACAGCCTTACCTGTATTTTAGCGAGGGCGACGAGTTACGGGTGCAGCGAGCGTTCCCATGGCCAGTGAACTTATATCTGGAATCCAAGTCCGCGGACGCTGCGCTGTACTAGACATTCTGCAGGCTGAGGCATCGTCAATAAGATGCTTGGAAAAACATTACCTCAAAATCATATGAAAATATGTACTTTTGGACTAACCTGACGTCCGGCGTCTAGTTCTTTCAGGTGTGCTGCCTGATATCCCTACGACATCGCTCATTTTACTATTCCGCGTGGTACTTGCGCCAAATTAGGCCTACTTGCAATTAATTTAATACGTTAATAAATGAAGTCACCGTAACGTAAATATTAAGAACTGCGAAAATTATCTCCATCAGCAGTTCTTATATTATGCAGAATTGGTGTTTTATTATGTCATAAAGTAACGCAAGCAAAGCATATGAAAGCAAAGTAGAGTGTCTAAACGGTGGCAGCTACAATGGATTGAGGAACCATCCAATTCCTTCCTCTAAGCAGGGTCATGAACCAATGTGCGGAGTTAAACACAACACAGAAGTTTGACTTTGGAGTTGACCATGTATATACTAGTTTTTCGTAGGGCAACTATCGGTAAGGTTTTGAGCTTATAGATAATTATCCGGCAGTAAGTAATTATAAATACCTCTTGTCAATTATTTACTGAAATTTCTCTTCGCCATCGATAATAAACTTACCGATAAGCTTTCTTACTGAATGGTAATGATTACCGCTAAGGAAGTGGGCGGGTCCAAAGCCTATGAGTCACTCCCATCTTTTCTAACATGCACATCTACTACTGCATAATGGTCAAGTATCATGTGACCTCTCTGTAATTGTATACCAGTGGACCGTGTATTAGTACAGTTCCTTGCGTTGATGTCACTGTGAATTATGTATCATTTTCTATAGATTCACGTACGAGCCCTCCAAGGAATTATTCATAACACTAATTCGGTTTTGACCACTATTGCGAATAATAAGTACGTGCAACAATCAATAAGTAGCTCACTGGTACCGATAGTATTCAGTAAGAAATTATCTCTTACTGAACGGTAATGAATAAGAATGTGTCTTACCGGTTGCTTAACGGTATCGGATAACCGGTTAGCGGTAATTATAAGGACAAAGCTTATCGGTAGTTGACCCTAGTTTTATGTCCAGTGAATAGAAAAATTCAACTTTTGACTCTTGTATAGCAATCATGTGGTACACACATATAGGCACAAACTGTCCCCAACCCTGCTCATGATATACTATTTATATCTCATGACATAAGAT
Organism: Spongilla lacustris; assembly: GCA_949361645.1. NCBI lineage: Eukaryota > Metazoa > Porifera > Demospongiae > Spongillida > Spongillidae > Spongilla > Spongilla lacustris. The sequence goes on along the minus strand of OX442416.1, from coordinate 3,715,470 downwards.
TGAATTGTAATTCTCATATTCAGCCCATAGCTGGGTTATAAGCAGCACTCGCGCATACATCATTGATCAGTGACTAATGCATATGCATTTGACCCCGGGGTGTATTTCTCTGCGTAAGATACGATAATGCATCAAATGCTTGTTATGATGCCGCGCCCCTTTAATTATACACACCAAACCCTAATTTTTTATTTGTTGAATTGCCATTTATCAATGAGTTAACAACGCGTAGTGTGTGTAATGAAAATATTTTATAAGCCTTGAAATTGATTTCATATTACAAGTCTGCTGAACAGAATGTATTATATGTATGCTGATACTTCAATAGCAACTTTAGCTTGAGTCCCTATGTATGCTCCAACCGACTGAACCTGTCATGAAGAATGACAGACATACAGTCAATTACAGTGCATATGGTGAGTGCAGTATCAACTTTGCCAGAGATAGTAAAGGAACTGTGGAAGTGGAAACGCGTTTCTGTTCAAAGACATGGCTCATATGACGGTAACGCCCACTTCCGGATGCCACACCACCCTCCTGAGGGGTTCACAGCACATGACCTAGTGCAATATGGTGAGTGTAGTATCAACTTTGCCAGAGATAGTCGGCACTTACGATCTCATCTGATGAGGCCACGCCCATGAAAGTCACGTAGCTCCCCGGTGACCATTACAGGGCTGGCACCTTTGGTTCGAAAAGCTGATCGCAGGTCGCCAACTACATGTATGCAGCTAGCTTCTGTAACATTTAACCTTTTTCTTCTAAACTGTCATATATATGCGTATAGACCTTATTCGACCGCAATTATGAATAAATTATTGCGTGACTTGCATGTGACATGATTGATTGTTTATTGAGAAAGGCGTCGCCGTTTAATATTGAGTATGGCTGAACAATCGGATGCGTTTAAGCAGCTTGATGCAGTCGGGAAGTCACGCTATAATGAGAAACTTGGTATGCTAGGCATAACAACAGATCCGTACATGACTCCAAAAGATGCTTGGGACTACAACCCCTCTCGTTGGCCTGACGTGTCGTTTCCCGACATTTGTGTGTATTTCATTCATACTCCTTCTCCGTACACAAAAGATGAATTAAAAGCATACAAAAGTACAGAGGCATGGGCCTATTTCACTGCGGGATATGTAAGCGAAGTTGGATTGCTAAACACAACGCCACAAACGTGTCTTCTTTCTGCTATGGTACACGTTATATATGCATGTGCATTAATTGTTACTTGTGGTATCAGATGCATTCACATTTTAGGTAAAGCATAGCCAGAAGATGACCTCTCCTCCCTTAAGGCCATGGATAGGCGTTCAGTACGATGGCACTGTTATATGTGCTCATTGCAACTGTATGGCAGGTGCTGGGGAAGCCTGTTCCCATGTGGCAGCTTTGCTCGTTTGCTGTGATGGCAAAGGCTAACCTTACCAAGGAGACTGCCTGCACTTCTGTGAAATGCAGCTGGCTTCAACCATCACACAATGCACAGGTTAAGCGCGTGCATGCATATGTGCAGTGTGTGTGTGCATGTGTGCGTGTGTGTATTTTTATGTAATGAATACAGGCCCCTTATGTTAAAGTTGAAGATGTCAATTTTAGAAGTCCACTGGCATGTGATTCACCATGGGCAAAAAATCCTGCAAAGATTGCATCACCTCCCACATCGTTGGAATTGGATAGGTTGTACAGTCAGCTATACAAAGTGCAAATCCAAATGCTTGTATATTGTCTGTTGTTCCTGGCTATTCTGGTGCATTTGTCCCAACAATTCGTTTGTCTACTTTGCCACCATTGATGTCTTCGTACTTCAGTGCAGAAAAAATGGATCTACCATTCAGTGACCTCATTGAGCAGTGTGATACAGTCTTCAACTCCCTCAGTGTTACGTCCGAGCAGGCACAAAATCTGGAGATGAAGACAAGAGAGCAGAGTAAGTCCAAACTATCGAACAAGTATAGAGCTGGAAGAGTTACAGCTTCCATTTTCAAGCAAGTATCAGTGTCAGATCCATCTAACCCATCCATCACATTAATAAAGAAAGTATGCTATCCAGACACTATCAAATTTCATAGTAACGCAACAAGGTTGGTATGTGCACATTGAGTGTTTTCTGTAATTATATATGTTACATATTTTCAGCATTGATGCAATGATTAATATTCTTTTGACATCATATAGATGGGGTGTGGACCATGAAAATTGTGCAAGATTGAAGTACATGGAATGTGTTTCTATGCAACACCAAAACTTTCAGTTAATGAAAAGTCAGGGTTGCTAATACACACTAGCTACCCGCATCTTGGAGCGTCACCTGATGGTGTAATTTCATGTAATTGTTGTGGAAATGGAGTACTAGAAGTCAAATGTCCCTATAATGCTAGACAGCTTTCCCTTGAAGAAGCCACAGATAGCATTGATTGTTTAGAAGTTGATGATGGGGGGCGCTCTACATTTAATCAAAACACATCCATATTACTATCAAGTACAAGCACAAATGCATATATCCCAGGCTGTATATATGCAGATTTCGTTGTGTGGACTCTAAAGGGAATCCACATTGAACGCATTTATCCATCTGGCTGCTTTATAACCGATCAATCATTGGCAAGATAACAACATTTTTTCGTCTAGTAATACTGCCTGAATTGATTGGGAAATGGTTCACTAAGAGTAAATCAATTACTGCGAGTACCTACAACTGTACTACCTCATCAAATGCAACAGAATGGTGTTATTGTAAAGTAGATCACGAAGACGATTTAATTGGATGCGACAATGTACAGTGCCCTATTCAATGGTTCCACTTATCCTGTTTACAAATAGAAAAAATCCCTAAAGGAAAATGGTATTGCCCAGACTGTCGATATCAATATAAGTGATCTATTTCATTTTGCATATTGTAATCTTTTTAATCAAATGAAACAACAGATTGGCACATGTTACACAATGCAGCACTCACTGTAAATATTCAATCAATAGTACAGGTACCAGTTCTATTTTGAAGCAAAGTAATTGGAATGACACCTTGTAAGATTGTGTATTTTTTCTTTAACTGACCTATCACTCGTTCTACATGAATTCTTACATGTGAAATTTCACGAGCCCGATCAACTTCAAGGCATGTTAACTGCTTTCTTCCCTTTGTAAAAGGAGGAACGCTTACTCTGGCACAGTACAAACCTACACTTTCTTCAAGAAAATCCACGATCAGCCAATATAAGATCTCCAGGATGAAGTCTGTCAAGAAAACCAGAATGCTCTGTCATGAATTTATCAGATGCACAGCCTCCCCATGCCTTTGATAAAAATGATATAGTTCCTAGAGGTGTGATGCCTATAAGAACCTTGAATGTATTATGGTGTTTATAGTTGCTCCAAGTTTGTGCTCTAGCAACCAAGTTTGAGGGCCGTTCGATGAATACTTCAGTACAATCAATAATACATACACAATCATGGAAGAAATTGTGAAACATGGTGGGCAATGTTGCTCTGATATCTTTTTTACTTGGCCAATAAATAAGTGGATGTAACCTTTCTGCCATGATAGGGATCCATGTATGAAATGTTTTTGAAACAGTTGACTGACTTATACGTTGAACCTGTAAGCCAGATCTTGCTCTTCAAAATTGAGCCTTAACTTCATTAGAACCACCATTATTTGCTGAAAAATTGATAACTTACACTTTGATTCACTTAATGTATGAGGTGATACTGTGACAAAATTAAGCAGTACAAGCAGAGAATTTGAAGCCCCGTGTAGTAAGTCACTTTTTTCTCGTCAGATTTCATTGTCTCTTCAGTTATTTGAAGACCATTAAGGGAACCAATAATCTTCGTTTTTCTTCTTTTAGCTTATTACATTCTTCATAACATTGCTCAACAGATTGAATCACAGTGTGCTGATGGTCCCTTCTAAGTTCGTCAGCCTCTGTTGATTGCACAACATAATCTCTTAACTCTGAAAGTGATGTGTCAGCATTGTCTGTTATTGATTCTTCAGCTGCAATCCACATAGTGTTCAATAGGACATTCATGTTGCAATGCATCATTGTAATCAAAGTGTAAATCCATGGCATGAAGATAACATTCATCACATGTACAGCTTTCAAAGTCAGTCACTGACGTATTGCAGATAACACTTCCTTCAGTAGGTAACTCTGTTTGTGTGGCAACTACATGCATGCATGTATGATAACCAGCCAACTTATAAGGTCTGTATTCACTGAGGGCATGCACTGCATGAATCTGCATGTTCTATAACCCTGTAAGAGAAGTGGCTTACCTTCAAACTTCACACTTTCTTCAATGGCTAGTGTGGCAACTGATACTACAATGTTGTAATTAAGTGGAATGTGATGCCTTGTATGCACTTTCATCAAAAGTAGCACACCTTGTAACATCCTTCTTCCTTCAATGGCTAAATCCGTTTGGGTAGCAACTGAAGCAAAAACTATGCACAGTGAGTGGTTTAATTCATCAGTCATTGTGGAGACATCAACATGTTCACTGACATTGCTGTCACCAGTTATATCACATTCATTCACATCTACTTTGTCACCTTCATACACATCTACTGCGCCACCTTCACTCACATCTACTGTGTCACCTTCATACACATCTACTGGGCCACCTTCATTCACATGTACTAGGTTACCTTCACTGACATCTACTGGATCGCCTTCACTGACATGTACCATGTCACCTTCATTCACATCTACTGGGTTACCTTCATTTGCATCTACTGGATCCAGGGAATAACTTTTGCACCGATGCATATTCTTTCGTTGGTCATATAAACGGCGCCTGTTCTTTTTTACTTTTGGCATACTCGGAACTGATCTGCAATTAATTAACAAATTAACATGAACATAATAAATGCAACGCTTTGCGAGTTCATGACTAACGAAGACGGGTATACGAAGGGTTCAAAACATAATCCCCCAGTGCAGAAACCGTCGTAGAATACACCGAGCGAATTTAAAAAACATACATGTCTAAAGGAATGAAGCTAGCCTTACACAAACCATACTATATTAAATTAAGTGTTTGAACGATAAGTCACTAAGTTCTTACAGGCCATTCAGCAAAAACACATCTCCCAGTGCGTAATGGTGCGCTACGTACAAATTCAGTAACACAGTACCTCTAATGTGTACACGAAGCAACATAGCCTTACGCAAAGCCTTTGTGCGCCATTTATAATAATTTTTCCCGCGTAACAGAGTTCAAAAGACAAACAACATCGACTACTGGGAATTTTGTAATGGTTACAACCATTTTTATGACATAAAGGCATAGCAAAAAAATACAGCTTTACTTACAACAAAAACTGTCGCACAAACGAATTTCTCTCGTCGATGTCACGTGACTTAATTGGTCAATATTGCTACAAGCGCGTGACATTTATATATTCATATTGCGGTCGAATAAGGTCTATACGCTGGATGAAATACGCTAAGCTTATTATTAGCGTGCATGGTTGACGTACTTTATGCGACGATGGCGTCTGTGCATTCTGTGTCGGCCGAAGGTTTGATACATACTATAGAGTTATGAAATAGAACCATGCAGTTCGGTAAGCGTGATATGCCCAACGTAACCAATGCATTGTGTTTAAAAAAGCTGAGCATTTTGTTTTTATGGACTGTAGGCAAGGGAGCAAGGGAGCCCTTCGGTATTAATATTCTTGCGCCCGCGCCTTCCGATCGGCCCGGTTCTATTTTGTTGTTTCCCAGTGAAATTAACCCAAGCTACAATAGTCCCAGATCTGAATTAATGAAAATTTTCGATGGGGTATCAATGGGGTAAAGATGGGGTATAAGTCGGGTACAGATGGGGTATAGGTATCAAGGTAGATTGTTTTATCAAACCGCAATTCTATCAGGAAATTGAGTCCGCCTCCTTCCCCGAACTGTATTCCAAGGATGTACAATATTTTAGACGGACCGTGTTCCCTAGGGAGTTGGGAGAGACCGTATTCCCCTAGGAATACGACCCCCCGGACCGAAGATCGCCCCGGACCAATAGACCCCTTTCATCGCGTGATTTAATGACATTCATTGAAATCAATGTGTACGCCATCTTGGTGCTCAAGTTACTATAGGACGGTATGGACAACGCAAAGCTTTTGGTTATTACTGTAAGAGTGTCTTCAAGTTATTACAATAAGTATACATGCGCATGCGCAGTATATACAATACACAACACAATAATTATTGGTCAACATAGTGTTATGCCACAATTACTATACGATCATAGTTAGTGATTACGAGTCTGGTTTTTTTTACAATGAGCACTGACATTATTCCACGGTAAGAATATAAAAGTATTCCCAGACCCAAAACGCGCATAAATACTGTAAATCGCCCATACCGTTCTACATTGTATAGTACCTTGAGCACCAAGATGGCGGAAAACCTTGAGTATGAATTGAAATAACCTGAAATGAATTTAATTAATGTCACATGAAAGGGGTCTTACGATGTATGAAATTCAAAACAATTACAAGTGTCATATCCGCCCCGCCTCCTCGATCGATCCAAATCCGCCCCTGAATTGTGTGCGTGTATTGTGTTTATATTCTTTTTCAGTTCCAACAGGGCTTTTAGCCGACATGGAGAAGGTAGGTAATGGAACTGAAATGAACATGACGTGAGTAAATTCTATGCAAACAGATCAAGAGATTGAGTTCATCATCAGAGTCAGAAGATTCAGAACTGAACGTGGAAGAAGTAAAAAAACTGTATGATAAAGAAAGTCACAATGGTGCTGGGCTTTGGGCACTGGTAAGTACATGTAGTGGCAAGCATACATTAACTGATGAAATATGGGATATATCTTTAACGTCGTCTGTTCTTTGGTCGCGTTCGATTCGTGGCGCCACGATACCCCCGAGCCTATGTATATATACGTAACATGCTACATTGTATAACAGTCAAATCTCTCTTTCTCACTCTCGCCATGCACCTTTGCATGTGTTCGAAATATCAGTGTTATTGCGCAAAGCTAAAAGCCCGCTCCCAAAATACATGCTATAGGTGGTGCATATTTACAGAATGCCACGTACGTGCATATAAAAATCAGCATACAGAAGTGTGAGGGGGACATTGATTTTTCTGCATCGAGTGAAATTAATAAACTCTCCGCCTTCAGACTCATAAAGGAACCATTATTATATACAGGTAGCCGAGCGCTTTCAAATTTTATAATTCACACCTCTAAAGATGACGTCACGTGCGCTTGTCTGGGAGGAGTCTGCATGCAGATTGAACCGGTTCGCGTTAAAGTTCATGTAACTCACTTTTAATTCGTCATACATGTATACATTTTTCAATATGTCAGTAAGTAAATTCCAACATGATTTTGATAAAGGGTATGCTTGCTGCATTCATGACTATAGGTATAGCTCTCCATCATTCTGGCTACATGTGCATCTTTGTACAGTGAGTCTGATTGTCCTTAATTGTGAAGTAGACCTGGCATGGTGTGGGTTTTAGTTTCAGTTCATGGGTCCGAATAACAAAAAAAAAAAATGTATTCCTTAGGGATGGGTCTGCAGGTGCAGTTTATGAAGCAGAACAAAGGAAACATATTTCAAATTACCCCTAGTGCAATGAGCTAGATTGGGCCTGCTGTATCCCTGCTATAGAACATTGTAGGTGTTGGAGACCTGACACCAAGCTAACATTTCCCCGACTTGGATCACTCAGCTACATTGTTCCAAATCCCAGGCTCAATAGCGTAACTCTTGTAAGGGCAAATGCTAGAGCTCTGCTAGCAAGGTGTGATGGTTCAGGTGACAAATTCTTAGGACAGGTTATCACATTTAATATAGTCTGTGTATGTATTGTTGTTTTATGTGTGCATTTACAATCACTTTTAAAATTTGCCTTAGAGTCTTTCAATATTGAACTGTTTGGTCACCAGAACAAGTATTATAGGAAGATATTATGCTTAAAATGCAAGTTTAAGCCAAAATCTCTCTGCTAGGTTGGAAAGCAACCACCATACGTGTATTTCCCAACTGTGCATGATTGTTGTCTGTGTCCTCATGGCATGCTGTAACCTTCAGCCTTGAGTCTGATGAGTTCCAGATTGCATTGAATTAGAAGACGTGGCTTGTAATTGACATATCTTTGGGTTTTTGAAAAGACCATTCTAAGGAATAGCACATTCATATAGAACTGTTAAATGATAACTTGCAAATGCACCATGGTAACACAAAAAGGTAGTGCATGAAGTTAGTGCCGGTGCATAGACTATAGTGAGGCATTGAGCATGTGTAGCAGCATTCTGGCCAATGTACTATACTGCTGGTACAGAGTTTCTATTCTATGAAGCCTCTTACATCCACCATCATTATTGTGGATAGTGCTATCAATGTTGTGCATGTACATGATTCTGTTGTGGTTCTTTTCAAACATTGTGTGCATTACCATCTTATGCAATTCGACTGAATTCATGTATATATATATACCAAAGAGAAGGGGGTGTATAATAATGCTGTACTCAAGCTGTCATATGACTAAGTTATTTACCAACAGTCACTCATAGGTTTTCCAGTGGAAGAATTTTACGTACCAAAGACATGCCAGAGCAAGGTGAGGTGTAAATGTTATCAGTACACATATAGCTTGATTGGGAGCTATTCAGTTTCAAATAAATAATTGCGATTCTGCACTATTAAGCTGATTTTAGTGAGCACATTTGGATCAATCTATGGACACTACCATTTCACCATTTTTTTTCTCATATGACAAGGGGTGAACAACAGTTGCTAACACACTGGCTAGCAACAATGGAAGGTCACACCTCACAACAGTGTAATATGAGGCATATTCTTCTGGGAGTTTAGAGAGATGTTGGGGCTTTCATAGACCAATCTTACCGCATTTGTCTATGATATTGCTCGATTTGGACTGACCTTCATCAAATGAAATAATTTTTTTGGTGAAAGCGATATGGTTGCACTTGGGTCCAATTAACTCCCCTACGACTATGCCTTGTTTTCCATTGTTCAAGGTGAGCATTTCCGTTGCGGCAAGCAGGTACTGTAATAAGGTGGTGTGGTTCTAATATAATATACACTGCTGCCTATGCTGTATGCATAAATCTGATTATTGAAAATAACTGTGCCAATGGATGACTATGTAAAATTTTTTAGACATATTCAGGAAACAATTATCACGTGTGCCAGATGTACATGTAGGTATGTAATATTGCATAAATTGATCACCATGTAATTGGCAATCCCTTGCTTTTATTACTTTTTAACATTTTTAATTTTGTTTTAAAATGTCTCACAAATTTTTCCATGTCAAGAAAAGTGTGTTATAGTGGCACTACCTAACACCCCAGCTCATCTGCATAATATGGTACTCATGATGTAGAAATTGCCCAGGACATAGAAAAGAGTATGGTACTAAGGTGAAGGGATTCAATTAGCAGATCAGGTTTCGTGTGCAACTGCTTGGGCATATTGAAATATGCATGTAAAACAGGTTACAAAAATACGGCCACAATTAATTTAGAACAGACAAGTTCAAACCTTTCTGTCTTATTTTAGTTATTAGATGTACATGTTTTTAAATATACACTAAAAATCATGTACACGTTCATAAATGTGCAATGATCTACATAGGCTGCAAGAAAGCTGGTCACTGCTGCACGTGATGGAGACCTAGACACAGTAAAGAGACTATTGGCTGAGGGTGTGAATGTGAAAGAGGCAATTAAGGTTAGTATGTCTTTATGATGGCACATATAGTATGTATATACATTTTCCAAACAAGCCTGCTTAACCAAGTTTGCATTTTTGTTTTCTAAGTGTCTGCAATGTTCTCTACTAAAGATTTTTTTTTTGAAAATCGGACTTTCTCTTGCAGAACTAGTTACTCAAACCAAGCATTTACTGATTTCTTTTATCAAATATGAATATCATAATCATTGGGGCCATGTATGGCCAATCAATGTTCTGCTGTTCTGCAGCATACATATACATGTAGGTTAAAGGACACAATTAATGGCAGGTGACAAAAATAAGTATATATGTAGCTAGGGTTGCAATCAGATGTTTGAGTGGGTTGGTAAAGGGACTCAATACGAGTTAACAAATAAACACTAGCTAGGCCTCCTGTTTATTAAATTAGCAAGCTTGCTTTTGTACAGAAGCAATTGAATTTAGAAAAATTAGTCATTATTATTGCATATACATTTGTCCAACTCTACTTAGCTTCAATTCAAAAACACAGCAAATGTTGAAAATGCAAATAAATTGGATACAGGAAATAGCAGATTTTGATGCATACACATCATTACAACAGTGATGTGATTTGTGTCATTTGAATCTATTATAGGATGACACAAGTCCATTGTGGGCAGCATGTGATAATGGACATCTTGAAATAGTAAAGACACTCATTGGAGCAGGAGCAAATGTCAATGAGGTTAGTAACTTGGTGTTTTGTATTGGACTCTTTAACTCTCATATAAAAATAAGGGGGCCTGCATACACATTGTGGCTCCTTCTAAGTCATTTCTACATAACTATTTGTGTTTTACTGTCAACACAGTGCTTATATAACCCTTTAAACGCCAAGGGCATATTAGTATATACATGTGTAGGATCTTAAGTGATATATATTAATCATAAACCCCCCTATACATGCACATATGTCAACTTATACATGCATTCCATAACTTTTCTCTTCTATCAACATGCATGTACAAGAATACCATTATTGGGATTATTTCCCTAATACATCACTTAAAACGTAATGGCAATTTGTAGTGAACAATAGTAGGGATTAACTGTAAACTCTCTGCTACACTTTATTAAAGTGGTTTACAATATCCTCATGTATGCACACTACTGAAATGATAGCTCAGAATAAAGGTGGAATTTGTTAGAGAGAGAGGGAAGAAAATTATTATTTTTAACTAAACAGACATGCATGTCTAGTGCATCTACCGGGCTTATAATATCACATAATGCACATGACTTTAAGAACCAAATGTATTGCATCTGTCCATTGGATTTGTATTTTAAACCAATAATTCTTTTGGTGCATGTAATGTATTCTACACAATTGAGTTTAGCCATAGCATTGATTCATGTACATGTAGCAGTAGGTAATTTGTTCCTAGGCCCAACAATTGGAACAGTTTCTACAGAAGTGTAAGCATTGATTATAATATTAACAACAAGCATGCTAGGGCCCATTCATCCAATGAGAGGAATAAATGCAATGATTTGGAGCTAATGTAACATGATAAGCGAAATTTTGTTCTAAGTCTTCTAATGTCAGGAATTCAAACATGAATGCATGTGCATGTGCATTCCAAGCAGCTCAAGTTTTTTGGTAGCAGTGGTTAACTTTGCCTTCTTTTTTTCCTGTCCATTCATGCACATTGAAATTTCCTTACCAGATCAATAGAATTATACTTTATACAGCAACTCAGAAGGGTGATGTGGATATGATGATGGAATTGAAGCGAGCAGGTGATTGTTCTGTAAGTGATATTAGGAATAATACATGGAAACCCAAATTCTTCACGTTTGCGCTTTTCTAACTCCTTTCTCTGTTAGCTCCACGTGGTCACATAATTTGATACCACCTGTATTCTACCTTTATGTACAGTAATTCTTACAGTAATGAAGCTTGTTGCAATGCAAAGATTTGCTTTATCATCGTTCTTTATAATGTGATTTTATAAGTGGAGGAGAAGTGTTAGAAGTGATATATTCATGTTGAGAATTGAAGGTATGTTGAAGGTGATTGCTACTATGCACAGCAAAAGATGTTTTTTCATTCTGTGTGCATGCTCATGATTATGTATAGAACTATCAGATGCAGTATCTTTCAAGGCACTGCAACATAGCAAATGAGCCCAATCTGCCAATTTGAGCTTGACTCTAATTTCTCATCGATTAACTATGTATTAATTCTGATGTTGTTAAATAATATCTACACTTAGCACATTTACCAATATAACGATGGTGCTAGATGTACACATACACTTGTACTTGAAGCTCAACAGCAAAATAGAAACCAGTGAATTTTTAATAGAATTTAAGTTTATTCATTTGTACGGTTGTATTTCAATGATGAAAAACTTACTTCTGGGGCCCACAACTCATTTTGACTTCATTTATTGCTGCACATTAGGTTGGTGAAGTATAGTTTGGTTGATTCTGTTTGTAGTAATGGTTTGTATTGGATTTGTGTGGTTAGTAAGGATTTTGTGAAGCCAGAAAATACATTGCACTTAGCACAGGATATAGAACTAGGGGTGGAAGGAGGTCCCACTGCTCCATGTCTGGCAAATGAATCGTATTGTACTCTCACTAAACTGCTATTAGATGTATAGGTCCATTGTCCTTTTTTGGTTATTGGTCATTGGTCAAGATAGGAACTGCTGAAATAAGTGTATGTTATTAAATTTCATTACAGAATTGTATCAGTCTGCTATGGAAAGCAAGTTTTGATGGAGATCTAGATGTGGTGAAAATACTCATTGAAGCAGGAGCTAACATCAATCAGGCTGATAAGGTTTGTATAAGATACTAGAGCTAAAACCCATAGATCAATATTGAGTATTAAAGAAAGGGAAATACAAAAGTAACAGTTTGATCATACTGGCTATAATAAATATGCAGACATGGCTGCCAAAGGAAGCATTTTCTCCCCCTACCACAGCATGTTAAATTTCAAGTACAATTAGGACAGCTTTTTAATTGGCAGTTTGATTTCTTTTCCCCTGAAAATGCAGCAAAATAATACAATTAGATACATATATGTCTCATTCAATGGGGTGTTGTATGGAGGCAAAGTTTTCAATATGCCACATTTCCTCTCTGCATGATATGGTGCCAAAAAGCTTTCACTAGCAAGTCTTTGTCAATGTAGCTGCTATGGCAACCATGACCTAATTAGTGTGTGCATCATATGGTAACATGCCATCACAAAGGTTTACTAGCTGCACATAGGTCCACACTAACTTATCAGCAGTTTTTAATGCATTGACAGTTAGGACTGCAGGAATTTCAATATGCATCTACATGTATATCATTGATAGTATAAGATCAAATTATGTATTTGTGTATTTTTAATAGCTGTGTAAATCTGTACATAGTAGGACAGGATTTTGATGAGCTGCAAATCCAGACATGTTCATTTTGTTCTGCCACGAGATGACTATGAATAATATTATCCACAGTAAGGCTTTCCACATCACAATGAAACACAGGCTGCAAAGGAAAAATAAAACAATGAAAATGATCCTCTTTCACAATTATGCTTTTGTCCCAAACAGGTTTTACTTGTCACTTTGAACCAGCAAAGCAGTAAATTTCTTAATGGTTTTCCACATTCATTAGAATCCGTCTCGCTGACATAGTTAATCCAATAGCTGACATTTGTTGTTTCAAGTTCGGAATATCAGTTCAGCATTTTTGCAATTGCGACATTCCAAACAGTGACCTTCACATGTTAAGGTAATATTTATAATATTGTGCTCCCATATGGGTTCATTTTTAAATTGTGTTCAGAAGTACATGTATAATTGTCATTAGCTTTGGGTGCTTCATCACAGGCCCTACCAAAGCCCCTGGCACCATGCAGTCTCCTCCTTCAAGTTCTTCTGTTTTATTTGGCCACCCCAGTTGCTTCTAGCCCCATTAAAACAATGGCTAGTTTGGAAATGAGCTTATTTGTAACTATATAAAATGCTTCTGTCAGTGATAATTTTAGCTATTTTTTAATGTGGATGGAGGTGGGTGGTACTCAGAACAATACCAGGTGGTTCAGGAAGAATGATAATGGAAGCTATGTGGAGAGGCCGATGGAGCCACCAGGGTTACCTCATGTGTGGCCATCCCACAAGCAAAAATGTAGAGAACATAGTCAAAGAGGAACTACATGGAGGCTGCATTCGAATTGCCTAAAATGAAGGCTTTCATCAATTAATTGCCTAAAATGAAGGCTTTCATCATGCATGGGTCATGATGTGCATTGATTAAGAGATGAAGGGCATGACAACATGATGCAAAGGTCTAAGGATGTGAGACACCAATTCACCCATGGTAGTTTCAAGAGGGCCCATGAAGATGGCTGAGTACATGCATGTGAATTTTCCAGAAGCCATGGAGAAAAAGTAATTCATACTGATAAGTGGTTGACACCTTTTAAAAGCCACCAGTAATGGAGAATGTACAGAGATCACTTGTCGGTTAAATTGAGATCCTTATACATATTGTATGCAGCGTGTCCTGGTGTTCATTGACACTTGTAGCATCCACTCATGTTATGTTTAATTTCACTCCCTTGCGTCTCCTCCTCCAGTTCGGCCTTCATCTTTTAAATCTGCCCTGTCAGCTTTGTAATGGTTATTGTGGTATGTTTTCAAGAGGTCTCTACAATGATGCTCCCCCACTCTCTCATAAAGCTCTCATCAATGCTTCAGAGTCAGGGTTGGTCTCAGTCCTGTTAGACCATAGTTGGCTATTCCTAAACATCCCTCATCTGCAAGATAGACATCTATTTTATAGTAGTAATAACAGGGAAAAAATTCATTGGTTCTTTGTTGTTTGTTTACCACTTTGTTTTGGTTAAGCAACAGTTATATGAAAACAACAACACGAATACATGAATTAGGCTCTGCCCCAATCTTGGTATAATGCTCATACTGATAAAAGCTTGTGCTCATCATGCAAATCTTACTGAGCTACAAAAATACAGTGCATATCAGCTTGGCACACGAGTTAATATCTAGGGCAGCTGCATAGGTGACATAAATATTAACATTGTGTTGCTAGGCAATAAAATGCATGGCATTGCAATGGCTGGATTTTATCATAGTAGTACATGTACAAGCTGAGACGGTTTGTGTCATATGGTGGTTGTAAATCAGTTACATTTCTTTTTAAATCATACCAGAACAATCTGACTCCATTGTTTGTGGCAAGTGAGAGGGGGCATCTTGCTGTAGTACAGACCTTGTTGGGAGCAGGTGCTGACATCAATATAGCAACAATTAATGATGATGTAAGTAACGTGCCTATACTATATCATTTTATTTATAGGTTTGTGTTGCATGTGCATACATTTACATGTATTATATGCATGTATTGCTGTACATGTACATGTATGTGTCTATATGATCGAATCCACTGCAAAACATTTCAAATCATGCAGAATTTTGAGAATCAAGAGATTTGGAGATACTTTGGGCATGCCCAGACCTACATCTCCTATCTCATGCGATATTGATTGTCAATGTGTTACAGTATAACAATCTATTCACCACACAATGACCAGAGTTTATTTACATGTGTATGATATGTACATGCATGTACAATACATTTTTGAATTAATAGCACACAGCTGGAGTGGCTTGTTGATGGGAGGTGCATCCATTCCACTTGCTGGCTTCTCACTGCAACTATTGCAAAGCACACTTTAAAATGCAATGCACATTCATGAAACACATGCCCAATATAGCACTGTCACTGAGAGACATCGTATAGTGGTATGGGGCTTATAATGGAACAACAAGTTATGCTATGGGCTGCAGTATACGGTATATGATTCCACATGCAACATTAAACATGTAAACTTGCTTGCATGCATTCTTTGAACACATTAGGCCTGTTGAAAAAATTCCACAGGAATTTTGGCATTTTTAGGCACTTTCTATATGAGCAAACTGACAGCATTTTTGCCTAACAGCAAAGGGCCATCTCCCCGCACTAACAATAACTTAAACTTACTTCCCTTATATGCCACAGTAACTTTTGAGAATGGGATCACAAGAGGTTTGGAGATACTTTGGGCATACACAGACCTAAATCTCCGACCTCATGCACATCCTCTAGTGTGATATTGCTTATGTTACAGTATAACAATCTATTCATCACACAATGACCACAGTTTATTTACATTTGCATGATATATGCATGCATGTACAATACATTTTTGCGGCAGACAGTCGGGGCCGGGGGGGGGGGGGGGGGGGGGGGAGGAGGGGCGGGGGGCAGGCTTTAGTTCAATAAACATATGGAGGTGTTCTACAAATGATTATGCAAAATGTTTGGATTACAGAGTGGAAGGACTGCATTGTTTGCAGCAAGTGTAAATGGAAATCTTGACATAGTCAAAGTTCACATTGATGCAGGAGCCCCTGTCAAGCAGGCAGAGGTTAGTACACTGTATGTATCAGCATTGCTTGCTAGTATTCAGAAACTATTTATAAAATCAACACAAGTACAGACCATAATGCAAAAAAAATTCTTCCTATTTTAAATCAAAGTACAAAAATGTTATACTTTTCAGATGAAGGTACGTTGTATTGCTCATTGCAATTTCTTTGCCCTGTATATCCTTGCTCATCTGAAACTGATGGCATTTATACCACATACTACAGATTGGGCTAAGTCCATTGAGGATTTCCAGTTATAATGGGCTTCTTGATGTAGTGGAGGCACTCATAAAAGCAGGAGCTGATGTCAATGAAGCTAATGAGGTTGGTATACATGTACATCATAGTTTTTTTAGCATGCTTGTACACATTTTTACTTTACTATGCCATACTCCGGAGTAGTTAATGTTATTATTATATTTTATTTTATTTTATTATTTCCGTGGTTCCTGAAGGGAATAACAAACCCTTCCAATTTCTAAAACCACCAAAATTAAAGTGTGTGACCTAGCAATAAACAAGAAATTGATAGTAGGTAATTGTAATACAATCTTATTATGGTCCTTTAATTTCCAAAGAATTTTCGGCTTCATGTTCTTTCCCAGTATGCATTTATATAAACGTATGCAAGAGGACTATATGTATATGTACACAGATGCTATTGGCAGTAAGAGTTTATCATGTTTGGTGTCATACACCTAACTTATGAAAATGTGATCCTGAAAGCATCTGGCCTACAATACACAAGCTGGTGCATTTGAAAATACTACGTCCTATCAAAAACTACATGTATGTATCATTACAATTGTCTTGAATACGATTGGCAAAACACCCTATCCCCCGCCAATATACCGTAGCCGGAATCAATTGGACTTTAACAAGCATAACTGCCGACGCTTATATAAATTATTGTTAACTATTACAGATAAAGCTCCCCGTTCCCACACTCGAAACGTTTCTCTTCCCGATCTGAGAGGATAATATTCGTGAGATAAGAAATTTTTTGAAGCACACTGATCATGGGCGTCTCCGTGCCCCCCCCCCCCCCCCCCCCCCCCCCCCGCCCCATAAATCATTTAACCCTTCCCTAGTATTACTACGAACGCGCAATGTCGAAAATTGCGAATTGCCGCGCGAAGTGCAGAGGCAACTCAGGCTACTTTGTTCATACGTCTTGTAGTAGTGCGACTTCGAGATCTATGAAAATTGATGGTCATTATACATGATTATCTTGCGTACCGGTGCATGGACACGAAATAGTGCCGCGCTGCACTGGAGGATACGGGATAACGGGAAGGGAGGGGGGGGGGGGGGGGGGGGGAGGGGTAAAAACTATGTTCACAAGTGGGGCGGGAGGGGGCGTGCCCCCGAAGCCCCAGCCGTGCAAAATTACTAACTTGGGCTTTTAACCGTAATGATCCCCCCCCCCCCCCCCCCCCCCCCCCCCCCCGGTTTGGCGCCAAGTCAAAGATGGTTGGACCACAGATTATTTAGACTACGTACATGTACTATACTAGCCTCGTCCCCAGGCCCTGTTTTTATAAGTTGCGGGGGCGAAAAACAGGGCCTGGTATACATTGGCAGGGTCCTAGCGCGCATGCGCTAGCCATTACCAATACGCTTGGTAATCGCATACTGTTGTAATTTTCGTTTGTAAACCTTTCCGTACACTATTTCGTTCTCAGCGTAAACTCTTCCTCGTCCCAGACTGTCGTATACGTAGAATTTCGTACGTCGACTTACTACCCTTGCTCCTTGGACCAAGTTCTTACCTCTACGATTGGTACGCGTAGGCTGGCTACCTCTCGCTATTTGCCATCTTTAGCCGAAGCGACAATGCTGACAACCTACTTGTACTCTCGTGGTGCGCACTCATTTGAAATACCCAACACTTGGCACAAAGGCCTTGTCCGTCGATACCTCGTCTGGGTCGTCGGGCTCGTAACCAATAGTTTTCCAAATGTAGGGTAGTTCCAAAGAGTGCGCACCACGAGAGTACAAATAGATTGTCAGTATTGTTTGTGGCTTCGGCTAAAGATGGCAAGTAGCGTGAGGTGGCCAGCCTACACGTACCAATCGTAGAGGTGGTCCAAAGAGCAGGGGTAGTAAGTCGACGTACGAAACTCTACATATACGACAGTCTGGAACGAGGAAGAGTTTACGCTGAGAACGAGATGGTGTACGGAAAGGTTTACAAACAAAAATTACAACAGTATGCAATTACCAAGCGTATTGGTAATGGCTAGCGCATGCGCGCTAGGACCTGCCAGTGTATACCAGGCCCTGTTTTTCGCCCCCGCAACTTATAAAAAACAGGGCCTGGGGACGAGGCTAGTGCTATACGTACCCGGGATTGGAAACGGCGCACGTGAACCTTGGACTTGTGCGCATTTTCGGAGGGACACCCGTATTGCAGCTAATTTACATATTGGCTCGGGAAGCCTTTCGATTTTGATCGTAGTATGTCGTCAAGAGGTACAGTATAAGATGCAACAGGGTATTCTAGGACCCCAACTGAAGCTTTTAAGCAGAGCCTTTGCTTTGAATTAGCTTCTTGCTAACGTTCTTGAGAGAAATAGGTAGTTTCAGATATATGGGAGTGATGTTGTGGCCCAGTATGTGTGTTAGTCGGGTGCCCAGACTAGAGATAGCCGTGGTTGTTGGCATATAGAACACCCAGGTTTGTAAGTAAGCCCACGAATTGTTTTGGACAAGGTAGAGACTAAACATCCTGAGGGAACTGGCTATACCATATTGTTGAAGGCAGAGGCGATCTACGGTAAAACATAAAAAAACCTCGAAACACAGACGCCCACGCTGCAACACGGAGTGAACCTGCTATAAGGTGCACGTGACGTCTCTTTCACTATACCGCTGTATTACATTCTATCGCGATGAGGTATTGAACGAAGGGCTTGCAATGGTTTCTTTAAAACCTTCTGTAACTTTCGGAAGTAAACATTACATATTTGCATAGCGGATGAAATCGAAAGTAAGAACGTCGGAGGAAAGAAGATGGGATATCATCACACGTGATATATATTAATAGCATTACAGCATCATACACGCGAAGTCTCAGTCCCATGCACCTTCTTTCCTCCGACGCTCGCGTCCGCTACGCAATTGTGTAATGTTTGCTTCTGAAGGTTATGCATGCATGTGAAGGGAGATACATGTACTGACCTGTTCCGAGGATGATCGTTATTCATTTCGCTATCATTAAAATTCCAAGCGTCCACCTATATATCAACTACCGACTCGTACCGAGGCTGTTATAACTTTATACGCTGTGACACATATAGAGTCTTTCAACGCAAAGAGCGTTGGCTTCTGGGGCTGCGCCCCAGGCCCCGAGGGAGAGCTTAGTTATGCGCTCCATAGCTGGGTGGGAGGGGTGCGCTCCTCCCGCGCATCGGCGCCCCTCGTGCTGGGGGCGTTATATGCTGCCGAGTTGGATTTGGTTTATTATTTATTTACGCATAATCAATCTTTAGCTAACATAGTTTTGTCAACAAAAGCCTACAACAGAGGTTTTGGAAGCCATCACTGCGTGACAGCATAGAGTTTCTGTTATGCATACTCTGCATATATGCAGTGCCTTCATAACACTGTGTACGTAATAGCTTATTTCTACTCAATTTCTGCCTACAAATCCTGCATCACCAGTTTAATTTTGATATATTGTATTAAAATGACAATCACGTACAATTTTTGTAAAAATGAAGCATCTGTATTGGATCCTGCTAATTTTGTTCTTGCGTTCAATATGACATTTCCCTACCATTCTTCGGATGGTATGCATGTACAATTACATGTCTCCGACTCAAGAGGAAGTGATCAATTACAGAACCAAAACAATCTACTGTTTACTCTCCAGATCCATGGTTACTAGTCCCTGGTTGTCCTGGACAGTTCAAATTGACATTCATTGAACACTGCTCCATGCTTATGATAAAGCCAATCAATAATCAAGAAATTTATGATCTTAACATGACACCTGAGAATGGATGGAACACCTGGCTTGTGCAAAAGAGTATGAAACACATTTCATTGAGAACATGTTATGACAAAATATGTGAAGCAACATAGTATGGCGATGGGATACATTATAGCCTCTAGTTGGTGTTTGCTGCTGACATGTGGTGATTGTACCCCAGCTTGGCCAGTTAAGTGCATTCGATTCTGGATGGAAAAAAATATTTGGCATGCATGGAGAAATGTATTAATTTATTGCAATGTCTACCATCGATGCATTTTCATCTCGTGCTCAAATACATGCACTAATATTTGTGGTTCGGTGATGCTATCACCAAAAACGAATGGAATGCTACATTTTGCTAAGGATAGCAGCCAATTTTATCTAGGTTTTATATCATGATTACTTTCACCAGGAGGGATCTGTTCAAATGCTCTCCAGACCTATGTTTAAAAAAATGTTTACTAGTCCCTGGTCGTCCTGCATGGTTCAAAATGAGATTCCCCATGCATGTTCTTTGAGTTCAAGCAAAACATCTTACAGGTTCGATGCAATGCTCTACCTTTGTCTATGTATGCAATCTTTCTACACAATAAGTTTTACTTCTCTGGTGTCCATTCTGGCACATTTGCAGGATATACATACATGCACCACACTATGTGATAACATGCAAAGGAACAGAGGCATTAATGAAATCCCTGGACAGTCTCAGGTAGCCTATTCTGCTCAGCATGTAGCTTGGAGCAAATGAATTGAGAATCCAAATCCTGTATTCACATACAGGATTGTGATCATCATTTTGTTTACATATCAGTAGGTATTAACTATTAACTATGCCAGGGTCATCTATACACAAATGCATATTTAAGGTAACTGATTTTTGCCTGATTTCCACATAATGCTGCTATGAAAGCCAGAAACACTTATTTTGACTAAATTAAATTCTGATATCGGTTATTATGAATATGTTTACGTGTGCAATATAATAGTATGAGGGTCCATTTAGCCAATGAAATGATTGATTAATGTTCAATGTAATAAATACCATGATGGCTCATAAAGATATTATCGTTAATCTAATCATTTTACACATGGTATGGTTTTCAAGGAGGATATACATTTGTGTTATGGTAAACGACTAACCAAACCTATGGCTATAAAGATGGCCAGCTACAAGCAATAAATGAACAGTATCCTACTAAAACTACCAAGCTCCTTTTACAGGATTAAAAATAGAGAATATGACAAACGGGTTCAAAAGCCAATACATTGTATACTGTATCAAGTGTTGTATAACAGCATATTAGAATACCAACTGCATTATATCTGCTGCACATCAAACAAAACACTGCTCTAAACACTTCACAATAAAATGCTACTCAAGCACTCTATGTTTAATGTTATTATTTTTCGTCTTTTATTTTCTATTCCATACCAGGACAATTGGACTCCATTGTTTGTGACAAGTGACCTTTATATAGTACAGGAATTGTTGAGTGCAGGTGCTGATGTCAATATCATACCATCTCAGGTAGGTGTATGACATGGTGTATGAATGGACGTGTATATCATATTAGCCCTCCCATGATGTAGGCCATGACAATATGTAGATGCACATACTGATTATTCCCATTGTGCACATTTTTGCATGGACTGCACATGTGCACGTACATGTACGTGTATGCGTAGGCAGGCGTGCTGTTACTATTACATGTGCACATGATTGTGCATTGGGTAATATCGGTATAAGGATACCCTGTTTTCAAATAAGGCACATCTCTACCAACATCACAGACCATTCCAGTGTCACACACATACTAAGGCAAACACATACCAACAGCAGCATGTTGAACTTTTAAAAGGGACGTGCCTCCATTTCACAGTACATGTATATGTCAATGCATCTGCCATATCAGCCTTGCATGCAGACACAAAATTAGAAGAGAAATAGTAATGGGGCTTCACAATGTCGGTAATATGCATTTGGGTGTGCACTGTTTTATCCAATGAACATAATTATGAATGTACTCCCTATGTAGGATTTCAAGCATCATGAAATAGTTACCTAAACATCATCCCCCACACACGAACTTCATAAATAATCCAAATGATGTGCCTGAGGGGGGCTAGGGATGATGAGACATGTTTAGTTCAAAAAATGTATGCACTTGTAAGGACCATGGAACATTACGATGCTCTGTTTTTCTTTGGATCGATCACTAGGATGCCCTTTTTTTAAATGGAGCCCGTTGCAGCTAGAATGTTGTTACAAATTTCTGTTCTGCTACCATGGTCAAATTCCCCACTTATACCTGTACTTTCAAATGCTCAAAGCTATAATCAATATATGTAATGGATTTTATGTATTACATCACAATCCTAAGTCACAACTCCTTGGTCTATGATTTATAGCTGTAAGTTCTCAAGCATTGCTAACATGGATGATTCTGCATAGCCAACATTGAACAAGCATGCAGTGACGCATTACATTCGAACTACCAGCTGTATACCCAAAGCAAGTTACGACTACTATTCAACTGGGTATAAATCAAGATCATATCACTCAATTTGTGTATCCACTAATTCAGTGACAAATATGCACACTGAGTTCAACTTTAGTATCATTCTCTCTGCAAAGCTCACTGTAAAAAAATTAATTAATTTGTTAGACGTAGGCCTGTAATTTCCATAAATTCATTGTCATTTCTGTTTGCTTCCTTGTTATTCAAACAATGCACACAAATCACATTTTAATTAAGTTGTGTGTTTATTATAGTGTACTGTTAGATAAATCTGTAGAATTTCTTTTAATGAGGGGAAGTGAAGGAAATGTCCCTAATGAGCCGTATTGCAAAATATTTTTATTACAGTTTGATATGAGTCCATTGGTGGTAGCAAGTTCTAAGCATGTGTTGACAACACTGATTGCAGCCGGATTTGATGTCAATAAGCATGATAAGGTTGGTATACATTTTGATATGTAATACATGTGTGTATATAATTATACAGGTTGTCCACAAAAGAACACAACGCTTTTTTAAGTTATTTTCATTTAAACTGATTCAGGTGTTTTGGGCAGTGGCGATGGGTATTTCAGAGCCACTACATATTGGTTGTGTGCTAAGTTTGCATGTCATCAGCAACGTGCATTTCATCTGTGCATAAATATATGATGATATGTCATGTTAAATGTCCACTGAACAAGGCGTGACTGGTCTTTTATTTAATGTGTTACTATAAATGCATGTACAAAATCCATGTGTACGTACATGTACATGCATGGCCTAAAAAAATCCATGTGTACCATCGTCTAAAAAATGCATGGTTAGTACAGTATTAATAGTGCATGTAGGTCCATAGAATGTACTTGATGGTAAGTTCCATTAAATGCAGATGCAGGACTGTGTGAAAGAAGGATAGGAAACAATCTTCCAGGGGTGGAATGCATTTACATGCATAATGGCAATATCTTTAAAGCATTTCCCTACACCTCCCTCATGCATTCCTGCTTCAATTTAAGCCCCTCATAATCATTTTGCAGAGAGGTTGTACTCCATTAATGGCAGTCAGTTCAAAAGGGAATCTAGAACTGGTAAAGGCATTGATCGAAGAAGGATCTAATGTTAACACGACTGATGAGGTTGGATTCATTGGAATATGTAGTATGTGTGTAAAGAGCATGCACTGTGTATGTATTCCCAATGTACAGTATCATTTGGCATTCTGTTACATGTACACTGATGTATCTTGCACATGTTTTTCACCTCTACACTCCTATTTGTATCAAACTACTCTCTCCCCCTACCCTACCTCTTCACTCATGTAAACTTTGTGCACGTATTTTCAGCATAGGTGTTACATGTAGGTACAGGCATGGAAAGGTTTGTGCGCCTAAAATCTCTTATGAGTTGAAACGTTATTTTTTCCAATTAGATTCCCTATTTTGTTTATAGACCGGGCCTTGTAATTATAATTGTGCATTCTGGTTGATACGTACATGTACCTGTTTCAACATTCCGGGAAAGAAATGGTGATTTTGATGAACGGCGCACAGCAGCGCTCGAAACTACGACAGTACGCTCGTTTAAACACGAGCCATTTTTTATGGGTGCGGAGGGGGGCTTATTTGACGTACTCTTCGGTAGTAGGAATGTTAATGTTCACTACATGTTGTATATGGCACATTTACATTATGCACATGGAGGTAGTTATAATTTGATCATTTTTTTCTTTCTTTAGGAAAGGAGATCTGCATTGCATCATGCAACAGATTGCAATGTAATAAAGATCTTATTGGAAGCAGGTGCTAATGTGAATTTCAAAACAAATGTAAGTCTTGTGACTGCTGTATCATATCACAATGTACAGTATCATTTGGCATTCTATTACATGTACACTGATTTATCATGCACGTGTTTTTCACCTCTACATTCCTATTTGTATCAAACTACTCTCTCCCCCACCCCACCTCTTCACTTATGTGAACTTTGTGCACGTATTTAGCAGCATAGGTGTTATGTACATTTATAAGAATATAGTCATGCACATGCGTGAAACGGTACGGGATTGAACCGCCTTTGCGCCTATAACACATATCCTTTCAACATCAAATCTCTTAGGTGTTGAAAAGTCATTTTTTTCAATTAGTCTTTTGCAGACCGGGCCTTTGTAGCATCTAAGTAGCATTATAATTGTGCATTCTGGTTGATACCAAAGACATAATGCCAATTTCCACATGACTTTTACAATTTGGCAAATAACCATTCGATCTTTCAAATATATTATTGTTCAGAAATATGGAGATGCTGATGATTTATTAGTTTTTTTTTTTCCTTTTACTACTTACAGTATGATAGAACCCGATTGCATTGGGCAAGCTTGTATGGTCATCATGATGTAGTACAGACCTTATTAGCAGCAGGTGCTGATGTGAATATGGGAGAATCTGTAAGTGATGCAATTGTTTTTACGTGAACATTCACATGATCATAAATATTATGCACTACTACATGTGTGTATGTGCATCTCTACATTGATGCTTGTGTATACATTTGCACATTTGTAGCATCCGGCTACATTCATCTTCAGACCACAACTTATAATACTAATAAAACTATTAAAGAAATAGGCCACATTGCTTCTTCTCCTACATTACAAATGGAAATCATCAATGGGTATATGGCTGAAAACATTAATCATTCTCTCCTTGCCAGACAAATGAATCTCCATTGTATGTGGCAAGTGGGGGTGGTCATCATGATGTAGTACAGACGTTGTTGGCAGCAGGTGCTGATGTGAATATGGCAGACTCTTTTGTAAGTGATTGAATTGTTTTTCCGTGGAAATTCACATGATTATAAATATTTTGCACTACATGTGTGTATGTGCATCTCTACATTGATGCTTGTGTATACATATGCACATTTGTAGCATCCAGCTACATGCATCTTCAGACCACAACTTGTGATACTAATAAGACAATTAAAGAAATAGGGCACATTGCTTCTCCTCCTACATTACACAAGATACATGGTGTATAAAAAACATTCTCTCTGAGAAAGTTAGTGGTATATACGATTTTAATTAAGACACTGGTGGTGTAAATAGGAAGGGAACAAGGGATTGGAGATACATTATCCCATATTTAGCACTTTGTAGAACGGCATTATATTTATGTTGCTAAATATAGGAATAATTATTGTATCTCCAATCCCTTGTTCCCTTCCTTTTTACACCACCAGTGCCTTAAAACCCTATTTACCTCTAACTTTCTCAGAGAGAATGTTTTTAATATCTTGTTTCATTCATTTTTTTACTATTAGTATACATACAACCGGCCCGTACGTTTGTATGACAAAATCAAGTTGCCTTATTGCCTAGCAACACAATGTTTATTTGCAGCTGTTCTACATCGAAACTCGCACGCCAAGATTTATGCACTGTAGCAGACGCTCGCTTTTGTTCAGGATCCGCATTGTACGTTGCTAAATATAGGACTATTCGATTTTACGTATTATCGTTGCAAATGACGTTGATCCAAATCGTAACTCGTCAGAATTCTGCTCATCACAGCATACACGCCTCCTCTTAGGATAGAAGCGCGGTTCGTATTGTACAGAACCCGGGAGGTTTCTAATTCACCGCCTCGGTTTTGGATGTATTCATTTCTACGTTTGGCTCTTCTCCGTCATTTCCGTGAAGGTATTTTGATAACGCTACTCCTAGTTAACAAACAACAAACAATTATGGTACCATAAGTTTCTAAATATACGTATAGGTATTGTCATGGGAACGCCTGTGTTAGTACTCAATATGTTGCTTTATACCCAATCTGTATATCTGACACCAATGGGTAGTCGGTAGATTAAATCTACATCTAACGGTGCAATTGGCGCTCTCCCCACAACCAGAAAATACTGTCGGAGGAGAAAAATCGGTCTGGGAACGAGAACAGTACGAGCTTTTTTGTTCCCTTAAAGCAAAGGGTCTGGCCACTGGAATAAAACATTAAATGATCGTCGTACCACTGTGGTTCGATAGCAACAAAGAGCTAAACTATCCGATTTTTGGTACGCAAGTTATATTCGGATCACATATTAAATGACATTCATGATACGGCACAAATCCCATGTCGTAACTCTCGATATGGAAATCATCTACGGGCATAATCACAATATAGAGCAATTGTTGGTTGAAAAAATTAATCATACTCTCCTTGCCAGAATAATAAATCTCCATTGTATGTGGCAAGTGGGGGTGGTCATCATGATGTAGTACAAACGTTGTTGGCAGCAGGTGCTGATATGAATATGGGAGATGTTGTAAGTGACTTAATTGTTTTTACATGAAAATTCACATGATTATAAATATTTTGCACTACATGTGTGTATGTGCATCTCTACATTGATGCTTGTGTATACATTTGCACATTTGTAGCATCCGGCTACATCATCTTCAGACCACAACTTGTAATACTAATAAGACAATTAAAGAAATAGGCCACATTGCTTCTCCTCCTACATTACACATGGAAATCATCAATGGGTATATGGCTGAAAACATTAATCATTCTCTCCTTGCCAGACAAATGAAACTCCACTGAATGTGGCAAGTAAGAATGGTCATCATGATGTAGTACAGACTTTGTTGGCAGCAGGTGCTGATTTGAATATGGCAAACTCTGTAAGTGATTGAATTGCTTTTACGTGAAAATTCACATGATTATAAATATTTTGCACTACATGTGTGTATGTGCATCTCTACATTGATGCTTGTTTATACGTATGCACATTTTTAGCATACTGCTACATGCATCTTCAGACCACAACTTGTAATACTAATAAGACTATTAAAGAAATGGGCCACATTGCTTCTCCTCCTACATTACATATGCAAATCATTAATGGGTATAATCACAATATAGAGCAATTGTTGGTTGAAAACAGTAATCATTCTCTCCTTGCCAGACAAATGAATCTCCATTGTATGTGGCAAGTAAGAATGGTCATCATGATGTAGTACAGACTTTGTTGGCAGCAGGTGCTGATACGAACTCTGTAAGTGACTTAATTGTGTTAGCAATAAAGTTCATGATTAATAAAGTCACAATGGTATTTCCCTTCATGTATGTTACTGTTCTGCGTGGATCTACATGCATTATGTGTGTGCCAAAATTCCAATCATTATGAGTCTGTGGCATTTAGAAACAATCACACTAAATCGGATAATATACATGTTGGTTGCATGTATAATGCACACAGTCATAATATTCATCCTCCACTCCACTAGAGCAATGTATCACCATGTGGCAAGTCTTTATTGCTTGTGAGCAGGTGCTGTTGTGAATACGACAGATTGTATAATTCCCATATAGTGCTGAAGGAAATGGTTAACATACAATAATAACTTTCTTTAAAATATAACCGAACGAGACGTATTCTTTTCCCTATATATTGGCATGTAATGGTCATCACATACATATGCTTGTACTCAAGTGAAATATGGACTAACGCATTCGCCAATGTAGTAATGCTGGCCCCTGTGAGAAGTTATATGGTGCGTAAACATGATTTTTCACCTTTTTTTTGCTCTTTTTTTGTAAAATGAGCATAAGGCAATGCCTAACGCTACAATTATATGTACTATATCTTTTATACAAGAAAAACATGACAAACATCCACTGTTAGCTCTTCATACACAACACTGCGTTCTAGACATATGCCTTTACTACATTTACACTAAGTTGCAGGGGAGTTCCCCTCATCCAACTTCTCACGTCAAGCTATGAACGCATTATTTTACATTACAGATAGGCGGCAATCCATTAATGGCAGCAACTGATTCAAACCACCTTGATGTGGTGAAGGCTCTAATTGAAGCAGGAGTTAATGTCAATCATTTTAATAAGGTTGGTATAAATATAAATATAAGTGTGTATGTCAATAATATTAATGAAATGTATTTAACCCTATAATTGCCTAAAAAAACCTAAGGTATACCTTACAAAAACGTAAGGTATACCTTACGTTGGGCTATACGAGTTAACTCATAGTTAAACGTTTTTCAATGAGATTTCACAGGTTTCTCCAGTTACATATGTGACAATCTCATTTAATATGTGACTGAAATAATGAATAATGCAAACATGCCTTTGCTATAATTGTTATAATCCTTAATTTATCAACTTTTCTCATCGTTTTCAACACATATACCATCTTCAAATGCTTATAAATGTTTATTACAAATAGTAAATGATATGAAAATGTTCCATATAACCACTGATTCATCATTCTTACTGGTTTAAAAAGATGATGTGGTTATGAATAGTAGTTAAGTAACACAAATCAAGTTCATCAAATCAAGTGAGGGGTTGGGAGAATACGTGTATGTCAAATGGCCTGTAGAACAATTGCTGCACTGAGTGCACTCAAAAAATATTGTGCACAGTGACAGCATGCACAATTCCACAGTTTTGCCTAGACTTAGCACCACACACTGCAAATGGTTTGCAACCATTGGCATTGCTGCAAGTTGAGCAGCAGTAATAAGCAGGTGGAGCAGGCTTTGGGCACACGCGACACCTAAGTGAGGAACCATGCTTCTTATGACTCTCTGTTTTTGCTTTTTTTATGTTGTACCTGACGCAGATACTCTGGTATAGGGACAAGATGATGGACAGTGGAGTCTTCCTCTTCAACAAAGCTGTCATCCCTGGCTGCCAATGGTCTCTTTCGTAATACACGAACATGTTCAGTCTCCTCCACAGGGGCTCCTTCATATCTATTAAATAATAGAATGACAGCCAAATTCTCAATGAAATCTTGATGCATTGGTGGATTTGCATGTTTATTGAAGTAACAGTACGCTTTAAATGCATCTACTTCAATAAATCCTATTATGGTACACAGACATCTGAACCACCACTCATGTGTTCCAACTGTTCTTTCGAGAGCAAGGCCATCTTGTCTCAGATGGTTATGAATATCAATAGCACATGCAGCTTGATTTTATCATCTGAGTTCGTGGAACTGACCGAGTAATGTTTTCACTCATACCAGTATCAGGATTGAGTCTCCAGCGCTTCTTCTGGTGGTCATCAACTGGGAGTGTATGATTCCAAGTACTTAGGAGACACTTCTTAGGTACATCTGCAGTTCCTGGTTCATTCCAGGCATGCCCATATATTTTGTATTCCCTCCCTCCAATTGAAGTTGTTGTTTCAACAGACTTGGTTGCACCACGATGTTCTTCACCAGTCCATGCCAGAGTATTCAGATAACTTTTGGGAAAGCCTCGATGTGCAGTTTTTAGCAAGCCAGTGTAGTATGTGCCATGTTCAACATAGCACAAGCTGTTTCAACAGATGTAAATGCTGAATCCCCATACACAATATGGCCCTTACCATGCAGCATCTTTGTGAGCCTCAGAACAAGTGCAGTATGCTTGGAAAAGCGATCAGTGAAATCCTTGTTAGCCATGTCCTCTTTTGACTCCTGAATCTCAATATGCAACATAATTCCAGTGAATGCATCAGCAAGGACCTTGTATTCAGCTCCAACACCTTCTGGCTTCCTTATGATTTTGGTAAGTTTTGGTATGCCTTCGGGAGTATTATCAAAAAAAGGGATCATTTCCCCATACTTTCATCAATGACATTCTCACTTCCAGGGACTAAATTGATTTCCCTGCACTCGTTAAATGCATCCACCAATGCCTTGACAAGATACCATGGATCCTTTTGAGCATCCTCTCTACTTCTTGGCGCAGCCAGTCGAAGGTGTGCTTTCCAGTCTAGAAAGCAATCACGTCCCAACCCAAATCGCTCTTTCATACGGAATGGTGGAACTAGCCTATACTCTCTTGTGTGTTCCAGCGATTTTTAATGTTACCTGGGTTGACTAAGGCAGTAGTTAATAACACTCCAATACATTGCATGAATTCATGCTTTGTGAAATTCCTGCATGACACTGACTGGGAGGTTTGCATTTGTCAGATCTATCACATGGTTAAAGTAGTCATGGGGAAACATGATGTTGAAGCAGTCTTCAACTGAATGTGGTTGATTGGACCATTTGATGCGCAAGTCATTCATGCCCAGTCCTGCTGCAGCTCGCTGACAAACTTCCACCATCGAGCACCTCCCACTTCTGCCCGTGCGGCTCCAAAGGGTTGGCATCTGGCGAGGTCTGTAAAACGTGCTGTTCTCCACTTAACGAGGATTCATCTACTTCATCCTCTATCTGGAGGTCTTCTACGTCTCTTTCTCTACCAAAGTCCTCGTTGTCCTGCTCGCTTTGGGCTGGCCGAGCGTGCTGAGTAGCGACATTGGGTAGAGGCGGAGGCGGAGTCACCAAACTGACAGGCTGCTGGTCTTTGAAAAACGCGGCTCCATGTTCTGATGTCAAATTTTTCTCCCCAATAGTCCACTGAACTCTGAACTTTCTTTTTGTAGGTTGTGCCACTACAGTACCTTTGATACGGGTCGTTTTCCACGCAGTACCGTACGCGAGCATCAGTTCGTTCTTAAACGGTACTTTTGATCCCGGTTTTGTTACTACAGCGTGGATCGTAGGAATGCCAGTAGCTGATGATACGGCTTTGGGCGGCGGTTTGAGCCTAGACCCTGGTACACCATTTGACGCCATGAAGTTTATTGTACAGCACTTAGTTACATGTCATTCAAAACGTTGAAATCGTAAGGTATACCTTACGTCCGGCAATTATTGGTTAATTTTGGGGTCTGGCACTAGCTTCGTGCCAGACTGCCAGTATTGTAGCAGTAATCAAATCGCTTCAAATTCTGTTTTCACAAAGTATGTGACGTTTTCTCGCTTGATTCGCGCCAACGTTTTAATCACCGCCTCTTCATACATTGAGCGGGACGCAATTTGCCCTAATGATCGGCGCAAATCGAGCGCGAAAACGTGCACATACTTTGTTCAACTGTACCCCGTAACGGATGAATAAAAATTAACGAACAATACACGAAGGATCTCTCTATACCTATACAAACCGAATTAGCTATGGCGGGTTTGAACCCGCGGTATCGGACGTTGCAATACTGGCATGGAGCTAGTGCAAGTCCCCCAAAATGTGCAGTAAAACAGTGCAATGTTGTAGTATGAAGTGTTGAAAATAGGAAGTCGATAGCCGAAACCTTTCTGAAGCTATAGTGATTCAAACGCAAGGGAATTTTATAATTATAACCATTTAAATACTTAAGCGATAGGAAGTTTTCGTGGAAACTGTCCCGAAATTGCATAAATGCAGAACATAAAATTAAGTACGTGGCTTAATGTCTATTGTCCTGAATGTCCACCCGGGCAGTGCCGGATTAACCGTTTAATGGGCCTGGCGCAGGGTAAATCTTGTGGGCCCCTGCAGCCCTACATACCTCGTATCAATGCAAGCGGGGGGGGGGGGGGGGGGGGGGTTCCCCTTTCGCAGGGCCAGCGTTAGATGTTTGGCGGCCCTAGGCAAAAAGGATCTTGGCGGCCAGCGCGCACATGCATGTAATTTTTTTAAGAAGATACACATGCAAAAGAATTATCTTATCGATTTTTCAAGTTCTAGCAGTCTAGCTTCAACAGCTGAAAACGAATCAACTGATAAATGTGCTAAATTTTAGTACTGCATAGCAGGGACGGATCCAAGATTTCGGGGCGAGGGTGGGGATGATGCGACAGGCAAGGATACCTGGATACGCCTCCCCCCAGCGGCCATCGGGGTCTGGGGCGAAGCCTCAGCCGCTTTGCAACTTTTGCACTTTTAAAGTCACAAAAACAGCATAGTTATCACAGGGGGAAAAAAACGCGTAGAACAATTTTGGAATCATTACCTGATATTACATATATACAAATGAATTTTAAATACCGTAAAAGCTCGAATACAAACCGCGGTTAGTATTAAAGACATAATCGGTACCCGCGCGTCAATTTTGACTGTGTCATAAAACGAGTTTTATCTTCGTAACGCAACATGCAAATGAAGAATCCTTTGTAACATGAGTTACTCTATCATCTATGAACGTGAACATATTTTATTCAAATGCATACCTTTATTTCTGCGTTTGTCGTGCTGTCATTCATGGCATCGAGTTCACAACCCGCTTATTTCTTGTTCGGCCAACGATTACTGAAAAGTGAGCGCGTCAAAAGATACACACAACATATTTCGATGCCACGCATGAGTGATGGTTTTTTGTACAAAGCTTTCTTGTGAAATAACTGCGTTCTTGGAGCACCGTTTTTCGCGCCCGTTAGGCGCGAAACGAAGGATGCTATAATTAACTTTAAATAATCTTTGCCACCAACCATCTGTGAAATTACGGTACGGGTCCGCATCGCGCATCATGGTTTGTGCTTTATGTCTATGACTGACTTCGACAGCGTTATTCGCGGCCATCATATTTACAAGGCGGTGTGGCACCCGATTGTTGGAGAGATACTTGCTGTCTGTATAGAACGAGGCAATGTACATGACAGGCATGCAGTGTGCGTACAACGGGGCTCAGTAACGGTCGGTCATGTTCCACGAGAAGTCGCCAAAGTATTCAAAGGTTTCATATCGCACGGAGGTGAAATCACATGTGAAGTAACAGGAAGGCGACGACAGGGAAACGGATTGGAGGTTCCTTGTGTGTACCATTTTAGCGGAAAGCAGAAGATAATCGTTAGAGTAGTGCAACTTCTTAAATTAAGAAATACAATTGCATAATTGTGTACATGCCATGCAATGATGTTATGATCGCAATTAAATGCACGGAGATTGATATGCATGCCCAAATACTGTACTTTTGGATACCTATCTTATAGGCTAGATACTACGGTTGTTCGGAGTTGGAAACTAGGTTGCGTATAAAGCCTAGTTCACAAATTGACGCAAGAGCCCGCGATGCGTCGCGATGAATGAAAAAAAGTTCTGCACTGGGCTCGGCCGTCACTTTTTAATAACGTACCAGTATCAGGCGTGGTTTAGGTGTGGTTTATCGCTGCGACGTCGCATCGCGTCGCAGGAATAGAAATTTTTTCTATTCCTGCGACTTACGTACGTACGACGTACGTGGGTCTTGCGTCAATTTGTGAACTAGGCTTTAGGACAACTTTTAATGAGCTCATTATCGCAGTCGTTTTATCGTACCTTTTCAGAGGGCTATTTCTTACTGTATTAACACTCTTATTAAAAACCAAATATAGTTTCCACATCTTCTAACATTCCTCTTCTAAAATATGTCGCATGTGATGATCTCATGTCGTCTAATGTGTCAGTAAACAAGGAAGTCATGACATTATGTGCGCGTGTATTGGAATATGACCCTCAGTTGTGGATGTTGTACGGGCAGCTCCCGCAAGAACTCAGGGTAAGCCTGGCGTTTTCGTAAAGAGAAAAGATGGGGGCACAAGGCTATGTATACCAAAAAACGAGAACGATAATTTTTCTCTTGCTGTGATATTTGCATTTTCATGAATAAATGACACGCTTGCGACTTAATATGTAGGGCAAATGGATTACCGCATCAAGCAACTTGGTAGAATGTGTAGGAAACGAGTAGTTGACCATCGTGGGAAGAGAAGGTACACTGTATATCAGTGTAAGGAGGTGGCAGAACAACTTCTTATAGCTCAGTATCAGTCAACATAAACGATGATGTACCACTACTCTCAAAAATGAAGGGTGTTCCAAAAAAAAAAAACAAAAAAAAACAAGTCGCCTCTGGCTAGCTCACTGAGCTCATGAGTGTAAGGTACAAGTAATATTATTAAAGATGTAAAATTGAATAACATGGCATATACTATTCACCTCATAACAAGTATCAAAGGCAGACGAAAACATCATCACACCCATGCATCAATCGCAGGAGTACTCATCAGACACATACATGTACATCAACTGTACACTGTCCTGATTGTCCTGGGCCCCCACTGGCATCCTCTGTGTTTGGAACTCCTTTCACAGCCAGTAGCCCATGCAATGCACTTGTTTGTGCTAAGTGCATCATCATGCGGCTGACAACGTCAGCCAGTACATGGTGTCAGTGCTGCCGCTTAGAAAAGCCCATGTCTCCATCAGAAGAGAAATGTGCACCAGAATTAATACTGCTGCTTCTGAGTGATGTGATGGCTCACTGCGTAGCCAGTACATTTGAAGTTGATCTCCCTACCAGAAGTGAAATGCATATGGCAGTTGATATAGCAGTCCTCCTAGCTGATGAGTGCCTCTTGCAAGTCCCTACCTGTGGAAAAGTTAGGTTTGTCAACTATTCTTTTTTTAGTTAATAGTATTTTCCAACATGAGGTAACTACAGGATTTGGCCTACTTGGGGACCATGCAAAGTTCAGCGGGTTCACCCAGTACCACACCATACGAGTACCACACCATGCATGAATGTCAAGCTCTAACGACTTGTGTGTCCATATAGTAAAGCACCACTTTCTAACACTTAGTACAACATCACTTCAGTTGTACCACCACCCAAAAAGATAAAACAATAACAACTCTTTATCAACGCTCGAAAACCGCTAAAAAAATGGCTAGTTTTGTTCGTGTATAACTTCGCAAAAATTATCGTTCTCGATTAGCCTACACAAAAAAACGGTACACACATGCCTT
Source organism: Spongilla lacustris (assembly GCA_949361645.1). Taxonomy (NCBI): domain Eukaryota; kingdom Metazoa; phylum Porifera; class Demospongiae; order Spongillida; family Spongillidae; genus Spongilla; species Spongilla lacustris. The sequence goes on along the minus strand of OX442416.1, from coordinate 3,680,183 downwards.
AGCTGTACCTTCCACGTTGGTTTTTCGGTGTTTCTTGCTGGAGGTCATGGGAAATCCATTCTTTCTGAGGGGTGTTCTTTTGAGGTAGGCCGTTGTCGAAGGCCACAGTTCTTCGTGGGAGTGCGGCCCGAGCACGGGATTAGCACCATACAAAGTGCACAGGTCACAGTACTACACCGTGCAATAAACTTGTCAATAGGACATGTAGTTATCTTGTTTTGCTGTACATTCCAAAGGTCATTTCGTTGTCGGGGTGGTTGCTAAGGGATGACGCAAGTACGTTTCAATATTACTTTTCTAAACCTAGTTTCCAATGTTTCAATGGAATTGAACAACCGTGATACAGTATACCCTCGATGCTATCGCCCTCGATCACTATAGCACTCTACGGCCCTGGCTACTATTGCCCCTCGTTGCATCACTCTCGTTGCTATCGCTATCATAACATATTACCACGCGATTGTATTAAAACCCACACTTCTTTAGGGGACTACAATATTTAATGACATTCAAATCACTCGCTATCATATCCGTGTACACTTGCCAAATTACATTACTTCCCACACCCAGTGCCGGATTTAGGGGGGGGCAAACGGGGCGGCTGCCCAGGGCCCACGGCTTTTTGAGGGGGCCCCACCGTTCTCATAATAATGATATTCATGTTTTTTTGGTTTATAATAACTCATACTAAAATTACTAATTAGTGTTAATTGAGCGAATTAACATGCATATGGAGCCGGAGCAAGAGACCGAGAATAGAAGTGCGCGAAGTGGAGCATCGAAACGAAAGAAGCGGAAAGAACAACTTGATGAATGGAATAAGCTACAAAGCAAACTGCCAAGGCTTTTGTCCTTTGGATTTCATGTTCAAAATGAGCCAAACCACAGTACCCTCCAGGGAGTCCAGGCTGGTAACCTCGAAACCGCAGTGGCAGAACATCAGTGCGTAGACGTAGTCGACAACGTGCATGACAGTATGAATGAAACTGAACCAAGTGCAACCATGCTGCCAACATCTTCTGATCCTTGTTCCAGCAGCCAATCGTCACGACCAAACGGACCAATCGATGAATGCGTACCAATTTCAATGCTGCAGGCGCCACTTGACGTATGCATTAGCGTTCATTCTTGTGATACTTCTTGTTCCAGCAGCCAATCATCACAATCATACTCCTTAGAAACTACAGCCACGGCCAACACTGTCAATGATCCAGCAAAGTGGACAGTTACTGATAACCTTCGAGAGTATTGGGCGCTGCATGGGCCCACAAGATGCCACAACAATGATGGAAGGTATACTGCTTCCAAAAGAAAGGATGCTGGTGGCCTAAGCCGTATGGTTACTGAGAATATGTTCAAACGTATTCTTCAAAATGGTGACACAGTGAGTAGAGAGTGGTTGATCTATTCCCCATCCATAGGATGCTTGTTCTGTTTCGTGTGCAAGCTATTTGGTAAAAGTAAATCTGCATTGGCTGATAAGGGATTTGATGACTGGAAGCATGCAGGTGTCAGACTGAGTGAACACGAGCACTCATCAGAACATACATCTGCTATGCTTGCATTCTGTAGCAGAAGGAAGAATATTGAAAGAATTGACTCGTCTTTGCAAATTCAGTTTGATAATGAAGTGAAATATTGGCGCAATGTATTGAAGCGTGTTGTGCATGTAATCACTTTCCTATCTGAACGTGGACTCGCTTTCCGTGGGGACAATGAGATCTTTGGATCACAACACAATGGAAATTATCTTGGAATTTTAGAACTTATTTCTAATTTTGATCCATTTCTGTCTGATCACATAGCTAGATTTGGAAATGCAGGAAGTGGGACTCCATCATATTTGTCTTCAACCATTTGCGAAGAAATAGTCCAACTAATGGGGAAGAAAGTATTGCATGTTATTCTTGAAGATATAAGGAAAGCAAAATATTTTTCTATAAGTATTGATAGCACACCAGATTTGGCTAAAATTGACCAACTTACTATCATAATTCGTTTTGTTGACCTAAACGGAACACCAGTTGAACGCTTCTTAAGTTTCATTCCCATCACCAGTCATACAGGGAGAAGTCTTGCTGATGTAGTTTTGTTGTTTTGTGAAGAACACAGTATTGATTTTTCTAACTGTAGAGGACAGTCTTATGACAATGCATCAAATATGTCCGGAATATACAAAGGAGTGCAAACGTTGCTGAGCTCTGAAAATCCCCATGCAATATACATTCCTTGTGCTGGTCATTCTCTGAATTTAGTTGGAAACAAGGCAGCTGACTGCTGCATTGAAGCCATCTCATTTTTTGGTACTTTGACGGGAATCTATAACTTTTTTTCATCCTCCACTTACAGGTGGGACATTTTGCACCAATATATAGGAAAGAAGGGAATTGTTGTAAAAAGGCTTTCTGATACCAGATGGTCTGCAAGGCATGATGCAACAAAGGCTTTTCAAAATGGGTATTTTGAAATACAGAATGCACTTGATGCTCTAAGTGACGATTCTGAGCACCAGCAGCCTGATGGCATGCATTTAGCTAAAGTATATAGTGAAGGAATGGATCATTTAGAAACAGTATTATTAACGGATTTGTGGAATACAGTTCTAGAGAGGTTTAACAAAACCAATCAGTCTGTTCAAGCTGAAGAAATTGAACTTGGAACAGTTGTAACATTACTGGAGGCTTTGAGCACCTTTCTTATATCTCTTAGGTCTAAATTTGATGAGTTTGAAAGACGAGCAATAGATGTAGCACATGTCAAAATATATAAAGATGTAAACCAGCGCAAAAGGCGACAAACAGCACAGCATCAGGACATCAATTCTACTACGCTGCATGGAAGGGATAAATTTCGAGTAGAGACATTCTTCAGAATAATTGACACTTTGATTACAGAGTGTAAAGAAAGGACTGCTGCCTACTTAATAGTAAACTTACGATTTAGATTCCTGACTGAATTTCATGACATGTCAGTGGCTGCAGTTGAAGAGGAATCAAAAGCCTTTGTGTCTATTTATGGGTCAGATATAGATGATTCTTTCCCAAATGAAATGATGCATTTCATAGAATTTATTGGAAAAGAAAAAAACAATGCTCAGCAGATGCTAAGTACAATTTTGAAAACAAATGTGATCTCCACTTTTCCAAATGTCACAACTGCTTTGCGAATTTACCTTTCACTGATGTGCACCAACTGTTCTGGTGAAAGGTCATTCTCTCGATTGGCACTTTTAAAAAACAAATTAAGAACAACTATGAGCGAAGATCGTCTGAACTATCTTGCAATAATGAGTATAGAATCTGATATAACCAAACAACTAGATTATTCAGATGTGATAAATGAATTTGCTAATGCAAAGTCTAGGAAACGCTGTTTTCAGAAATAGATTACGTTCCTAAACTTCCTAATTTCCTATTGTGTGTGATACTACCAGTCCATTGCCTGCAAGTGTATGAAGTGTTTGTGTAATTGTTACATTAATTGTGTATTATTTCAGTATGCATGTCTGATGGGTTAAATAGTGGGGGGGGGGGGGGGGGGGGGGGGCCACCAAGTATAATTGCCCAGGGCCCACGACTGTCTAAATCCGGCGCTGCCCACACCTATATCAATAGACCTCGCTACAAGCGCCCCTCGATGCTATCGCGCTTGTCCGGATCCCACGATAGCATCGAGAGTAAATACATGTACTGTATAACGATATAGACAGCTTTGTCCAAAAAATGTCCAAACGAAAGTGTTACGATATCGATTTCAAACTGCAAGTTGCACAACGACCCAACAGTGAAAGCAATCGCGCGATTGCTAAGGAGCTGCACATTGATGAGAGGCAAGTACGCGATTGGAGACGCCACAAAGAGAAATTGATAGCTCTTGTCAATTCTAGTAAACGTTCAAATGGGAAGCGTCGAAGACTTAGCGGTGGAGGAAGAAAAGTCAAGTACGTGGATGAAAAGCATAGCTGAGAAGGCTAAGGAAATTATTGAAGATCTATGCTTCAAAGCGAGTCGATGGTGGGTAACGACATTCATTGACCGCTGGGGCTTCTTACTCCGCAAAAAAACGACTGTTGGGCAGAGGTTGCCATCAGATCTTACTGAGAAAGTCATCAGCTTTATAAGCCAGTGCAAAACCTGTATGAAGTTGAACAATATTGCACCATGTTTCATTGGTAATATGGATGAGACGGCAATTTGGTATGACATGCCTGGTGCTACCACCATAGCTGTAAAAGGCACAAATTCTGTACCGTTGTTGACAACAGGGCACGAGAAGCAGCGTATAACAGTTTGCCTTGCAGCTATGGCAAATGGATGCAGGCTTAAACCTTTAATTGTTTTTAAGGGTAAACGCTTCCCTACGCCTATAGGCTACACTACGATAGTTGGTTGGCACGAGATGACAGGTCAGTGACACCCGCAGGGAATCCTCGTGCACCTCCTAAATTATAATTATTACTCATGGTACAATGGGTTGTAGCATCTTGGAAGAGCATCTCAGCAGAAGTGATTCGTAGATCTTTTGCTGCTTGTGGCATTACCACTTCAAACCCAGATGCTATTCATTGCCTGAGAGACTCTGGGGTGGCAAGTGATGCATATACTGCAATCCACCAACTACACCATACTGATGTAAGTACAGTACGCGTGACAGAGGAGGAAGGCCAGCATGATGTAGACTCAGACAGCGCATCTGATGACTTTATAGTGACTGTGACATTGATACTGATTAAATTACGTTTTGGGGGGGAGTCCAAACTGTCCAATTCCATTTAATAAGTTTGTCTAGTTTATACAGCTAATTGTATTGTAAAAACCTTACACAAATTTCAGACTGCTATATGCGCGATGCAAGCGGACCCGTACCGTGATCTCACAGATGGTTAGTGACAAAGATTATTTAATGTTAATTACAACATCCTTCGTTTCGCGCCCAAACGGGCGCGAAAAACGGTACTCCAAGAACGCAGTTATTTTGCAAGAAAGCTTTGTACAAAAAATCCATCACTCATGCATGGCATCGAAATATGTTGTGTGTATCTCTTGACGCGCTTACTTTTCAGTAATTGTTGGCCGAACAATAAATGAGCGGGTTGTGAACTCGATGCCATGAATGACAGCACGAAGAACGCAGAAATAATGGTATGCATTTGAATAAAATATGTTCACGTTCATAGATGATAGAGTAACTCATGTTACAAATGATTCTTCATTTGCATGTTGCGTTACGAAGATAGAACTCGTTTTATGACACAGTCAAAATTGACGCGCGGGTACCGATTATGTCTTCATTACTAACCGCGGTTTGTATTCGAGCTTTTACGGTTTCAATCCAACAGTGATTTTACAGAGGATTTTAAAAAATCCTTTATAGAATCAAAACAGCAGACGCATTTTTTCCCTGTGTATATTGCGTACTAAGTAACATGCTAAAAATAGATACAATTTTGAATACATGTACGACAAGAATTACTTGCTTCCCCCGATCCACCAGTCCAAGAATGCTGCAGTTTCATTTCGATCAAATCAAAGCTAAGACTTCAAGAATATCTTCCGTAATTGATGGATTCAGAAAAGTCTTTATAAGCTTCAATTGCGCCCCGTACATAATGTGGCGAGGTGGTTCAATTTTATATGGATGTTCCGTTGGGCCGATTCGCCTTTAACACACGCGCATGAGCACGCTGCTTTACTGTTGTACATATAATGTATTAACATAATTAAATTCATCCATTGTGGGCGTGTACATATGTGGATTAATGGGCCCCTATCGTCGGTGGGCCTGGCGCATTTGCGCCATCTGCGCCCCGGTTAACCTGGCACTGCACCCGGGGGTACAATTGTATACCCGGGTGGACAGCAAAAAAAGTTTTTGTCGTTCGGTCACGGAAGGGACCTAGCGGCATTTAACGGTACAGGCTTATAGTACAAGTCTTTTCAGGATTGGGCCGAGATAAACAAAGCTTAAATCCTTTTGATACATGTAGAACGAGCTGTGCTAGCGGACCTATATCCATTACGCTCCGTGCGGATCGGTCGGAGCGTAATGGATAGGTCCGCTAGCACGGGTCGTTTTACGAGTACCGAAAGGATTTAAGCCTTACTTATCTCGGCCCAATCCTGAAAAGACTTGTTCTGTAAACCAGTACCGTTAAATGCAGCTAGGTCCCTTCCGTGACCGAACGGCAAAAACTTTTTTTGCTGTCCACCCGGGTGTCCAATTGTACCCCCGGGTGGGCATTCAGGACAATAGACATTAAAGCCATTTGAACACAACGCACAACCCTAACACCTTAACTCCTAACGGTAACCCCTGATGCTATCTCCTTATGCTCCCTTACCATTAGTATGAGGTCACCGTTTTAATGCTAATCGATGACAGTGCCTGTCCCCACACCTCCTTGCTGGACACCCCCCCCCCCCCCCCCCCCCCCCCCCGCACGAGGGAGTGAGGCTAGCTGGGAATGACTGAAGCACATCAAACAAATGCCCACTCGGGCCAACTCCCCCTTAAAAAAAAAAAAAAACACATATGCTGTAGGACATTCGTGCACCATATTGGTCTAAGTATCCACCCATTACCAGATGTTTTAAGCCTCTAATTTCGTTGTGTCTAATTAGTTATTAATGAATTGTGGGGGGGATTTACCATATATATTTAATTATTCATGAGAAGACATCTAATTGGGTGGTGGGATTTTAAAACCGCGGGGGTGGGGGGTTGCATTAATGGTTAGGTATACCGGAGGCTGTGTGATCTTCATGAATAATCATAGTGAAGCGCTAGTAATCCTCTCATCGGGTACGAGTGCTGCACGAACAAACTAACCCATGCGTGACGTAATGGATAATTACATCCCTTGAATCATTAAATATTACTTGTTCTAGTGCAATTACGATATCACCATAGTCCGATAGTCAAAAAGATGACTTCTTTTGTATAAGTATGCAAGGCTATATATCAGGGCTGCCGCGATATATCGCATATACATGTAACAGATACATGTATATAGATATCGCGATATATCACTGCAGCCCTGGCTGTATACTTACATTTCATTCCATCTAGGGGAAGAGGGTTTCTAATTTTAACCATTGTACTAAACTAATTTATCATTCATGTGTAAACATCATTAGTGTTGGTCTAATCCTGATTGTGAAGCTAAAACATGTATCTGTATTGATTAATGGAGCTGCCGTATGAATATTTAACTAACCAACAGGAGGGGAAATTAGCACTGGATATTGCAGAGGGAAAAGGTTACAAGGAAATTATTCAAGTACTGAAGACATGCACGAGCAAAGTGAGGTGTAAATGTTATCAGTAGGTAAACCATAAACATTAAGTTGATTTTAGTGAGCACATGCATCAGGGTCAATCAATGGTAACTTCACTGCACTAAATATATTGTGTTCCTTGTGCACACAAATCACAGGTCTGGACAGTAGATGAAAAATAAAATCAGTAATGAAATTATAAACAGCTATCAACAACAAAAAGTGAAGCTGAATAAATTAGTGTACTCCACAAATAAATATCAAGTAATTAATTAATGAATAAATTAATTAAATAATGAATGGATTAATTATAAATAATACGAAATATAGAAACTTCACCCATAGAATTGGTTCAGATGTAGAATCAGTAGGTACCAATTAAAAAAGTAAGATTACATTTGTGCCAATCAAGTAATCCTGAATTGATCACGAAACATTAATTCAGTTTGCTTAATAAGATAAATCCATCACTACACAATTGCCTTGCTCTCTTTTTATTCAATCTATATCTAAACCAGTTTTACTTGAATTTTTCTCATATCCCCTGCACAGTACAGCATCTTTTTAAAAATATCAGATGTTTTATACATGTCTAATGCAATTGTACCCTCCATGCACTGAAGTACCCTCATTGTTTATTCATGTGCCTCACACACACTCACACATGCACACAAAACAACGTACCTGGAGTCCTGGACAATGTTTCTACTCTAATACTATGCCTCTAAGTCAGGCGATGTATAGTGACAACCCCCCCCCCCCCCCCCCCCCCCCCGATATACACAGGCACCATGCATATTTCAAAATGCATGATTTTAAAAGAAAGTTCAATATATGAAATCACGTGCACTCTTAAGTTGGTATGACTGCATAATTAATCCTTAGGATAAAGACGTAGGAGAGAACAAAGAAAAGGTAAGTAAGTGTCTAACAATTAAGTATGTGTAGTATATTATATCCTACTTCCTACCTTATTGATATTGTAATAAATGATCACGTTTTAATGTGTAGGTTAGGGCATATAAAAACATAGTTAAAATATAATAGATTATCTAAATGACCACAATTAACTTGAACTAACACAGAGAAGCACTGTCTGCATGCCTACATGGTGCCGATGTAATCTTCATATACATGTATGTAAATCTGCAATGACTTGCCCAGGCTGCATTAAAGCTGCGCACTGCTGCAGTAAACGGAGACGTAGCGGCAGTGAAGAGTCTATTAACTGCAGGTGTGAGCGCAAATGTAACGATTGAGGTGAGTGTGTCTTTAAGCATGATAATCCATAATTTATGTGCACATAGTATACATTACTAGCCTCGATTCATGCCGTACAAAAAACAACAAAAATAATAATAATAATAATAATAATAACAATAATAATAATAATAATTTCATTACATAACACAATTAAGTTTAATACTCAAGAAGGGGAGCACGGGCACATCTGAGGAGGATGGCTCTTGCATTCTGCCTCATCAGTGTGACAGCCAGCAGGCAGTACATTTGGCACAGTGCCTCAGTTTCACAGATTCCCACTTGCATAGCTAGCCTCTTGCTCAATCTAGAGTAGCATTCTTTGGCTTCACATCCCCAACCACCATAGACTTCCACCACTAATGGAATACATGTCCAGCCCAACCTTGCACACATCTGATCATTCTTGGCATGCTTTTCAATCTCACCAACCTCTGCAGAGTTGCCTGAAGCCAAACTCGCTTCCAGAATCAAGTCCGTATTAAGCGGATGAATGACTTTCAGGTCAAAAGCTGCAGGGTTGGAGAGGGACCAGTTTGGCACCAGCACATCAGCTGGCCTAGAAAAGTCTATGCCTGGACCTTTCTCCAGTTGAGGAGATAAGCATGCTTTGGAGCACAGGTTGGCAACACAGTCTCTCAGCTTATTGTGCCGTGCAATGACATCCCCTCCAGAATGACATGTAAGGGCGTGGTGGCAATCTGGATCAAGGGCACTTGAGCAGAAGGGACATTTACTGTCAGCTGAGAAGACAGGTAGACCTAGCCACCATTTTAATAGGACTTGCATCTCTTGAGGCTCCAAAGCTAAGTCATTGTGTATGCAAGGAATAGCTCTCAACCAGGCATTAGCATTACTGGCTGATACTGCTCTGAGTCTTGCTCTGGTACAGACTGTACTGTTGATAAGAAGAGTCTGAAAGGAATTGTCTTCAATTTTGCCTGATAGATGGTGCTGTTGTGGAGGAGAGCTAGTCACTGATTCAAATGTTATTGCATCAGCAGAGTTGATCTTTGTGTTGTAGAGTGCTATTGCCTGTTTGAGGTGATGGGAAGCATTTGGAGCACTGGTGACATCAATAGCATTGGACAAAGACGAAATAAATGCACTGGAGGAGTGGTTAGAGACTGATGTCAATCCAAGACCACCATGCCGTAATGGTAGCTGAACTTGTTTGGTGGCTGAAAGTGTAAGTTCAAAGGCTGCACATTCTTCCAAACAGTGGAGGACATCTTCATCAAAGAGCATAAACTGCCTTAGAGAAGAATCACACGGAGGAACTGAGCGACCTAAATGGGACAGCTTACAAAAGCTAGCACAGTGGCGAAGTAGCAAGATGGATACTTGAGGGTCACATAGCTGAGGTAAAAGATGGAGAAGAGAACAAGCCTGCTTTCTCTTTGCCTCAATGTATTCACCACAAAATTCTGGACTTCCAATTGGTGCCCCCAGGATTTCAAAGTTAGGTGTAGTTGATGTAGGGATGCTGGAGTCGAAAGGTTGAAAGGTATCTGTATTAGGACTGAACAGTTCACATTTGGATGGGTTAAGGATCAGACCATTTGGCTTGCCTTCTGCACCTAGGACCTCTAGAGCTCTGAGCACAGCAAAGCCTGGACCAGCCAGGGCCCCATCATCTAAGTACCAGGCATTAAGCAAGAGCTGTTGACATTGAGGGTCAGCTGCTAACTTTTTCAGAACTGATTGAAGGACTAGAGCAAACAGTAGAGGGCCAAGAGGATCACCTTGCTGAACCCCTGATGCCGAGGAAATTGAACCAACAGGATGCCAAAGTTTTGGATGTTGTGAGTAACACCAGGAGGTCCATGGGTAAATCTCTGGAAAGTGCATTAAACATTGTTGGAGAACAGCATCCCTAGATACAAGACTAAAAGCATTCTGCATGTCGATTTTAACAACAGCAAAATCAGGGTCACTCCAATGCTGCTCTAAAACCTCTCGGAGGTTGTGGATTATCTTTTCTGATCCTCTTGGGCACGCCACACCAAACTGAAAAGGACTGAAAAAGTCAGAAGCCTTTTCCTTTACCACGTTGCAGGCACACTTGCTAGCCAGCCTTCTTATCACCTCCCCTACAGCAATTGGCCTAACATCCCAACTGTTTCCCTTTACCTTCAACAACGCTGTCAAACTTCCTCCTGCTAGAAGTGGGGCTATTATTATATAATAATAATAAACGAGATGAGGTATTTGACCTTTGTCGTCGTGCCCACCTAAGTGTGAGTGTGGAGAGAGGTCATGGCCATACCAGAGACCTTGCCCACACCAGACCTGCTGACATCCTCATTGCTGGCTGGGACAGAGGCAAACCTGCGGCACTGGACCTGACCATTACCTCACCACTCTGCTCTGCCATCTTGGATGAATCATGTCACCAGGCTGGTGCGGCAGCCCTGGCAGCAGAGACCCGCAAGCTCCACTCCAATGGTTCCAAGTGCCAAGAGTTGGGCTGGTCCTGCATCCCATTGGCAGTGGAGACTTATGGCAATTGGGGCAAGCTGGCACATGATACTTTCTCCAGGCTGGCATCCTTCCTGGCCATTCACCAGTCCTCCCCCAAGGCAGTAGTTGTGGCTGAAATTTATGGCCGGTTGAATGTGGTCCTGGTTCGGTCCATTGCTAGAGCCATCCTGGCCAGGGAGCTTCCACCCTCCTAACTTACTATTAGTAGTTTAGTTGTATTCAGTATACGTGTATATGTATTGTTTTATGACCTTTAATAATAAAATAATAATAATAATAATAATAATAATAATAAATAATAATTTAGATGTGTGGTGTATACATGTATAATTGTATATGTTATTATTATTATAAGTATTGCGTATTAAAAAAAAAATTAAAAAATAATAATAATAATAATAATAATAATAATAATAACACCAATGTATAGCAGAACCTTTGTACACATTATTCGGATTGCTTATTTGGACTGGACTATAATTAGTTGGTGTAGTGGCACTCGCTAAACAGTCTTGCCATAGCCAGACGACCAGACGACAGAATTATAAACATACATGTAACTGTATCAATTCACATAAATTCTAACACCCTGCGCGTCAGATATACTATACAGTGGACGCCCTCTGCATCATGGCACGTCGAATTCATTAGCTGGATTTTATTTCACTTGATGAACTGTCGCCTCTTTGTGTTGCACAAAACAAGATTGTTTTACGCTACACGCCGCTAGATCCTCTCTTTCCATTGAAAGGGAATTATACTGATAGGAATACGTGAAATTCAGACTCACTGACACCAACTATCTCGAGCTCATCCATTTTCATGTGACATATGATGAAAATCCGGTCGTCCGGATTTTAACTCCTGACCACCCGCCTTAAATCGGGTTGACAGGATTTTAATCGGGTCACGGATTCACACCGCGCCGTAACATACATTTTAAACAATGGCCATAATATCAAACTTCATTTGTTGTACTACATATTTGTCCCAAAGTTGTATGAATTGTGGTTACATACCTGTAATGTGGCCAATAAGGAGATAGCAGCAGCAACAATTTAATATATACCTGAATGAGTACGGATACAAAAATACATGCCTTTGATATCATCCACAGCCATCGACACATTTTGTCAGAGAAACTTGAAGACAATCAGTTTTAATCCCTCTTGCAATGCAGCACCCTGGCTGACAGAGCCCGACTTCTTTCCGTTTCATCCCCTCATACTTGGTTGCGTGTAACCCCATCACCAGATTTAGGCTTTAAAAAAAAATCCAATCCGGCCTGGAATTGAGTGTCAAGTGTGGGAATAGTTTAAAAATCATGCGATCCTACCCTGGTTCTGTAGAACAAAAACCATGTTGAAGTGAGAATCAGTTGTATTTATTGCATGCGTGCAGGAAATGTGAGTGATCACGTGAGGCAATAATAGGATATTAGTCAATAATCGAATTGGATCAGCTTCAAAAACGATCAGTCTAGATCTTGCAAATACAAAAGCGGGGGAAATTAAAGGATGCAACACCGAACTGACTGATCCGCCGCTATACATAATTATAAATATATATAATTATCATTATAATAATAATTACATATATATTATAATTATATATAATTATATATATATATACCTATAGTCCCTCGTACATGTATATATGCTCTGACCTTAACTTGAGAGGATTAGCATCTTTAATTTATAAACAATTTAAATTACTGCCTCCCTATATACATTGAGCGGACGCGATATACCAAAAGCAAACTGCATCTCCGTAACCAATGCCATGCAAATTAACGAATAGAACAAATCAATAGGTATAGGTATTTTGTGATCTACGTATTTTCCGTGCAGTGTCCTATATACATGTACATGTACCTATTGATTTTTTTCTGTTCGTTATTTTGCATGCCATCATGCAGATACGGATATACAGCTGAGCAAACTACAAGCAGGTTTTCCCGCCTGCACCAATATATACTATACATAGAGCGGACGCCATAGCATTGGCGTGAATAAAGTGTGAAAACGAGCACTTAGTTTATAAAACTGTATCTCCGTAACAAATGCCATGCAAATTAACGAAGAGAACAAATCAATAGGTGTAGGACTTCTCTATTATGTACATCTCGAATTTGACGCGTTTACAACACTCCGATACGTGGAGAAATGGGAAATTCTAACCCGTTGGGTTAGCGATCTTGCATGCACTCACGGCACGGAGGATAATTAGAGCACCAAAATATATTTCCACATGGAGAGATGACGTGAAAACAGGTGCACAAAATTTGAAAGAAAAATGTTGTACCATATTGTTCAACGTCAGTGATAAAATTAAAAACACAGAAGGGTGATATTGCTGGACATTGTCCCAATTATTGTATAAGGGACAGTGTCCAGCAAAATCGGGCTTGTGGGGTTTAATTTTATCACTATATAAATTGCACGTTATATTAAAGAACACATCTTCGCAGCGGTACAACCTTTCCCTTTCAAATTTCGTACACATGTTTCTACATCATCTCTCTATGATCTTGTCCATTTTGGCGCTCTAATAATTTTCCATGGCATCAATGCAAAGATCGCTAATCCAACAGGTTAGAATTTCACATTTCTCCACGTACGAGTACTGAAAACGAGTCAAATTCGGAATGTCCATAGAGGAGTTCTGTAGCTATTGATTTGTTCTGTTCGTTAGTTTCTGTATCATCCGAAACGGAGATACAGTTGAGCAAACGACATGCACGTTTTTCCGCTTGATTTGCGCCAATGATATTATCACTGCCTCCCCATTCATTGGCGCGAATCAAGCGGGAAAACTTGTCCGTAGTATGTTCAACTGTATCTTTGTAACGGATGATATGGAAATTAACGAACAGAACAAACCAATTGCCTCTTTGTACAACCCCTATTTGACGCACTCGTACGTGGAGAAATGAGGAATTCTAACCTGTTGTGTTAGCGATCTCTGCACTGAGGTCATGTAAAGTATTAGAGCTTCAAAATGAACAAGAACATAGAGAGACGATGTGAAAACAAGTGTACAAAACTTGAAAGGAAAAGGTCGTACGGTTGCAAAGATATGTTGTTTAGTGTAACATGCAATTTTTATAGTGAATAAAATTATAACCCCACAAGCCCGATTTTATGGTTAAAATTTTATTTTCGATGAAAAGGTGTATACATGCGTGTTCTTATTTCCCCTGCGTTTCTTACTAGGACAATATAACTCCATTGCATGCAGCATGTCAGAAAGGTCATCATGATGTGGTAAAGACTTTGTTGGGAGCAGGTGCTGATGTGAATACCAAAAACTCAGTAGGATCAGCTGCCATAACTTTTGGCAGGAGCATTGGAATCCTTCCATACAAATCAGGTGGATAAAAGTACATGTATAGCTTCCCTATAATAGATTACCTAAAACTCAGTGAACAGAACCACTTATTATTCAATATTGACATTGGTGATCCTCTATACTGTTGAGATTTTAAAGCATTCTGCAGCCTCAAATCTGTTGGCAGCAAACTGTCCCTCTGAGTGTCTCGCAATAGAGATGTCACCTGACTGTGCCAAAAGGCGCAAGCTCAGCCTAGCATGCATAATGGAGACCTGCATAGGTATTTGTTCGCTTTCTGATCGTTCTCATAACAGCTATCTCTATGTTGCACTTGCTTTGCCAAACCAAGTAATGACCACGTCTTGCCTCCTCTAAATGCCTTCAACTGCTGTCCGAGAAGAAACTTTATCTGTCAGCAAAGCTGGTAATCACCCTAATAGACAGAATGTTCTTTCATTCAATATAGAAGATGCAGGTTTTAAACATCTTTACAGCAACAGTTCCACTGCTGATAATGCAAGGTTGCCGTCTGTGTCCTCCCCACGTGCATCATATTGGCTGCTAGCAGTTCCATTGAAATTTATACTACAAAGATTTCTCATACACTTGTGTAATAAGTTTCATTTGAATTCATTACAGGATGGTACAACTCCGTTGTCTGAAGCATGTGAAAAACTCATTGAATTGGAAAATCCCCATAAGGTTTGTAAAATTATGGTCCTTACTTCAACTTAACTCTTGGTGTTAAACATGCAATACAAAAGCCATTATATAATAATAATTATTATTACCATTTACAAGTTGTTCCCTGGACAAAAATTTGCATCTCGCAGTCTTGCATATTTGAATTTCTAATAGCTAAAGCTTTTCATAGTGAGTGCTAATTTTAGTGAGGATTGAATTGAAGGGTCAAATGAAGGGCCAATGTTTCCATTACATTAATTCAATTCACATAGCATGTTTTTAAGTACCAAAAAAAGTACTTCTACATTTGCACACATGAGGCTTATTGCCATATTGTATGATTGGTGTATCCCATGGCTGGACTCAAATGTTAGTTTCTAATAAGTAATGCATCAAAGCCATTGAATTTAATTTTTATAATGCATACAGGGTGCTTTTCAATCAAGGATAATTGTTGTATAAATTAGCCACAAGCAATTAAATAACAGGTACTTGTTGTAAAATAGTTCTAAAAGCAAAAGAAGACATGCTGCTGAATTTTGTTTAATAAAACCTTTAAATAATGTTGATAAAAGTCTCAAGACCCTATTCGTTTCAAGTAAATATGATTAATGCTAATGAATGTATGGTGAGTGGTTAGGCAAAAGCAGCAAATTGTATATAATTAACTACTTCCGTTTAGAAGTTATTCAAAATTTAAATCTAGATTGTTTTATTTTTGCAATGTACTTGATTTAGGGACATTGTATCTTCATTTAGTAATTTGAATTACGGCAAGTTATTCAATTCAGGAAAGATTTGGAATTTTCGGATCCTCTAAAACTATATGCTTTTGATAAGCTAATACTGTGAAGTATTAATTCCTTTTTGTTTATTTTTATTTTATTCCTTTGATTTTATTTATTTAATTAATCCTTTTTGCTTCATAATGCCTATCATGAAATTTTCTTGCCAGGTTGATGTATTTATTGGCATGAGTAATCCAAATTCTAAAGCAATTCAGGATGGTCTTCTGGATGTGATACAGACCTTGTTGGAAGCAGGTGCTGATGTCACTATTGCACGTTCTGTAAGTGATGTTACAGAGTATGTGGGGAAAACCAAAGTCTTCATGCTGTCATGCGCATGTACAGGATAGTTCTGCACCCTCAGCTCCGTGTATACATAATTGTAGATTCCTATGCATTACTAACGATCTTCATACTTTCATGTATTACAATAATGCATATGAATGTGCTGTTCATGCAATTACAAAGATGTTACATATGTTAGTGTATTTGCTATAATTAACAGGATCTTGCACCATCTTTCTTTGAAGCATCCAAATAGCATCTGCATGAATACATTTATCCTTGACGGTGACCAATAATGGCTATCTTAAATTCAAAATGCCAGATTTGATTGCTACAGTTTGATGTGTTTTCATTCAAGGTCTTGCAACAATGCAAATGAGTAACATCTGCCAAATGGAGTTTCAGAGAAAATTGTTTATCAAAATGTGTCATGAAACGTTGCATGCAATGGTTAAGTTATTTATGAAAAGTATAGGAAACAACACTAATGTAATGATAGATGTACACACACACCTGCACCTGTATGGTGAT
The DNA here is from genome assembly GCA_949361645.1 of Spongilla lacustris. NCBI lineage: Eukaryota > Metazoa > Porifera > Demospongiae > Spongillida > Spongillidae > Spongilla > Spongilla lacustris. The sequence goes on along the minus strand of OX442416.1, from coordinate 3,663,541 downwards.
TCATCAGTTTTGTAATAGTGGTATGCCTTGGTTGTGTACTTGAGGCTCAACAGCAACATAGAAAAATGAGCATCCAAACCCCAATGAATGAAATTTGTATAATGTGTAGTATTTAGTTTATGCAGTTAAATTTATCAACTATTTTGGGGCCCATTCATCACATTCAATTCTGAACTAATTGATTACTGCAAAATTAGGTTTATCCTGTGTAATTTCAAAGTAGTTGAGCTGTTTTTGTTAGTAGTAATGGTGGTACATCTCTATGCCAGGTATGTGTTGATGTGTTTGTGCATTGATTAGCCAGGATTTTATGAAAGCACAAAATACTCAACACTGCATACATGGTGAAATTGGAAGGTCCATCAGTCAAGTTCTGGCAAAGGAATCATTTAGCACTCTCTTTGTTTCACACACAAAAGAAGTGTCCTGAAACGTTGCATGCAATGGTTAAATTAAGTATGTACACATTTGATTAGGAAACAACACCAATGCAATGATTATGCAGTGTAGAGTATTTTGTACTTTCATAAAATCCTGGCTAATCAATGCAAACACATCAACACATACATGTGTACCTGGCATAGAGATGTGCAACCATTACTATAAACAGAAACAGCTCAAATACTATGAAATTACACAGGATAAACCAAATTTTGCAATAATCAATCAGTTCAGATGTGAGTATGATGAATGGCCCCCAAAATAGTTGATATATGTAACTGCATCAACCTAAATACTACGAATAATACAAATTTCATTCATTGGAGTTTGGATGCTCATTTTTCTATGTTGCTGTTGAGCCTCAAGTACACAACCAAGGCATACCACTATTACAAAACTGATGAATCACCCTACAGGTGCAAGTGTGTGTGCATCTCATGATGAAATTGGAAGGTCCACCACTCAAGTTCTGGCTAAGGAATTTTTTGCACTCTCATTGTGTCACTTTATGAAGATACTTTTAGATATATAGATATCTCTTAGCCTTGTTTGGTCATTAGTCATGATATACAAAAGCGCCAGAAGTAGCTAAAAATAATTTCTTGGTATAAAGCATCTACAAACTCATGTCATTCAATTTAATTACAGAATGGTAAAAGTATACTGTGGAATGCAAGTTACTCTGGAAATCTTCATCTGATGAAACTACTCATTAAAGCAGGTGCTAATGTCAATCAGCCCACTGAGGTTTGTAATTATACAATGTTGTTGAACTCTGATAAGTGCACACAGTGTATTGCCTTAACTAAGCTGCATGTATGGCATAATGATTCCACTTGAGTACACTCAATTTATGTAGCCATGCACAAAATGAAGTAATTATACCGAATTTTTATAACTTTTATTAGTGGGACTATTGGTCGGGATTTTTACCCATACATGTAGCTGATAAAATATACATGATGTAGAGTGTGAAGTCTCTTTCCTCCTTCTGTAATTGCATTACTTCCTATTACACAACTAGTAAACATTTATTCACAAAATTTGATACAATTGTTTAACTGGACTTAGCAGTAATTCATGCAAACCAAAGGCTTCTCTTCATCAATGTGCACTCTATACCATGTACATTTTAGGTATACAGTGCCCACTATTTCAAACTTAATTTGCCCTACTATGTATTTGTCCCAAAGTTGTATAATTTGTGGTTACGTACCTGTAATGTGGCCAATAAGGAGATCGCAGCAGCAATAATTTAATGTATACCTGAATGACAGATAAAAAAATACATGCCTTTGACATCATCCGCAGTCATAAACACATTTTGTCTGAGAAAATTGAAGACGAACCGTTTCAATCCCTCTTGCAATGCAGCATCCAGGCTGACCAAGCCCAACTTCGTTCCATTTCATCCCCTCATACTTGGTTGCGTGTAACCCCATCATCAGACTTAGGCTTTAAAAAATCCATCGTGGAATTGAGTGTCAAGTGTGTAAATAGTGTAAAAACCATGTGGTTCTACCCTGATTCTGTCGAACAAAAACCATATAGAAGCAAGAATCAGTTGTATTTATTGCATGCATGCAGGAAATGTGAGTGGCACGCAAAGTAATAACTGGACATTAATTAATAATCGAATAGGATCACTTAAAAAACGATCAGCCTAGCCCTTTCAAATAAAAAAGCAGAGAAATTAAAGGCTGCAACACCGAACTGACTGATCCGCCGCCATATATATAAACCTTGTCCCTCGTATATGTACATATGCTCTGACCTTGAGAGCATTACCATCTTTAATTTATGAACAATACAATCACTGCCTCCCAATATACATTTAGCGGACGCGATATAGCAAAAGCATTGCAAGTGGGAAAACGTGCACTTAGTTTATTAAACTGCATCTCCGTAACAAATGCCATGCAATGTAACTAACAGAACAAATCAATTGGTACACGTATAGGACTCCTCTATTATGTACATCTCGAATTTGACCCATTTACAACACTCCAATACGTTGAGAAATGGAGAATTCTAACCCATTGGGTTAGCCATCTTGCATTCACGGCATGGAAAATAATTAGAGCACCAAAATGATTTCCACATGGAGAGATGACATGAAAACAAGTGTACAAAATTTGAAAGGAAAATGTTGTACCGTTACGAGCATATTGTTCAACATCAGTGATAAAATTTAAAGCACAGAAAATTATATAATTGTCCAGCAAAATCATGATTTTGGTGGACAATTATATAATTGTGGTTAAAATTTTATTTTTGACGAAAAGGTGTATACATGCATGTTCTTATTTTCCCTGCATTTCTTACTAGGACAATACAACTCCATTGCATGCAGCATGTCAGAACGGTCATCATGATGTGGTAAAGACTTTGTTGGGAGCAGGTGCTGACTGGGATTTGAATACCTACAACTCAGTAAGTGATATTACGGAGCATGTGACAACCAAAGTCTTCATTTCATTTCATTCAACACTTCACTTTCTCCTTTCAATCTTAGTTCCACATATGCACCCACTGCTGTTAATGGTACCACCTGTATTATACATGTATTTAGTAAGACCTTTGTATAACTTCGTTTTTCTACAGTAAAAAACACATTTTCGTTTTTGCACTACACCTGTGTTATAATTGTGAGCTACCCAATGAGGATCAGCTGCCATAACTTTTGGAAGGAGCATTAGAATCCTTCCATACAAATCAGGTGGATAAACGTACATGTATAGCATCTCCATAATACATTACATAAAACTCGATGAACAGAACAACTTATTATTCAATAGTGACATTGGTGATCCTCTAATTCTGTTCAGATTTTATAGCTTCTAAGCATTCTGCAGCCTCCAATCTGTTGGCAGCATTGCAGGAGGTTGGTTTGTGTGATCCACATATTGCGTTTACACTGCTATGTATGTATTATGACTTTTGCAAGTTGATCACAATACACGTACCACACCACGCACCTTGGCTGCTGCTGAGTTGGCTTTATTTGATCTTGGCACGGAAAATAATTAGAGCACCAAAATTGATTTCTACATAGAGAGATGACGTGAAAACAAGTGTACAAAATTTGAAAGAAACAAGTTGTACTATTACAAGCATACAACATCAGTGATAAAATTTAGAACATAGAAGGGTGATTTTGCTGGACACTGTCCCAATAATTATAGATGTATATTTAAAAAATGTTATTTTCGATGAAAAAGTGTAAACATGCGTGTGATCTTATTCCCACTGCACTTCTTATTAGGACAACAAAACTCCATTGCATGCAGCATGTCAGCAAGGTCATCATGATGTGGTAATGACTTTGTTGGCAGCAGGTGCTGATGTGAATACCAAAAACTCAGTAAGTGAAAGCATGTGACAACCCAAAGTCTTCATTTTATTTCATTCAGCACTTTACTGACTTCTTTCACACTTAGTTCCATGTATGCACCCACTGTTTATAATGGTACCACCTCTATTCTACATGTATTTAGTAAGACCTTTTTATAACTTCGTTTTTCTACAGTAAAAACATATTTTGCGTTTTTGCATTACATCTGTGTTATAATTGTGAGCTACCCAATGAGGATCAGCTGCCATAACTTTTTGCAGGAGTCATGGAATCCTTCCATACAAATCAGGTGGATAAAAATACATGCATCGCATTTCCATAATAGATCACCAGTGAACAGAACCACTTATTAGTCAACAAGATATAAAATTTAATTAAAAAAAAAATTGGTGATGTAGGATTTGTAGACAGCAATTGAGTAAAAAGTAAGGAAACAAGGAATTACGGATATTATGCATTAATTAATTAATTAATATTACAAATCACAGAATTTCAGGCAGGTAGATTTGCTAAATAATGTAGGTATGTAATATTTCAAAATTAATTAATGCATAATATCTATAATTTCTTGTTTCCTTACTTTTTACTCAATTGCTGTCTACAAATCCTACATCACCAATTTTATTTTTATTGATAGTTTATATCTTGTTTCACTCCATTTTTCCCCCCGGCGGGTTCCTACTTATACATTGCACACATGAGAGCTAACAAAGAAGGAAAGTCAACCTTGGAATACTATACTCGTTTATATAGTGCATCGCATCACAGCATTATAAGACAGGTTGATTTGCTCACTTGCTATCACTGGCATCATTATCTGCTCACTTGCTATCACTGGCATCAATATCTACTAACTTGCTATCACTGACATCATTATCTGCTCACTTGCTATCACTGGCGTCATTATCTGCTCACATGCTATCACTGGCGTCATTATCTGCTCACATGCTATCACTGCCATCATTAAATCACAGCATAATCAAACGATTTCTTTTAAACAGCTAATGTCTCTGAAAGTTCTGGCATGTGACTGCACACACTTGACTGAAGGTACTCATACATTCTTCAAAGCCAGTAGCACTGAAAGGCATCATGATTAATTGCCATAAATGCCTGTCCCTGATGTGAGTATGTACGGTATGTGGATTAAAGCAATTGGCCATTCACACCAAAGATGTGTACTAGATTGCCTGCCACTTTCATATATGGTAGATAAAAGGAACACCACTGAATACAGCACAAAATAGGTCTACCATCATGACCAAACTGTATCCCTTGTACCCAGCTGTGTTGCGGCAAATAGTTGGAAAAGGAAGTGAAGGAGGGGAAGGAAGAAGAGGAGAAAAGAGAGGAGGCGGAGGGAGGGAGAGAAGTCGAAGGGAGAGAATGGGCGAGGAAGAGAGGAGAGAGGAAGAGAAGGTGAGAGGAAGAGAGGAGAGAGAAAGAGAAGGTGAGAGGAAGAGAGGAGAGAGGAAGAGAAGGTGAGAGGAAGAGAGGAGAGAGGAAGAGAAGGCGAGAGGATGGAGAAAAGATTAGATAAGGAGGGGATAGCAAGCACAACCACACACAGCTAAGCAATGCACCTCTCAGCAACATATCCGTGGGACATGGCACACACAAACTTACACCCACCTTTCCATTGAAGTCCACCCCTGATTCTGTTGGAATGGTATTCCCTTTCCTCTTCTCTGTGTCCACCTAATAACATCAGCCAAGAACAGCTCTCAAATGGCAAACACACACATTCACATTTGAACAAATACAACAGCAGCATTGCTTGTGGCCATGTCAAGAACAAAGCTGTCCTTATTGAAAGCTTCTGGGGTAGGTACAGCTGTGGAGTTAGATCCAAGAATGCACTGTCATGGGAGAGATATGACTTATGGGGTTATAGGGTTATCAGTACAGCCTGCCAGAATGAGCAGTACCTGATTAACTGTAGTGGGTACCACCAGAGGACATGCATTTATGAAAGACATTCCAGTTCATAGACAAGCAGCCATCTTTCCATCTTTGAAAGCTTGCATAGCATTTTGGGCTATTCCAATATTCAACTGCACACCCCTGTAGATGACAATAAATGAATATGTCTTGGGGGGGGGGGGGGGGGGGGGGCGCATTTAAATGCCTGTCCCAGGAGGCTAGAAAGTATAACAGAAGTTTGTCCAGGGGGACATTTACAAGTCTGTCACGGGTAAGGGGGGGTAGGTCCAACCAATCATGATGTGAATGCCAACTTCTTTGACCTTAATAGCTAGCTACAGCCAGTTGATTATGGATCCTTCATACTTTCGAGATCGGCTTTGTTCTGGTTCTTCTTGCAATTGCTTCCACAAAACGGTCTTTCAGAGCCTCATCGCACGACTCGTCAGCACAACTGTCATCATTTAACTTGGCAATCATCTTAGCCTAACTCACTCACTCAGACTTAGCACCATTCTTTTCTCTTGGCGATCGACGTGTCAGCAGCTCGAAGAGACACGCCAGAGAAACATGACTACGTGTTCAACCCCACAAGCTTAATTATTCTGGAGGTCCACTTTTATGGCTTCTAAACCGTAACTCGGCAGTAAGTTTCTAGCTTGTTGGTTCTAGTGCTTCGATCCGCATAACCGCTTACATTACGCTTTTTAATCTTGACAATTATCCAAGTGAATCTTATCTTATCCTCGAGTGTGGGAACGATTGAGCGCTATCTCTGTTGTCTGAGCTTTCTGGGAAAATGCGCCAGCAGTTTAATCACATTGCATGTATTTGACGGCTCTATTCCAATACGCTCGCTAAAGTCCAACTGATTCTAAGGTTGCTAATAGTATTCATGACACTTCAAATCCTAATAGAACCTACTAACGTAGGTCCCGACAGTGACATTGGTGATCCTCTCTACTGTTCAGATTTTATAGCTTCTAAGCATTCTGTAGCCTCAAATCTGTTGGCAGCATTGCAGGAGTTCGGTTTGTGTGATCCACGTGTTGCGTTTACACTGCTACATAATTATGTGTTATGACTTTTGCTAGTTGACCCACATTACTTGTACCACACCACCCACCTTGGCTGCTGATGAGTTGGCTTTATTTGATCTTGACACACTGTCTTGCAATAGAGATGTCACCTTGACTGTGCCAAAAGGCAAACTCAGCTTAGCATGTGTCATCGAGGCCGCTGATCTAGCTTCCATTTCAGTCTTCTCTATGCTTTGCCAAACCAAGTAAAGACCACATCTTGTCTACACTAAACACTTTCAACTGTCAGCCCAGAAGAACCTTTATCTATTAGAAGGTGCATGTTTTAAACATCCTTACAGCAACAGTTCCATTGCTGATAACGCAAGGTTGCTGTCTGTGTCCTCATCACATGTATTATCCTGGTTGCTAGCAGTTCCATTGAAATTTATGCTGGAATACACTGTGTAATAAGTGTCATTTGAATTCATTACAGGATGGTACAACTCCATTGTCTGAAGCATGTGAAAAACTCATTGAATTGGAAAATCCCAATAAGGTTTGTAAAATTATGGTCCTTCTACTTAACTCTTGGTATTAAACATGCAATACAAAATCCATTAAATAATGATATACAATAATAATTATTATATACAAGTTGTCGGCGAAAAATTTGCATCTCGCTGACTTGCATATTTGAATTTCAAATAGCTGAAGCTTTTTGTAGTGAGTGTTAATTTAAGTGAGGATTGAAATGAAGGATCAAATGAAGGGCCAATGTTTCCATTGCACTAATTCAATTCACTGGATCCAAACTTAGCATGTTTTAAGTACCAAAAAAGTACTACTACAGTAGCACACATTAGGCTGATTGCATTATTGAATGATTGGTGTATCCCTTGGCTTGATTCAAATGTAATTTTCTACAGTAATACATCCAAGCCATAGAATTTAATTTTTATAATCAAGGAGAATTGTTTATAAATTAATCACAGGCATTTAATTAACTGATAATTGTTGTAAAAAGTTCTAAAAGCAAACTTGATTCAATTGTAATTTTCTATCAGTAATACATCCAAGCCATAGAATTTAATTTTTATTATTGTTTTTCAATCAAGGAAAATTGTTTATTAATTAATCACAGACATTTAATGAACTGATAATTGTTGTAAAAAGTTCTAAAAGCAAAAGAAGACATTCTGGTGAATTTTGTTTAATAAAATCTTTAATAAACGTCTCAAGACCCTATTCATTTCAACTAAATATTATTAATGTTAATAAATGTATGGTGAGTGGTTAGGCGAAAGCTTCAAATTGTATTTAATTAAGTTTAGAAGTTATTCAAACTTGAAATTATGATTTTTTATTTTTGCAATGTGCTTGATTTAGGTATTAATAAATTTGACAAGTTAATTAATTTGGAATTTTTGGATGCCTCTAAAATCATATGTTTTTGATTAGCTGATATTGTGAAGTATTAATTAGTTTTTGTTCATTTTGATTTTTTTGATTTTAATTATTTTATTTGCTTCATAATGCCTATCATGAAAATTTCTTACCAGGTATGTGGTTACATGGTCCCTCCAAATGCAAAACAAATTGTGAATGGTTTACTGGATGTGATACAGACCTTGTTGGAAGCAGGTGCTAATGTCAATATTGCACATTCTGTAAGTGATGTTACAGAGTACGCTGGAACACCAAAGTCTTAATGTTGTCATGTACATGGTGGTTCTGCACTCTCAGCTCCATGTATTGTTGTATTCTGTTCATTAAGACCTTCGTACTTTCATGTCATATGAATGTTCTGTACATGCAATTACGAAGATGTTAGATATGTAGGTTTTTTTTGCTAAATTAAGAGGATCTTGCACCAGAAAATGCCCGATTTGATTGCTACAGTATGATGTGTTTGTATCCAAAGTATTACAACACTACAAATGAGTAACATCTGCCATGTTATGTATGAAACGTTTAAGAAACAACACCAATGTAATGATAGATGTACACACACACCTGCACCTGTAGGGTGATTGATCAGTTTTGTAATAGTGTTATGCCATGGTTGTGTACTTGAGGCTCAACAGCAACATAGAAAAATGAGCATCCTAACCACAATGAATGATATTTGTATAATTCGTAGTATTTAGGTTTATGCAGTTAAATTTATCAACTATTCTGGAGCCCATTCATCACACTCAATTCTGAACTAATTGATCGCGGCAAAATTATGTTAATTTCAAAGTAGTTAAGCTGTTTTTGTTTGTAGTAATGGTGGAACATCTCTATGCCAGGTATGTGTTGATGTGTTTTTGCATTGATTAGCCAGGATTTTATGAAAGCACAAAATACTCAACACTGCATACATTATGAAATTGGAAGGTCAAACCACTCAAGTTCTGGCAATGGAATCATTTAGCACTCTCATTGTGTCGCTTTTTGAAGATACTGTTAGATATATAGATATCCCTTAGCCTTGTTTGGTCTTTACACATGACATATACAAAAGTGCCAGAAGTAGCTAAAAAGTAATTTCTTGGTAAAAATACATCTACAAACCTATGTCGTTCAATTTCATTACAGAGTGGTAATAGTCTACTGTGGAATGCAAGTTACTTTGGAAATCTTCATCTAATGAAACTACTCATTAAAGCAGGAGCTAATGTCAATCAGGCTACTGAGGTTTGTATATATACAATGTTGTTGAACTCTAATCAGTGCACAGTGTATTGTCTTAACTAAGCTGCATGTATATGCCATAATGATTCCACTTAAGTATACACCATTTATGCAGCCATGCACAAAATGTAGCACATATGTAACTAAAAACATTTATTCCCAATTTTTATAACTTTTATTATTGGGACTATTGGCGGGGATTTTTACTCACTGGTGCTAAAATATACATGATGATTACTTGCTATTGCACAACTATTGAAAGTTTATTCCCAAAGTTTGAGACAATTGTTTAACTGGACTTAGCAGTTATTCATGCAAACCAAATCCCTCTATTCATCAATGTGCAGAAGAAGAACTCTACACCATGTACATTTTAGGTAAACAATGCCCACAATTTCAAACTTAATTTGCCCTACTATATATTTGTCCCAAAGTTGTATGAACTGTGGTTACATACCTGTAATGTGGCCAATAAGGAGATCGCAGCAGCAACAATTTAATGTATACCTGAATGACAGATAAAAAAATACATGCCTTTGACATCATCCGCAGCCATCGACACATTTTGTCAGAGAAACCTGAAGACCAACAGTTTCAATCCCTCTTGCAATACAGCACCCAGGCTGACCAAGCCCGAATTCTTTCCGTTTCATCCACTCATACTTGGTTGCGTGTAACCTCTAGGCTTTTAATAAAAATCCCATCCTGGAATTGTGGGAATAGTGTAAAAACCATGCAAATCTACCGAACAAAAACCATGTTAAAGCATTTATTACTTCAATTGCATGCAGGAGATGTGAGCGATCACGCAAGGTAATAATCGGAGATTGATTAATAATCGAATTGGATCAGCTTTAAATACGATCAGTCTAGATCTTGCAAAAAAAAAAGCGGGGGAAATTACTGGATGTAATACCGAACTGTCTGATCCGCCACCGTATATATGGGACAGTGTCCAGCAAAATCGGGCTTGTGGGGTTATAATTTTATCACTATAAAATTTACACGTTGTACTAAACAACACATCTTCGCAACGGTATTATGTTTTCCTTTCAAATTTCGTACACTTGTTTCCACACCATTTCTCTGTGTGAAAATCGATTTTTGTGATCTGCACCTTTTCCGTGCCGTGAATACAACAATCGTTAACCCCGCGGGTTAGAAATCCACATTTCTCCATGTACGAGTGTTGAAAACGTGTCAAATTCGGTGTGTCCTGTAGCTATTGATTTGTTCTGTTCGTTAGTTTCTGAATCATCAGTTACGAAGATACAGTTGAGCAAACTACAAGCACATTTTCCCGCTTGATTCGCGCCAATGATACAATCACCGCCTTCCTATTCACTGAGCGGGACGCGATTTGCCAAAATCATTGGCGCGAATCAAGCGGGAAAACGTGCCCGTAGTTTGTTCAACTGTATCTCCGTAAAGGATGATATAGAAATTAACGAACAGAACGAATCAATAGCTATAGGACTCCTCTATGTGCAACCCGAATTTGACGCGTTTTCAACACTCGTACGTGGAGAAATGAGGATTTCTAACCCGCGAGGTTAACGATTGTTGTATCCACGGCACGGAAAATGTGCAGATCACAAAAATCGATTTTCACACAGAGAAATGGTGTGGAAACAAGTGTACGAAATTTGAAAGGAAAACGTAATACCGTTGCGAAGATGTGTTGTTTAGTACAACGTGCAATTTTTATAGTGATAAAATTATAACCCCACAAGCCCGATTTTGCTGGACACTGTCCCATATATATATATAATAATAATTATTATTATTATATATAATAATAATATTACATAATTATTGTATATATAAACCTAGCCCCTCGTACATGTATATATGCTCTGACTTTTTTTTTTTTGCTGTGTAGGTTGCTTGCGGAAGCAAATGCAGTGTATTAAATTATTGTCTATACGAAAGTATCATGTTTTGTGGCTTAAAAAGTGCTAAAGTTGCAAAGCGGCTGGGGCTTCGCCCCAGACCCATTTGGGTGAGCTTTGCATACCCCCTTGCTGGGTGGATCGAGGCCCGGCATATCCCTCTCCACCCTTGTGGCTGCCTACCAACCCTCGCTGCAAAATCCTAGATCCGCTTCTTTATTTGTAGGGGGGGGGGGGGGGGGGGGGGGAGGGGCCATTATTGCATTATGTCCCCGGGCGCTCAACAACCATACTACGCCACTGAAACAATATAATCACTGCCTCCCTATATACATGTACATTGAGCGGAAGCAATATAATTGGCGTGAATCAAGTGGGAATAGTTTATTAAACTGTATCTCCATAACAAATGCCATGCAAATACGAAGAGAACAAATCAATAGGTATAGGACTCCTCTATTATGTACATCTCGAATTTTGACGTGTTTACAACACTCCGATACGTGGAGAAATGGGGAATTCTAACCCGTTGGGTTAGCGATCTTGCATTCACGGCACGGAGATTAATTAGAGCACCAAAACCTATTTCCACATAGAGAGATGACGTGAAAACAAGTGCACAAATTTTGAAAGGAAAATATTGTACCGTTACGAGCATATTGTTCAACGTCAGGGATAAAATTTAGAACACAGAGGAGTGATTTTGTTAGACACTGTCCCAATTATTATATTTTATAGTTAAAATTTTATTTTCGATGAAAAGGTGTATACATGCGTGTTCTTATTTCCACTGCATTTCTTATTAGGACAATACAACTCCATTGCATGCAGCATGTCAGAACGGTCATCATGATGTGGTAAAGACTTTGTTGGGAGCAGGTGCTGATGTGAATACCAAAAACTCAGTAAGTGACATTACAGAGCATGTGACAACCCAAAGTCTTTTCATTCAGTACTTCACTTACTCCTTTCACTCTTAGTTCCACGTATGTACCCACTATTTATAATGGTACTGCCCGTAGTCTACATGTATAAGACCTTTGTATAACTTAGTTTTTCTACAGTAAAAACATATTGTGCCTTTTTGCACTAAATCTGTGTTATAATTGTGAGCTACCCAATGAGGATGAGCTGCCATAACTTTTGGAAGGATCATTGGAATCCTTCCATAAAAATCAGGTGGATGAAAGTACACATAGCAACCCAACAGAACCAGTCAATATAGTGACATTGGTGATCCTCTATACTGTTCAGATTTTATAGTTCTAGGCATTTTGCAGCCTCCAATCTTTTTGCAGCATTGCAGGAGGTTGGTTTGTGTGATCCACATGTTGCATTTATGCTGGTACACATGTATTGTGGCTTTTGTAAGTTGGCCCACATTGCCACACTGAACTGTCCAACTGAGTGTCCCGCAATAGAGATATCACCTTATGCCAAATAGCAAGCACAGATCAGCATGCGTCATGGAGGCCTGGGAATACGGTTTCTTGCTGATCATTATTCTTCTGCAGCTTACATCTCAATCTTCTTGGCTTTGCTAAACCAAGTAATGACCACGTTTTTTTCTATAAACACCTTAAAAACTGTGTCAGCCCAGAAGAAACTTTATCTGTCAGCAAAGCTGGCAATCACCCTCATAGACAGAATGTACTTTCATCCAAGTTATAAGATGCACGTTTTAAAAATCTGTATAGCAACATTTCCACTTCTGATAAAGCAAGGTTGCTCTCTGTGTCCTCACCTCAGTTCCATCACCAGGATTGGGTCTTCACTTGGATTAAGAGGAAATGCAGGTAGCTATCAAATGACGGATGGGCATTGACACATCTTCTGGGTCTAAGTGTGCTCTTTGTCCTCAAACATTCTTGACCGTGACCTGCAAGTTTGGTTATGATCTTGTATATGGAACACATTTGTTCAAGTCTGTCATTATGGAGGCCAAAATGGCAAGATTGAAGGTTGGTAGCGGCTTACGTCATAATCACCAACACACCAGCCAGCTCAAGTCTTATTACCCAATTGGATATGTTCGCGATCAGCAGCTCTTGATTTCCCTGTGGTCTCAGCTCTTAATTCAACCCTGATTCATAAAGCATGCAGGTACCACAGTTGGGTCTGTTACCTCTTTTGCAGAACTTAGGAAGATCTCAAACATGCTTTATTTAGGAGGCTTTGATTAAGCCATACATATTTGTGATGTCAGTGCCCTGTAAGCTCATAATACTGTGAACGTACAATAGTAACCAAATGCTTTACGTTGCCCATACGTGACACCTATAGCAACATGCACGCCATTTTTAATCACGCGATGAAAAGGGTGTATTGAATCGCATAATAGCGACAAAAAATATAGTACTACTTTTAACAGATCTAGACATCATTAGCAATTCTTCAGTGAAGCTTTTCCTGAGCCACTGCATGTGGGCCAATGTCGCGTTTTATATTGTGTTTTGTGTACCGCAGAAAAAGAGTTTTCTGCGGTACATGTACTGATGCAACTGCATGAATTGAATATATCTTGCAAACCTCAAGAAATGCATCACAGAGATGATACGTGTAGGTAGAATTGTACAGCAGGTTGAATATCCTAAAATGACCAATTTACAAAGTACATGTACTCACTTCCTAGGTCAACCTGTTTGTTTTAACTTTCTGCAGCAAGCCCCTGATATTTTTTTCCCCCGTTTTCCTTGCGACATTGAAGTTGTGAAGATACAATGTAGCAGTATTTCAGGCATGTAACAAAAGCATTTGCACACAATGCACATGCCATTAATATACTTAGTATTGTACATTAATTTGAAAGAGCACTGAAATGCTATGTTAAACTTGATGCGATATTTACATCCAGGTTTACAGACGTGCAGATGTGAGTAGGGTCAACTATCGATAAGGTTTGTCCTTACCACTTACCGGTTATCCGATACCGTTAAGCAACCGGTAAGACACTTTTCTTATCATTACCTTTCAGTAAGAGATAACTTCTAACCGAATATTATCGGTAACACTCGGCTTTCTTATTGATTTTTTGTTTTTCTTGAACTCGCCTTCCAAATAATTATTTACGACAACATGTGGGCAAAATTAACCGAATTAGTGTTATGAAAATTACTAGAGGGAATTTTTGCACTACACGTGTACAACAAGAGTACATGTTTGAATAGAAGTTGTTTCTAGCACTGTGACGTCAGAGCAACGAACTATGCGTTTGCGGACACACGTAAATCAATATACGGTCCGCTGGTACTGGTACATGGTGTACAATTAACAACTACAGAGAGTGGGGAGACTTAACGTTTTTAACTTACATGTATCAAAATAAAGCTACTAGATAAGAAACACCATAGGCTAAAACGCTTCGTCATCACAAAGCCTAGGGTCCATATGATCAAGTTGCCATTGCAGCTTCCTTGCAAAATATCAGATTATTCCGAAGGAGATTATTGGCCATCGAAGCGCAACCAAAGTACGAAATTAAATGGGTAGGTTGGACCAAGGACCGTTAATAGTCCGCACACAACACTTGCCCTAAATGGGAGCCCATCAATAACCTTGCAGGCTGTGAAGGAATGCATGCAAGGAACTAATAGGGAAGGCCACAACCTACTGGATCACGGATGCCTAATGATACTAAGATACCAACAGATACCCTTTGGACACGCCTATTACCTTAGCGGTAATCATTACCGTTCAGTAAATAAGCTTATCGGTAAGTTTTTTTTATCGATAGGCATAGAGTGATTTCAGTAAATATTCGATAATAGATGTTTACTTACCGATAATTACCGATATGCTCAAAACCTTATCGATAGTTGACCCTGGATGTGAGTAAACCGCACATTCGGCACAATGATTTATACAGGATAGTATTAAACGCAAATGCCCCCCCCCCCCCCCCCCAATTCTTTTTATTTTATTTTGAAAATCGGACGTATTTATTATTTTTTAACATCAGTGATAAGTATGCATAAATATGCAGGTTATATAAAATTATATATGTATACAATCTCTTCTAAGCTTGAGTGAACCTAGATTCACATTACACTAGGTTTACATGCAGAGAGAGGCTGAGAGGGACACTAGATACATGTCTCTTTGATGAACGGGATCATCAGATCAGTCGGGTGCTTTGAATGGAGCGGGCGGCATCGTAGCCATATGCATCCAATGGTTTTACTTTAATGTGAATCAGTTCCATTTGGTCTGCCATGCTGGCGATTGTAAACTGTCTTTGCGCCGTATCTACGTACCGCGTCTAACTTTTTATGCCGCGCATACATGCATACGCGAACCTTTTAATACATCATACTTTCATAGTTCCGAAACCATGCACGTAATCGATATTAGAACAAATGAAATTAATATAAACCACTTGCGTTGACATCACGCATTCTTTGCGGGTGAGGGTTGGAGGGGCAGCTACAGCAGTTAATCAATATTCTGATTAATAAAATGGTTCACCGTTGCTGCTGGCGTTGCACTATGTTTGACACTAAGCCTCTTGAACCATCGTTGCAAAGGTAACTTCACCGTTTGTGCTGGACACCGTTTTCCTACTAGTGATTAAATTTGGCATCAGACTGATCAGATTGATAGTATTTTCGGTGTTGGAGCTACATGTGTATGATAAGTTTTACCTCCGTGACCTATCAGGCCTTGGATACAGCGTGCAAAGTGACTCCATTACATCAAAATTGTATCATAAGCACACAAGGGATGGGGAAATACGTTTCTATACAATTTGGCAAGAAACGAATACTTATCGCTGAAATATAACGTTTTAAAAACACGTTAATTTTCATCATTTATAACGGTACCGTGTAATCATCTGCCACATCTTTATAATAACTCACAATTGGTTAAAATGTTACTTTCGATTTGAAAGTAAATACATGTGTTTATTTTATTTCCCCTGCACTTCTCACTAGGACAATGCAACTCCATTGCTAACAGCATGTAAATACATGTATGGACGTCAGGATGTGGTGAAGACTTTGTTGGGAGCAGGTGCTGATGTGAATACCAAAAACTCAGTAAGTGTACTCCTTTCATTCTTAGCTCCACGTATGCACCCACTGTTTATAAGAGTACAGCCTGTATTCTATTCACTACTAAACGACCATTGTAACTTAGTTTTTTTTGTAGTAAAATCAAAATGTTTGTTTTTGCACTAAATCTCTGTTATAATTGTGGGCTACCCAATGATGATCAACCACTGTAACTTTCGATAGGAACATTGGAATCGGTCCATGCAAATCAAGTGAATTAAATTTCATGAAGCATTTCCACTGATATAAAACTCAGTGAGCAGAACCACTCATTAGTCAATAGTGACAAGATCTTTTTACACATTGACCCTTTTAGGAGTGATTTTTAAAAAATGAGACCGTTTATATCTCTGTGGGGCATTGAACCTCACAAGTATAACAGAGTAGTGCCACAAAATTTGATCCACCATACATGTGACCATAGGAAATGAGTAAATATGTTAAAAGCCTATAGTGTTAGCCATTCCAATTCGTGGTTCAAAGTTAAAGTACATTTATAACGTTAATGAAGTGTACAATATTCTTGGGAACTGTCCCAATTAACATATTAAGTAAGTGCGCAATTATTAAATAAACTATATCTACACTAGCACAATGAGAAAAGTTTGCAAAGATACCAATCCTGTTGCTCTATTGTGCACTAAAGAGAGGAATTGAATTAACCCCATGGTTGTCAAAAATGCCTTATAGTCAAACACTCAATATAGAAGAGCAGACAGACAGATTATGTGTGCATTTATAAATAGATGTGTATGGGATTGAGTGTTACATGAACATACAGATTCAAGGTTTTGTGAAGACAGTAAAGTCTGATGTATTGCATGCCCCTCCCCCTTTAACTCCTAGTTGTCATTCTGCACTCCCATCTCCCAAGGTCCAGTCAATTCATGGTACATGTACACACTGTTGTGATTCTCTGCAGAATCATTTGAGGTTATGTCATTCATTTGCATTACAGAAAGGAGAGAGCCCATTGTATATAGTAACGAAGAATGAACATTTAGATGCAGTGAAAACACTTCTTGAAGCAGGAGCAAATGTTAAGGTTGGTAACTTATAGTGTGCTAATGAACTATCCATCGAGGGAGTGGGGAGTAGTGAAACATGTGGCTCCACACACTCTATTGTCTGTGTTATAGTCTCACCACAGAGTACATTAACATTCCTTATCTCATCATTGCAAAGCGCACAGCAATATAGACAATTAGGATTTATGTATGCTGGTGTGTAAAATGTTTGAGAATTATTTATTATTATGGTGTTCTACTGAATTCATTATCATCAGAACACCATGACTTGTTATCTAATTCACTTTCTCACAGAGAATGTTTTTAAACTGCTCCTTAGTTGTTTTTGGTTCATGGTGAAATAATTGGATATAATGGAGGGATGTTGGCAATATTCATAAAAAAAGAGTTTTTCCTCTAGCAACACAACTACAGAATTACACATTGCTTTTTACCATCCATTTGCAATTCATGCATTGAAAGTTTAAGCTATTCTGGGGGTGAATCCCTCAGTCACTTGCATGTGATTTTTTTTTCAGTGGAATCCATTTTTAAGGATCTTGTTCATGTATTATATATATACACGAATGATCAATTTACTAATTTTGTGTTCATATTTTTTTTCAGAATGAAGCAATATTGTGTGTAGCAATCACTACTTATACACATGATGTTGATTTAGTGAAGACACTTATTGAAGCAGGAGCAAATGTCAATCAGACTGACAATGTTGGTAATTTGGTGTATTTTGTGGTGGACCATTAACAGTTAGGGGTACAGGCAGATGTATTTTAAGGCTATGCACATTGTGTGTTAAACAGGCAACCCTATTGTTTGTGCTATATATAATCTCATCCCAGAATTGCACCAAAATTGAAGAACAATATTTGATGCTATTGCTAACCTCATACCTTCGCTCTAATGCAGCATAAATGTTTTACTTTTACATGTGCATAGTTCATGAGTTATATTTGGTCATAAGTTGAACAATGCCCAGTAAAGCAGAAAGGACAGCCATTTTGATAGTTACTACATTGTGGAAATTCAAAAATTCACTTGAATTGTAGGGAATCATTTTATTATTTTTTATATAACTGCATATTTAACATAACATACACAACCATTAGGGCATACACACAAAACATTAAGCATTTCTGCATGCTGAGCAGTGCAGATTGATGGCAGAGTCTAGTTGGGAGCATTTGGCTCAATAGTATGACGATCTTGAGCCACAAAGACACATAATTTCAGAACGTAGCAACAAAAAGTTCAATTTGGCAGGAGCCATTAAAAGGATTAGGCTGTATGGCTGACCAGGCTTTTATATTATTATATTATCTCATATAAAAGCATACGGTATTAAACCAACGTTTGAGTCATTTTACAGCTTCTGGTGAATCCTTCATTCACTTGTATATGCATTGTTATCATGTAGACTCTATTCTTGATGTGTATGTAATCTATGATTTGTGGTACATAAAAGATGTCAAACATTAGAATCACTTAAACTTTGTGTTTGTATTTTGCAACTGCCAAAACAGTTTCCCAGAATTGTAATGCAAAAGCATAAATGAAGAAGTGTGGCAGCAAGTTATATGACGAGCTCATATTACCCAGAATGCTTTGGTAACACATTTTTGTCATCACACTTTAGTTATATTTTATATAATTATGAAAACTTAATATATTAAAAAAATTTATCCTGTAAGGCATAAAGTTATACATGTATGATGAGCTCATATTTAACAAAACACTTTGATAACACACTTTTGTAATCATACTTTATATAATTATGGTATATTTAAACCAAGTAAAAAATTAAGCATACTCTGAATAAAAATTCAAAAAGGGCTGCAAGGAATCATTTTCTCAAAACCTCTCCCAAACACTAAACGTAGGCTGTTGTTGTGCACATTGGTGTATTTGTTCAACACTTAGATTTTAATGATCTACAGCATTCATGCTTCAGTCAATTGCACAACTATCAATTTGCATGATCCATCGATTGCGCAGCATTAATATCCCATGTTATGTACACAATAACATTTAAATTTCATGTCAGGGTAGGTAGTTATATTTTTTATCTGTTAGCTGGCACGTCTTTTTAAAAATTACTGTCACGTAAATGATAATTTGAATACATAACTTTGTTTGAGTTCTCTGATAAGTTTGAAGGCCACAATAGTAGTAAACTTAGTAGGAAAATACATTAGTAGACTGATATCCTGTACATAAAAACACTAGATCCCCACTGCTATATTAATTGGAATAGGAATAAGACTATTCATCTCTGCATATCCTTTGTCTCTTGCATTGTGGTGCTGCTTGCATGCAAGCCACTTCTTAATTCAATTACACTTCTTGTACAAAAATTCTTCTTCTGATTCCTCATCACCTTGTATCATATACGTTTTAAAGCAGAACCAAATAGTACAACTCTTTTATAGGTTGTTACAAATCCTCCATTCTATCATGAGGATGTGGCTACACAAGACTATTCAAAGTTGCTCAAACACCTAGATGTACATGCAAGTTGATGCTAGTTAACTGCGCAAGTAAATAATGTCTGCCTTTAGTGTGCAATAAGGATCCTCGATAGAAACCATTATTAATGAACTGTATTGCTGCTTGTTTTGGTGTTTATTTTATTTATTGCTTGTTGTGTTCCTTTGCTCCATTTCAGAACAATGAAACTCCGCTGTATGTGGCAAGTAAAAGCGGTTATCAAGCTATAGTAGAGATCTTACTGGGGTCTGGTGCTGATGTGAATATAAAATCACAATTTGTAAGTGACTTTATATAATTACAAAAATACCAAACAAATCCAAAAATTCTTTTACAATAGATGTGCAATGGGAATTTATATTTCAAATGGTTTCATATATTTAATTGCCATCCTTCATACATGCATATATTATGCGCAAAGCATGGATTTGTGCACACCCTGGATCCGTGGTGCAAACTATGGATTGGTCGCGCGATCCTGGGGCAAATCTGCCATTAATAATGGTTGAGTCACCTGGCCAGTTTTGTACTAAATCAAAAAAAAAAGTGCTTGGAATTTTCCTCCATTGTAATATTTTGGGTTAAATAGGATATGCAACTTTTTGAACATTCCAGGCTACCTCCATGCCCCTCTCCTCTGAATGGCTCTGAAGAGCATGATTTAGACAAATAGTCCATACCTATCTAGGCCCATAGCCAGTAAGTCTGGCAGGGGGATGGATTAATAGGACTGCAGGACTTCAGCCAAATTAGTCCTCCTTGTGTTTATAGGGAAGCAAGGTCTACTATAGAAGTTAGTACACTATATGACGGACTGTTGAAAACATTCAAATAATGCTGAAATTTATATTGTAAAAAACATACACACATACATGTATGTTTATGAAACAATTCCTCTGTAAGAGGTTTTTTTTATAACCTACCTTATACATGACCTCGTCTTTGACACTGCCATAAAAATCTTCCACATACACGAATTCCCTAACATGGCTAGCACGGAGATGTCACTTGAATCTAACACATATACATTTTTTAAGTGACAAAGAATACATAGCAAGTACTTGTCACATGTTTATAATGCTGGCTGGTGAATAGAGCACAACTCACAGACCAAGTGCAACTTCACCCAAAACTTCAAACAGTCAGTTCAAGTCCCATTTATAAGTGCAACTACCCAACAGATTTGCTCTCTGATTTCCTTTTTTGATTAATACATCTGACAAAAACTTCTGGAAAGTGTTTTATTGCCTTGCAAAGCCAGACTGAAGTAGTTGGAAGACCCAGACTGGCCAGACCGTCAACTTATCAACTGCTGTTGTAAATTTGTATGGAACAGGAAATCACACAGACATGCAGTTTGTCTGTGACATTATCATACGTAAAGGTTATACCATGAATGAGGTGGTGTGTGCTATAAGACAGCTGAAGAACAAATTATTGGGATTCCAAAAAGTATGTCTTGGTACTCTTGGGACACAATCCAATTGAAGCCCAATGCCAAACTACACACATCCAGGAACAGTATAATGAGGTGGAAAGGTGGTGCAGGGAGTTATTTCCCACCTGAAGGGCCCCATTATATGCAATCCGCATATGTGTCTTTAACCCGGACATGCAAAATAAAGTGCAAAGATGCCATGTGTGTGCAAATAATGACTCCCTTCCAATGGAAAATATGGTAGATGGTCAGTGCGCCCCGGATGAGGCAGTCTATTTAATGTTAAATGTTCGAAGTGGGGTATGGGCATTACAACTTTCCATGACCCATGCATCCTTGTGTAAATTAATTCTATTTCATTTCTATTGCAGGATAGTTGGGATCCATTGCGTGTAGCAGTTTTTAATAACCATCCTGAAGTGGTGAAGACACTCATTGCAGCAGGATTTAATATAAATAAGACTGATGCGGTAGGCATATGTATGCTGTAACCACCCTGCTTTATAAATGTATATGATGTCATCAACTATGTGTTACACCAGTTCTGAATACCTTTATTTAGTAATCTCTGCAATTTAGCATCCATCTTATTTCCCTAGCCATAATACCCGTGTCAGGTTCTGCTGATGATTGATAGAGATTCCATCTGAATATGTTCAAGACAGATACAATAAATTTTGGCATGCAAATGATCTTGTACATGTATTCACAATACTTTAAATTTTCAATGCCAACTAATTTGACAGTTAGACGTACATGTGTTTTGACATTTTTGCACATGATCTATTAAGGTTCATGATCCATGCATCCATCGCGCTGTACTAATATGCGACCAACAGTCGATCGAACACATTCCAAATTGTATGATCCATTCGATCGCACAGTACTGAATTTGCTTGATTCATCCACTAATTACTTTATTGGCGCATGTTTATTATTATAAAAGAATGGGCCTATTTTTGGTTATGGATGTTACTTATACGGTGTATCAGCAGATATATATTTTTGTGGTCTGGCGCAAAACAAACTTTTTACTTGTGCCCTTGGAACATGAGTAAGCTTCCCCTAATAAACCGAGCATCAATATGGCGGATAATAAAGCAATTATCGCAATTAAAACCCACGCGTAATGTGACCATGACAGCAATTGTATTGGTTAGATCTACATATACCGGTATACAATAATATCATGTTCATTCATTATAAATTGTTCTCTTATTCATTTACGGACAAGAATTAAATAGTAGCGCATACGCTTTATGAATACCCTGCTGAATTTATGCGGATGATCTCAAACAGCCTCATCTTTAATTTCACCACTAGGTACCTTTCATTCTCGGTCCGAGTGACGCCAATGCTTCAGTTTTTATTTTTTTATTTTTTTGGTGGTTCGTTTGTTTGTTTATTATTTTGTTTATTTCTCGCTTTCCATCTTGAAAAAACTGTGTGGCGAAGTGTTCTCATCTTTCATTATATACCTTTTGTCTCTGGAGGACTGGGGAATTGATTATGGTCTGGATGCTGGCTCCAAAGATAATATATAGATCCTTCTGGGTTAGAATAAGCATACTACCTCTCAGGGAGCACTGATGGGAATCATATAGCGCGCTTCTTTGAGAGCAAAATATGATAACGAATATACAATATATATGGGACAGTTTCCGAGAAAATGGCCCTTCGTTTATAATATAAAATTGCTATGTATATGTTTCGAGCAAAGCGTGGATTTGCGCAATCCCGGGATTGTCCTGCGCAAATCCTGGATCCATGGTTTGTGGTAGGATTGACCGCGCAATCCTGCGATTGCTCGTGCGATCAGGACAATATTTTGCAGCAAGCTAGAGGTGAGGTCCCTGGCCTGGGGCCCCAGTGGCGTATTTAAGGGGGGGCTCAGGGGGCTAAGGCACCCCCCTCCGACCCAAAGGTGAGGTCCCTGGCCTGGGCCAGTGGCGTATTTAAGGGGGGGCTCAGGGGGCTAAGGCACCCCTCTCCGACCCAAGAATGAATATAATTAAAATAATCAAATAGTGAGTACGCTCATAATTTCCCTTCGCAGGCATATACGTACGCTTTAGCGCGGTAAATTAATTCAATTCACTTCTATTATTATCATCACTATATAAGATTAGCGTAAAGTCCACTTTGCCCCCACCGAAAAAAAATGTCTCGTGTTTAAACGAGCGTATCTTCGTAATCATGAACGCAGCTGCATGCGTGCCGTTCTTTAAAATCCTGTGAAATGCTAAAAGGATGTCGGAAGCGTTAACGATTACGAAGATGCGCTAGTTTAAACACGAGACATTTTTTCGTTGGGACATGTATATTATTATACGTAGTTGGATTCCGTTGACTGTTAGTCGTCCTCCAGCTGAAAAGCGCAATTTAGTTACTACTTCGTCAACCACTTGAAGCCAGATGCTGATTACATGCACTTTTACAATACATGCATGTATAAATTTATCCTTGGCATGGATATAGTTTCAGAAGTTTGCAGATCTTCCATCAGCAGATTGTACCCACATGCAGTGATAAAGCTGCATTGCTGGCAAATACCAGAGCGCTTATCGGTATTCACAACATACTCAGCGGATCATTTAGTGTGCTGAAGCGCTATTCGGCGCGGCTTTTGGACATATGCATGCACCCTATTAGATTGAGCCGTTGTATTTCTGTTAAACTATACTGCTGAGTGGGCGTGGTTGCAAAAAAATTCGCGCGCGCGGAGCGCGCTATCTGTCCGGCACCCCCCTCCTTCAATTTTTGGATACGCGCCGGTGGGCCACATTGTTTCCGAAGAAGGCATTTCTACAGACCACAGTAAGATCGCAGCTGTGAGTAGTTGGCCTGCCCCTCCCTGTAAAAAGGATGTTCAGAGATTTCTTGGACTGGCTAATTATTGTAGGCGTTTCATTAAGGGTTCTGCTGACATTGTCAAACCTTTGCAACGTACGCTTGATTGAAAAAAAAAAATCGCTCTTTGAGTGGACAGATGTAGCCAAAATGCATTTACACGCCTACGATATGCACAGTGCCTAGTCACAGTACCGGTTTTGGCTTTCTTTGAGTACGGAGTACGTACAAGCAATTAACCTTTTGTGTTATAGACACTGATGCTAGTGATGTGGGAATAGGGCCGTTCTGTCTCAAATCTATGAAGGTGGATTAAGAACGAGTGGTAGCCTATGCAAGTTGTTCTCTGACCAGACAGGAGCGTCAGTATTGCATAACCCGACGGGAACTATTGGCTGCTGTTGAATTCATTCAGTTTTTTTACAAGATTCTGGTCAGGATTATACCTACACAGAATGTTGTGTGGTTCTACCTTAATTTCAAGAGTCTTGAACACGTATCAATTGTGTTGAGAAGTGTTGGTATTTCACTCAGCAACGAACAATTGTGAGTATCAACTGACTGTGTGTATAGTGCAGTGTGAGCATGTGACTGTCAAGTGTCAATCACCAATTGCTGTAGCATGATTCCTTTGCACTATCGACTTTGATATAGAAAACAACAGGAATCCATCAAATCTGATAGGACCCAAGATGGAGGGAGCGTGACATGCTGACATTGTTATATCCTCAGCATGGTGAATGATTGTACTAAGCCACCAGTGATATGTGAGAGAGGAAAGGAGAAACGTACAGAGCGATTTCACTGCTGGATGTTCTGAGCTGCATGGTGCCTGATCATAACCATGGTCAGGAGCTTTAACAGGCTGCAGAGATATTGTCTCTGCAGCTGGAACAGGCAAGGACAATGTGAAGCCTTCTACTTTGAACAGGCACATACACTTGAGCGCTGGGAATTGCCATTTCCCCTTTTCTCTGCGTTCTCAATATAATGTGCCAATCGAAGCTTCAATTTTGAAGAAATTCACAGAACAAATGGAATATGGCTTACCATTAAAAACATGTAATGGGCACACAACTAACATAGCTCTACCAAAGTATAATGTATCAAAACCAGCCACCATCGTATTCGTACCACAACGCCGTGGCTGTCCCGGAGAGTAAGGGTACCCCAAACGTCACAGCGAGGTTTCTGAAGATGCTACAACGCAAACAACGTAGCGATGGGCACATAATAGACTATGAGCATTAAATACATAAATAATGACGAGGACAGTTCTTCTAGATAGACGGATTCTGTCCCCCAAAGTAAAAATAATGGCCTACACATGTATTCGTTTTCTTTATTGTTAAACAATGGCGCAAAATCCAATTTAGTAGCATTTACCGTATTTTCAGTCCATTTTCATTTTTTTTTTTTTTGTTTCCACTCTCGCACAAAAACATGAAAACCAAGAAATATACGCTTTTAGCATCAGACGAACCATTGAACGTACAAAACGCTAGTTATTAAGTTTGCAGGATTGATAATTGCTGTTATATGGCGACCGAGATGGCGACAACAGAGGTGGAGGTTCCAAAACCCAGTCGGTCACAAGGGCAGGAAGCGCGGCATAACGGTTAACCATTTAGTGTTGAATGCGGTGGGCAGTACCACTTATGCGCACGAGTGTACCAGTTAATAGCTTCGCTAGAATTTGCCGCTAAACGAATTACAGCAATTAATATACATGTTCTTTCTTGATACGAATCATTGAAAAACGAACCTAAACAGTATCATGCAAAGCGTCGACGAACAAAAAAATTAAAAAAAATACGGTAATGGATGATTAGTGGATCTTCTATGGACTAATTTATTAAAACTTGACAAGACGTGCATCGTTACCTTGTGACCCTTTTTTGGTCATCGTAGGTGCGATTCACTCGTGCAAGGATAGGGCGCGCTAAAATTGCTGAAGTCTATGGGGCACGTGATTCTTTTCCTATCCTTCTATATATTATCTCTGACCCTACGAACTGACCAACTTGCTCGCTGGATAGAGAAGATTCAGGAGTACGATTAGAGAAGATTCAGGAGTACAATTTCAAAGTGGTGCATCGCGGAACTGTCGGGCGGAAGGAAGGAGTACACAGCATAACAATGCCGATGCTCTATCAAGGCAGCCGTGTAAACAAAGTGGGCGTGATAGCCACGTCGTGTGAGTAGTGACGCATGCAGTGTACTCCCGAGGAAATAAAGAAATTGCGGCAACTGCCCGTCAGAGGATGCTGTAAAGTACTATAGTCCTGGTGTTGGGAGGGGCGGTGCCTATACTGCAACCGTCCAAAATGCTCTATGTGTTAGATGGGGCGTTGTGGAGAAGATTCTTAAATGGAGTGACCATGCAGTCACCAACAGCTATAGTACTGCCTTCAATGCTGCGGGACGATGTGCTTGGGAAATTGCATGCGATGATATGTGGGCCTGGAGGTCACCTTGGAGAAGCAAAGCTGATACATCGTGTACATTCTGGCCTGGCTACTAAGACAGCGTGAAAGTTTGGTGCAGGACATGCATGTATCAAGTGTGCACAGATTAAGAAAGACTCCGATCCCTCAAAGGAAGGCTTCCATGCAAACAACAAAGGCAGGGTATCCTATGCATTAGCAATTTCCTCCATGTTTCGTTGTATAGAAATCGTTCTACCTAAATAAAACAATTGAAACTTATACTTCTTAACGAAACTTTAAAAGGAAAAGCATGTAGGAGCTGTTATGGTGAAGGTATACCATTTTAAAAGTTGACCCCGCTAATTCATGTGTGACGTCAGCGGTAAAAGGTGGTGCCCAAGATCGTGTCCATTTCGTTGTAAAAGGGACAAGTGGTTCGCCCTTGTCTAGTTAGTACGCCGTAGTAGGAAATAGTGCATGCACAAGTTCAGATGTTGTGTCCCATTGTCCCAGCTCTAGCTGATCTTATGAGATAAATCAAAATGTTACCAATTTCAGCATTTGTACGTATGTGCATACACATAGATTATAGAACTACTGAATCAGTGTATTGCATATTGACGCCACGCTATATGCTTGAAACGGTTACGACATAGATAATAGTAATATCTATGGTTTTAGATTTTAACAGGGACGATGTGTATCATTAACCCTCCTATTTTATTTTTGGCTATAATCGTTGTGTGTCGTGAAGTGGTTGGATGGCTGGAAAGATGGCTGGAAAGATGTTCCATCTTGGCAACATGCCAAGAAAAACGAAAGCCTTTCAACAGTCTTTTTAATCAAGGAATAGAGAATAGAGCGGCCTAAAAAAAATCGTCTAAAGAAAGTTTTGGAGCCAGCGAGCTTTATTCACCTGCCTCAAAGCTTTCTTAGATCCCTCCGAAGTTCCCTGGAGAAAGGGATCTTCAAGTATACATCAGCTTCAGGTTATGCGATGTCATATGACGTTTTGTGAGGATCAATGAAAGGAACTTGTTTGCTAAATCTGTTTATAGAGTCAAACTGAGTAAAGGTTCAACGTGTTCTTTTATATCATTTTAGGACAGCTCACATATTTGAATCGCTCTGTTGGATCGCTTTATACATAGATGCTTGAGTATAGATATTGAATGGGTTTGTGGGCGTCTAGAACATAACGGGTAGATAGTACTAACTACACTGTAAGATAGAGCTTTTTAAACTGGATGGAACAGTGTATATCAGACCTGTATATCAATCGGCACGCACTGACCGTCTTCCCGATCAGAACGCAAGCCGCTAATTTTTGTCACGCGACATATAATGTTATTGTAATTAATACATTCTTACCGGATAGTGCATGGTCATGTTTACTTGACCGTGTCGAGCATCAAACCAATTTATCACGGGCGTTGCCAATCCAGTAATTCCATAATCTAATATTTGTACATGCAGAGTATTGTATTGAACACTGCATGTACGTGTATCAGAAAACCAGTCTCTCGTATATATACATGTAATTACAACGAAGCACACAACACAGGTTCAATTTATTCTACCTCACCAAGGTGCGGATGAAGATACATGCAAGTAGTTCCAAACACACTTTATGCTCTGCTATACATTTATACGTGCATGTTTAAGTTCATTGAAGGGCAGAAACATACATATAGAGAGAAAGACGAAGCATAGTGTACATGTATATGTAGTACATGTACACTGTACCAAGGAAAATCAATATTCTCCACTATATTTCTTCTAGGCTGTGTAATTTATTCTACATTTGTATAATTTGGTTGTTTTGTTCATTCCTTAGTTTAGACATTCTCCATTGTATGTGGCTAGTAAGAGTGGTCATCATGATGTAGTACGGATCTTATTGGGAGCAGGTGCTGATATGAATATTGAAGACTATGTAAGTGATATAATGAAAGTTCACGTGCTTCTAAATATATTTTTGTTCGCTTATATACTATTGTGTGTGTTGTAGGAGTACAATGTTGAGGCAATAAAAATACAACAATTGGTTATATCCTTCGAATCCACCCTTCAAGATGAAGTAGCTCCAAGGGCGGATGTACAAAATTTTATAAATATGTGTGTGGGGGGAGGGGGGGGAAGAGCCGGGGAGGGCCCAGGGAGAAGTCCCAGCCGCTTTTTTATGTGGTGCTTTTTTCCAAACTCTAAATATAACAAGATATAAGAATTTATTTAAAATAAAATTGGTGATGTAGGATTTGTATAGATAGCAATTGAGTAAAAAGGAAGGAAACAAGGAATTATGGATATTATGCATTCATTAA